>WAAB01015552.1:52007-106048 GCA_013389865.1 Piaya cayana
ACCACAAGAAGGATGTTGAGGCTCTGGAGCGAGTCCAGAGAAGAGCAACAAAACTGGTGAAGGGGCTGCAGGACAAGTCTTACGAGGAACTGCTGAGAGAGCTGGGGTTGTTTAGCCTGGAGAATAGGAGGCTGAGAGGAGACCTCATTGCTCTCTATAACTTCCTGAAAGAAGGTTGTAGAGAGGAGGGAGCTGGCCTCTTCTCCCAAGTGACAGGGCACAGGACAAGAGGGAATGGCCTCAAGCTCCACCAGGGGAGATTTTTAGTTGTGGCATTTACAAATAATTTCTGAAAAAAACCTTCTTAAAAGGCAGTTTGAGTGCACACTAGATTAATTACTTTGGTAAATACTAAAAAAATATTTTTGGTCTATACAATATGAAAAATCTTGTTTTATATTACTTCATAGAAACTTGAAAGATCTACATAAGCTCTGAAAATATAAATAGTTTTTACTGAAAGTACTATCTAAAAGAACAAATAAAGATTTACAGCTCCCAGAATCAGAAGTGCGTGGAATTAATTTCTATTTTCTGCTTTGGTATTCTGCAAATAATGTTCTCAGTGTCTGTCAGGGCTATTAATTCTCTGTCAAAACTATGGTTTGTTTTTTTGTCAGTGGCATGGAAATAAAGATTTTCATACTATATTTTCGCTGACCAGAATGTTGCTTTAGTTTAGACCTGTTATACAGGTGAAACTACAAGAAAACAACAAGCAAATGTGGTACAATTGCCTTTCAATGGATTTTCTGCCAGCTAGTCATGAAAATAAAAACTATCAAAGCTAGATTCAAATAACCGTTTTCTCCACAAGACTAAATTATTTAATATGTTAATTATATCAAATATTCTTACATCTATCTACTGTATTTAAATACACAGGTGTTTGTACTACTTCAGTTCCATGAATGAACTATTCTTGTTAACTATTTTTGGTATTAGTCCAGATGCCTAAATTGCCCTAATGGTCATTATCAATGAGCTTGTACTGCTGAATTTTCTTATGAGAAAGAAGGTATCTTGTTTGGGTTTTTTTATACTACATGCCTAACTCCTACACTCCTTACCTTCATAGTCCACCATCTAGAACTTGTGTCTTCCAAAGTTTAAATTGCATCTAGTACATTGTATCAATTATATTTAGACAGAAAGATTTGAGGTTTCAGTGATGTGATTCAACAGAAATAACTAAATACTTTTATGATCATCAAATAATTTTAGAGGGTTTCTTTATATATAGTAATTATTCCTGTAGAGAGAGACACAAATAAGGAATACATATAGATATTCTTTTATATGTATATATATAAATGTATATAGATAAATGTATATAGATAAATGTAGAAAGGAGATACAGATATATAGGTGTAGATAAATTGATATGTAGATAGATATAGGTAAATAAAGAAAGGAGAAGATCCATCTTATTCAGGTGATTAGAATTGCAACTCCATCTTCAAGATAACAAATATCCTTAAGTATCTTTACCCAGTAACAGTAAGTTTATAATCCCTTCCTCAGAAGGAAGGTCTTAATGAAATGGTCACCCTGTTTAGGCACAAAGAGCACTAAATTCTTACAACAGAAACTTAATAATCTTTTTTCCCTATGACAGATTCCTACTCTGTTCAGTTCCTTCAATGCTTAGTATCCCACTTCAATTTGTGGTAATGAAAGCTGTCAGAGAGGTGTCGTAATACTAGTGAGTGATAGTGATCTCACTGCAGCACTTCAGTACTGTTTTTCCCAAACAAGAAGAGATATTGAGGTTGCAAGGTTAGGTCAGACTAACATATGTACACCCATATCTGTCAAAAAAATGCAAGTATTTGTTGAAAAACTATGATGAACTTCTCTAAACAGCATAATTGCATCAAGGGAGAAAATGCCCCTTCCCCATTTATCAATAAAAATATTAATATTTTCTGCTGTTCTGAGGTTATATGATTTCAGAATTCCATTATTCTTATTAAAATACACAATGGCAGAGTTGGTTTTTTATCCTGAAGGTATATTAGGTGAATATTGCTACAATATTTACATAAGCCTTTACTAGACAGAACAGCTCCCTTTATTTGTTCCTTTACATTTTGAAAACTTGAGCAATAAGATTTTACTGGCAAAAAATGATCATATTTCACATGTTATCTGAAATTTAAGCTTGTATAACTTCTACAAGGCATCTATGGCATGACAACAAAGTTGCAGCAAGACATCTTCAACTACATAGTGCTTATTTTACTTACCATTGGGTTTTGGTGAAAAGAGGTCATTCAAGTTGTTGAATGCTTTACTCCCAATGTTTATCTGAATTATCCACTTTTAGGAAAGGGATGTAATTTTAATTTTCCTTTTCAAAATCCCTGATGAGCATGCTCCTGAGTTTTAAGGCATACTTCGCCATGTTTTAGAGCTTTAATAGCCAAGAAAAAAGGCATACTTCATCACTAGGGTCACGGTTATACTTCATGCATTTACAGTGTCTCAGCTACATGTTGTTACTAATGTTTTATGGAAGCTGAACCTTAGGCCCTCACGCAATCTTGCTTTCTTGCATGAGCGTGGAGTCCTAGACCCAAGCCCCTCTGCCAGGGTCTCCCTGGCAAAGCCTCTTCAAACACTGAATACTGCAAATACCCTTGAGCTCACTTGCACACCCTCCTGACCTGTGCCTCATTACAGTGGCGCAGAATTCCCTAAGTGGAGAACAAAGTGATAAAAGAGGTATCATCCTCTATGAGATTAAAGCTAAAGGACTGTCTTGCTCACTGGATGAGCACCAGTGGGATAAGGGCTGGGAGGTGGAACAAGTAGCTTTACCTGCTCATCCTTTTACATTAATGCTGTCATACCACTAATGTGGTTTATAAGAAATAATACTTGTCAAAAGGGAACTACTGCTGTTTCTGGTCATGCATGACTCGTTAATATTAAGCACACTGCAATAAGAATGCTGTCACCTCTGCAGCACCTCATTAAGCAAATTAAACTCATAAACTCTTAAATACTGTTGGGCCTGGACTTTTCTCAACAAGAAAATTCAAGGTAATGGAATTACTCTAATTATCATCTTGCAGTTGGGTTGTTTTTCTGTGAGAGTGTGTTTCAGGACCTTTCCAGTGTCTCTGCATGGAGTCTCCTTGTGAATACCTTGTTGTGGAGACATGACTCACAATGTTGCTGTTGCTCTTACCCGGTGAGATTGGCCTGGCTTTGAATGCATCATGGAGCTGTTATGCACATGCACAGCCTTACGTCTGGGGGTGCCAGTTTTGTTGAATTTGAGCTAGACCTGCACAACACGTCAACTGTTAGATCAGCTATGAGCTGGTCTTGTGAAGTGAGGGCAACAAGAATGCCTATGGTAAATTCTCCATGATTGCAGAAACTATTGCCTTTGTACAATAGAGAGATGTATACATATGTATTTTTAATCCTTAGTCTATCTTAAAGAAGCAGAATTTGAATCTAAAAACCTTACTTTCAAAAAAAGCTTTAATAGATTGTTTAGTTACTATGGGTCTTGTCTGGTAAGTTACAATACATACAATACCTTCTGACATGGTAGGCTAAAGTTCATGTCTAGATATGTCTTCAAAATAAGATGGTAGGAATTCACAGGACACTTGAGAGCTGATACATTTCCAGGATGTGAAAAGTATTTCCTTATAGACAAAGGTATTTTAGGTAAATGTGTTTAAAAACTTTGCCAAGAGTGGACTCTTAATCCAGAAGTAATACATTTATTTTACTGCAGGGACTGGCAGATTCTGAGTAGTGTTACACTAATGTTTCTGCAAATGGGCGATATTCTGAAACACAAAGCTCAGAGCTGCATACTGACATCATTCTTAGCATTTTTTGATATACACACCCTGTCAAACAATAGCTACTGAAATAAAAATCAGAATAGACAATGACAATGCTAAAATAGCCTTCTTAACAAGCATCACTTTTACTGTTGATTTTATTACAAAAAGGGCACAAATAGAAATATAGGAAATATTGAAAAAAAAAAGGTTTTTAATGTAAGTGTAATTGAACACTAGAATAGATTGGTCATACAGAATGTGGAGTTTTCATCCCTGGAGATACTCAACAATCACTAGACATGGTCTGGAACAACCTATTGTAACTGACCGGGCCTGAGGAAGGTGATTAAACTAGATGGTTTCCAGAGGCCCCTTCCAACTCCAGTGATTCTGTTACTATGTCTAATTGAAAGCACAAACTGGAAGTTTTGAAGAGCCCCAAAATAAGTTTCCAAGATACTATTATTTAGGTCTTCGTTTTTATAAATTATGATACTCTTTCACCTAGGTTTTGTCTTGGTTCCCTCTACTCTTATATTCTTTCTCTATTGGAAAATTGCTAGGACCTGAGAGGATCTTCTCATAGAAATTAGAATTATTAAGAGAAAAAAAATTCACGAGCTGCTAGTGTCAAAGTTTCAACAATGGGGTGGGCTTCCCTTCCCCCCCAACTTATAATAACGTATCTCTAAGAACTGGGTCAAGTCACTTCAATGTTATTTGTATTAAGAACATTGGATTTCATTTCCCAGTTAAAATGCTAAAGGTACTGAGTAGACAAACTACTACACTAGACTAAATTTACTGACTTGCTTTTGAGAAATTTTAATAACCAGAAGTATTAATAATTACCAATAAAAGTCAGTCAGCTCATCTTTACTCATTTTCCATGGTCATCCAGCATTTGATTAATGTGAATTCATTGACCCTAAAGTAATTGCCCACTCATTATCAGATAAAAAAAAGAACTTAAATAACTACCAATCAATATAATCACTAATACAATATATTTCACGTTAATGAACTAACATTCAAGGTTCAGTTTGCTTAGTATCCAGATTTGATAGTCCTTGTCTGTGTGTTTCAGGATATCGTATTCATAAAAGCATGCTTAGATTAATTATCCATTCCTTTAAATGCCAGTTTTTTGTATATGATATATGAGGTTTTTCCCCTTCACATTTACATTTCAAAATGTGGGTTGGTAAATGTCCAATGATGGAAATAAAGCAAGCACAAGCAAGCAGATTTAAAATTCAGTATATGTCAACATTTACTCTCAAGTTCCCTTCTGAAATGATTCTATGGCTATGGAGTATAATTAATAATATTTCAGACTTCATGAAATCACTAGAACTACTTACTTATAAATAAAGAAAACTATTTAATACATGATTTCTTGAACATCCTTTTTATATGTTACAATAAAATCTCTTGTGCAAAACATTTGCTAGCTGATCACTAACATGGTTTTTATATAGTTAGAGATCCTTGAATGAAATTTATCTTTCCCTGACAATGAAAGTTCTTCAAACTGAGATATAGCTAGCACCATGTCTCTTCTACCTGATATTTTTCATCTCTTATTTAAAACAATTATGTTCAATTAACAGTTAGTGAAGTCATTACTTACACAAAAAGTGAAGTCATAAGTACATAGAATTTACTTTCCTTATATACCGTTACTTAGTATAAAATACCGAGCCATTATTTGAAACCAAATGTTTATTTTGTGTTATATTTAAATATCATTTAAAATCAGACTCCTTAACCAAGCATACGTGAAAGTAGTATTTAAAGGATTTTAAATTTAGTTTATGCAAGTTTATTTAAAGGATTTATTTTAAATTTTAAATTTGGTTTATGCAAGTAAAAGCTGTGTTATTTAGACTTATTGAATAAGGTATGGGTTTTAATATTAAATTTAAAAATACTTACCATCATTTCTCTACTTCCTTTAAATGTTTGATTTTATATTATTATCCCAGGATGCTATAAGTCTTCAAAACAATCATACAAATGCTTTCAGAATGAAGGAAACCTTTTGAATGATAGATCTTTGACATTTAAGTATTTAAATTTTGAAAATATTGAGAAATGATTACTTTAATCATCTCACCAGGAAACAACAGCAAAAGTAAATTTTCCATTTAATTAATTTAGCCAGTTGTGGTGTACAAATACAAAGCCTTTAAAAGAACTACTTGGTTTAAGAAAAAAAAAATTATAGCAGAAGATATGAGTTTTCTACTTTTTAGATGCTCCATTGAATTATATCTTTCTGAATTATCTGTGTTAATTAAAGTTATAAATTAACTTCCATAATTTCTCTCCAAATATTATTTTAAGTTACATTACGAATTGTAGTTCATTCAGCCTCAGAAAATGCATTTCAACAGAGGTTAATGCAACAGCATCTTTAAGGCGTTTTTCATATTCTTCTATAACTTTGCAGGTCTCACTTAAACAGTTTATTTATTACACTATATCTCTCAGGTTTTCTTCAAGTGATAATTGAACTCCAGATTTATAAAGCAGCCATTTGAGGAAAATTATTTCTAAAAAATAAGATGTTTTAAACAAAGAGTTGCAATTTAATATCTAAGAAACAGTAACTTCACAAGACCTTTCTAACCTGGTAAATTTACATGCTTATTTATTCAGCATGTAAGTGATGAACAGTTTTTAATGGTATCACCAATCAGGCTGAGAATTTATCACTGCAGATTGCTCAGATCACCAAGGAATATGGAAACTTCCTGGATTTTGCCAACAGAGAAAAATTCTATATATCAGCACTTACTTTAACATTCAATTTTGATGGATACTTAGCACTCATTAGAGCTACAATCAGTTATGCTGTTTTCCAGACAGTCACTTGCATTCTAGGGGAATGCAACTAATCTGCAAACCTAGTAGAATTAGAATAATAAGATGCTGTTACTCAAGTGCATGGTACTGAAGATGAATTACTGTTCCAGAGCCCCATGTTCCTTTGTTAGGTAGCTGCTGAGCATGAAGTCAGCACGCCAAAGGGAAGAGTAAGTGTCAATAGGGTTACTGACATTAAAAACACCTAGAATCTCGGCAGCACATGCCATCAGCACCACGCTGGTACATCTAGTGGTCTTGGAGGATGTTTGGGGAGGTTCCTTCATGCAGGGGAAAAATCATGTTATTCTCAAACCTTGAAACTCATGCCTGTTGTGAGTGGCTCCTGGTGAGCCTCAGCTAAGTGAAGATCTCACCGCCCTGAGAAGGAGTTGGCATAGCTATGGGTGCTGAATCACCAATGCCAGATAATCAAGAACTGCTCTGATACAATAGCCAGGGCTGTGACTGTGAAACAACCCCCCTTCCTTAACAGGTTGTATGACTTAGCAATTCCTACAACCAAGAATAAGTAAGATCTCAGTACTCAGCAAGGACAGCCCAAAAGTGGTTCAGAAATAGCTTGCAGCCATAGGAGACAGGGGCAAGGGGCCATGGTGCTGGACTGAGTTCCTTTGGACATTCTGAAAGAACTGCTTTGTCCCCATGATTGACAGAATAAGATAGGCATATAATTGATATTACAGACAACAAAGATTTTAGCGTAAGATGCTGCAATTTCAAGTAAGACATGTTATTGTTTGTATTAGCAAAAGAAATGCTCTATTAATAGCTGAGATGTTTAAATGGTTTGACAAAAAATAGAATACAAAAGATATGTTCTCGAACAATACGTTTTTCTCCATACTGATATTAATCTTTCATTTATAATCAATACGTTTTCATATACAAAGCAGTAAAGAGTCTCTTTTGTCAGTAAGCGTCTATGAAGCCAAAAGAAGAATGCTTAGGATGAGCTTATTTTTAATTGGGAAGGAAATTACAGAGCTTCCCACCATTTCTAAACACAGTTTTGAATTGAATCCTTTCTATTCAGAGAGAAGAATTAATTTTTACACCACCAAAATTTATTAAGCAGTATTAAATAAAAAGTGAAAGCATTTTACAACAATATGCTATACAAATACTTAGAAAAAGTAATTTAAAGTCTGAAATAGAAGTTGCACTCACAGATTTTCTAATGTATTTCTAATTATGATTTTATACAGTAAATCTCACTGTAAAAAACAATGAGGTATGTTAAATAACACTATTCCCGAGATGAATCAGTTGCAAACATCAGCCAAATAAGAATAAGTGCAGTGTAGCTTGTGGCAACAGGAAAAAGTACCCTTTTGCTGGGCACAATACTGAGGCTGACTGGTCTGTACTTCCCCAAGTCTTCCTTATTTTCCTTTTTAAAAATGGGGATTACACTTCCCCTTTTCCAGTCAGTGGGAACTTCAACAGACAGCCAGAACTACTCAAATATGATGGATAATTGTTTAGCAGCTTCATCTGTCAGTTCCCTCTGGAGCCTCGGATGCATTTCATCAAGCCTTGTGCACTTGCGCACATTCAGATTCCTTGGATGGTCTCAAACCTGATCTCCTACAGTGGGTGATTCCTCATTCTCCCAGTCCCTGGCTTTGTCTTCTGTGCCTTGGGTGCCTTGGGCAGTATGTCTGGAGCACTTGTCTGTGAGAGTTGAGGTAAAAACATGATTGAATACCAAGTCCTTCTCAAAATCCTGTGCAACCAGGTCTGCCGTTCCCTTCCAGAGAGGACCCACATTCTCCTTAGTCTTCCTTTTATCACCAATGTACCTACAGAAGATTTTCTTGTTGCCTTTTATTTTGGTCAGATTTAATGCAATCTGGGCTTTAGCTTTCCTAACCTGATCCTTGGCTACTTGGACAACTTCCCTGTATTCCTCCCAGGCCACCTGTCTCCAGGAGTTCCTTGTTCATCCATGAAAGCCTTCTGGCATTTTTGCCTGGCTTTCTTTCTGTTGCATGCATCACTTCTGAGCTCAGAGGCAGTAATCCTTGAATATTAACCAGCTTCATTAGTCCCTTTTCCCCTCCAGGGTTTTGTTCCATGGTACTCTACCAAACAGTAGACTGAAGAGGCCAAAATCAGTTCTCCACTTCTTACAATTAACTTCTCCCAGTGAAGTGCTTGGTTAACTTGTACTGATGCCCCTTATTTCCCCCACTAATAGCATGACATAAACATGTTATGTCTCATCTGGATCATTATCACCAAGGGCAATGTTGTTTCTCTGCCATTACTGATGACTTTCTCTCAATTGATCTCACACCATTCATTTCCAAGCTGCAAAATCTTCAGACAGAAAAGCAACCACCCCTCCCCCCGCAATTTTTATTTAGCAAACCTTCAATGAAAATTAAGTACCATCATTAAGTTATCTGTATACATACAGATCAACTTAGCATGGATTTTTCAACTGTTCTCTAGCATATCAGACTATTTCTTAATAAAATAACATCTTACATGTCCTTGGTACTTCTGTTGTGTCTCAATAGGCTTAAAAGAGCCTATATCCATTACACCTACTTTAGATCTACTTTAACTGATTAGTGCAATCACTTGTCCTTTATCAGAAACAGAAAATAAACTGACTTGGGTACAAATACTGAAGGACAGCACGGACAAAGAGAAAAATGAACCTGTTTGCTGGAATCTGTAATCCTGCCATCAGTGTTGAGCTGAGAAGCCAGAATGCATGTAAAAAGGCCAAGATTTTGCTATCCAAATATCCATAAAATAAATTAATTTAAGGTCATGATATTGGACTCATAATTAGAAGGCAGCACTCCAATTGCTAGGGCTGCAACATGTTTCCTGTGAGGCTGTGATAAAGCCATCTATTTCAGAGATTCGGAAATGGTTCCTACTCTTAGGCACTAAATATTTCCTAACAATAACACTGACAAAGAAACAAATTGCTTAAAGCTAGGCCTAGAGTACTAGAAAAAATTGCTGAACCAAGGTTGTTTAGTTGCAATTTCACCAACGAAGAAACGGCTACTATTCTTTTTCCCCTTCACGTCTCAACAGACCTGGTATCTACCATATACACAGTTTTACTTCTCTGAACAATCTCCAGTAGTACAGATAAATCATTTAGCACAATTAAACCTGAGCTTATTTGAGTTGCTCTGGTCTTTCAGTACAAGTAATAATGATGCGTCATTTCCATTCTTTATGATACAATGAAATTGAGCTCGTTCAAAGATGGCAGGTACCATTAAATTCTGTTAGAAGACTCAGTCCCAAAGGCTTATGAATCTTTTGAGACAGGAGGGAACCAGTTAGGAATAGATTAGGGGATAAAGAAGCAAAAATATTATTGTCCCTGGCAGACAAGAGTCTGAATTCAATGTGGGAATAGATGCAAGGCAAAAAATCTATTTTATAGCATCCCCTCCAGTAATAAAAACTGCTCTTGGAGACCACCTTCTGAGATATTGCTAAAATAATTTCCTGTGATCTTTGAAACTTGTTTCTTTACAGATATATATATACAAAATATTCTGTTATTTGAGGACAAAGAGATAAGAGACTGGAAAAAGTCTTTGAAGTTTAAATCCTATATCAAGGATGAAAAACACTGTTCACTTTTGCAGCAAAGAATTTTTCTAAGAAAAAAAAAACCAAAAAAGCAGCACACCAGACTCTTGTCTTCCGCAAGAAATATAAAAGGGATGATGAATTGTACAGATATTTTGTGCTCAGTAAGTCGTTCAGAGGAATAAAATATGACATCAGCCTCAAAACTAGTTTGGTTAACCCATCAGGATGGAAATCATCACACTGAAATGTCTCATCTATGAAACTGTGGGCATGAAATTTATTTTGGAATTATTATATAAGGATTTTTTTGTCTTATTTTAGTAACTTTTGGTTAAATTAACTCATGTTTCCTTTTAGCACTTAAGGTAGGATGAAGGTATGACTACAAAAGGAATACAAGGAGTTTTTTTCAGCTTGTTAATTATGTTAATATAGTCAAAGGTCTTTACTGCCTGGGAAGGTCAGAAAGGGCAGTTTGTGTCTGCTTACAACAAAATTTTCCTTCTGTCAGGAGTTTGAAGCCTACTCAGACCATCCTTCGTGTAGGAAAGATTTCAATACTTATGTCTATTATTATTTTGCCAGGCAAATCTGGGCAGCCTGCCTGCAGCTAGGTTATGCAGATTGGGTGGTAGTCAGAAGCAGTGTTGTTTGCCAGTACTCATGGCTAATCCTAAATTAAATTAAGAAAAATTACATCTTCATATCATGAGATAGGTGCTCTAGTCAGGTAAATGGTGTCATGATAGAGACATGGTGAGAAATAGACTCAGCACTGCATAATTACTAATGCTGTGAACCTGTTTGGTGGAGACACAGATCCTTGACAGAACTTAGCTGATGTTAATTACATTTAAAATCATGCCAAGTGTGATCTCTAAATAGGGCCTTCAAGTGTGAAATTAACATCTCCTTAGCATATTTGACAGACATAGAATCATAGAATCATAGAATTGCTTGGTTGGAAAAGACCTTTGAGATCATCAATCCCAACCTTACCTGTCCATAACAAAACAATATCCCCAAGAGCTTCATCCACCCATCTTTTAAATACCTCCAGGGATGATGGCTCAATCACCACCCTGGGACACCTGTTCCACTGCTTGATAATGCTTTCAGTGAAGAAATTTTTCCTGCTGACTACTTTCAGCCTCAGATGGTGCAACTTGAGGACATTTCCTCTCATTCTGTCATCTATCATGGGGAAGAAGAGACCAGCATCTGCCTCACTACAACCTCCTTTCAGTGATAAGGTCTCCTCTCAGCCTCCTTTTCTCTAGGATGAGCAACTTGATCTCCACTCCTTCACTAGCTTCATTGCCTTTCTCTGGATGCACTCCAGATCCTCAATGTCTTTCTTGTAGTGAAGGGCCCAAAACTGAATGTGGTATTCAAAGTGCAGCCTCAGCAATGCTGAACACAAGGAGCGCGATCACTTCTCTTGTCCTGCTGGCCACACTCTTTCTGATACAGACCAAGATGCCATTGGCTTCTTGGCCACTTGGGCACACTGTTGACTAACATTCATCTGGCTGTCAATCAACACCCCCAGGTCCGTCTCCGCTAGGCAGCTCTCAACATAATCTACCCCAAGCCTGTAGTGCTGCACAGGGTTACTCTGTCCCAAGTACAGGACTCTGCAGCTGGCCTTGTTGAACTTCATTCTCTTGGTCTCAGCCACCAATCCATCCTTTACGGATCCTTCTATAGAACCCCCAAGCAGATCGACACTTCCTCCTCACTTAGTGTAATTCATGAATTTACTAATAATACACTCTATCCCCTCACCCAGATCATCAATGAATACATCATCCAATTGACTGAGAAGGTCTCTAACCATTTCCTCTTGGATAACTGGAGTTTTGTTCTGCTCTCCCTCACTGTCTTCTGGCTGGTGAGACTGAGTACCTAGAGAACAACTTACCTTACTATTAAAGAATGAGGCAAAGAAGATATTAAGTACCTCAGCCTTATCCTCATCCTTTGTCACTCTTGTTCTCCCTGCTTCCAGTAAAGGATGGAGATTCTCCTTGACCCTCTTTTTGTTGTCAATATATTTGTGGAAACATATTTTATTATCTTTCACAGAATTAACCAATCTAAATTCTAGTTGGGCTTTAGCCCTTCTGATTTTCTCTCTGTATAATTTCATGTCATCCTTGTAGTCCTCTTGAGATGCTTGACCCTTCTTCCAAAGCTCACATACTTTCTCTTATTTTCCAAGATCCACCCAAAGCTCTGTGCTCAGTCAAGCTGGTTCTCTTCACTGCTGGCTTATTTCCATCACACAGGGATGACCTGCTCTTGTGCTACCATGATTTCCTTCTTAAAGAGCATCCAGCTGTCTTGGGTTCCTTTGCCTTTTAGGACTGCTACCCAAGGAACTTTATCAACCAGCCTTCTAAACCGCCCAAAGTCTGCTCTCTGGAAGTCCATATGGGCAGTTCTCCTGACCCCCCTCCTTACTTCTCCTAGAACTGAGAATTTTATTATCTTGTCTTTGCTGTGTCCCACGATATCTGCCTTATTGGGTGTTTGGGTGATCCACTGATTTTTACCCATAGACACTCATCCCTATAATCATCATCTTTGAGCTCAAGACAATCAAAACACTCTCTGACATACAGAGCTACCCTGTCACTTCTCCTTCCTCACCTATCCCCACTGAAGAGTTTATAGCCAATTATGATGGCACTCCAGTTATGCGAGTTGTCCTACCATGTTTCTTTGATGGCAATCATATCTTAGTGTTCTTGTTGCACAACAAATTCTACTTCCTCCTCTTAGTTACCCATGTGACATACATTGGTATAAATGCACATGAGCTGGACTATCAATTCTGCTGCACTCCTGATGGGAATAGTCTTAATTCCTAAGTGACTACTTGCTGTAGTTTCTAGCCCATCAATAGCATTTGCATCTTTGCTGCCACTTGGATGCTATCCTCCACTTCCTCTGAGGTGACAGACCAAAGACCTCACTAGCACATCATCCATCAGACAGTGGAGTGTCATTTCTAGGCTTTTTTTCTATAAAGCCTTTTTTTTTATTACCCCTCCCCCTTCAGATCTAGTTTGGAGCTCTACTGATGAGCCCTGCTAGCTTCTTGGTAAGCATTCTTTTTCCCCTTGGGGAGAAGTGTACACCATCCTTTGTCAGCACCCCAGATGCAGGCCAATGCATGGTCAAAACCCCTAAAGTTTTGCTCCTCACACCAGGTTTGGAACCACATATTTATTTCCTAGCTCTCACATCTGGCGTTTTTAAAGATTACCCCTTATTTTACCTAAGGATGCTTCTCAAACTAAAAATACAAAAACTTATCTGTAAAAAAATAATAATCAAGATCTCCAGATTCCCTACTGTCCTAATCATTTTGTATGTGTGCATTCTTGCATGTGTACATGGGTGATAGATGTGGACAAACAATAAAACTTACAGTGGTGCGTTTTAAGCTCTTTCTAGAAATAGTTTTGTATGAAGTTGACATGAAACTTTGAAGCCTTATGAGAAAAATTATGCGTGCATACCAAATTAGTGTAATGACCACATTTTCTTTGTAGTGCAACTTCTTTTTGCCCTTTCCATATTATGTTGTAGCAAGTATAATATTTATAATTTGGCATCAGTTATGTTCTTCAATCAGTTCAGTGAAGACATCTTCTTCAGTGTGCTTTCCTTAAATACAGCTGAGGGTGAAATTTTAAAAGACAAATCATCAAATCATTTTGTTTTGCAAATGCCATAGATAAGGATTTTTTACAGTGGACACATGCAAAGTTGCAGGCGTATTCTGAAATTATGCTACATTACACTAGTGTATAGTCAGCATACAGGAAACAAGGGCAAAAAAAAGGAAAAAAACCAACCTTATGATCTTTTAAAATTGGATTTATAAAGAACGAAATATATCGAACTGCCAATTATTATTAATACAGTTTTCTTAAGCTTTGAGCTTAGATCAACCAGATTTTCAGCTATTAGGTTTTGTGTAAGTTAAATAAGTAATCTCATTTTTCAGAAAGGCCAACTGTCGTTTAGGCATTTACATCTAATTACTGGATATTGCGAAGTGTTCAGCTCCTACTGAGACTGTGATGTCTTTTAACTGCTTTAGATACTATGTCTGCCAAGTAACAGATCGTGAGGGCTCAAACACCCTCTCAGAAATGCGACCATTGGGTGTCATTGCATTGATTTCACAAGAATTGATAGGTACACAGCCAGTACAAGATGACAATGAGCTTCTTAAAAGACATAACTTGAACTTAGTTGCAAGTGCCAGTTTTGCATATGTTTTTCTAAGGTCAGATCTGTGTTAAGACTGAATACAAAAGAAGGGCAAAATTTTCCTCTCTGTACAAATCTGTTGCAAGTACCAAACACATTTCTGCTTGACATTTCCACTGGCATCAATAAGAGACACACACAGTGCAAGAACAGAATTAGCAACAAAGATCCATGCTGATGAGAGGAGGGATGAACAACAACAGCCAAAGCAAAGAAATCTGTAGCAGACATGAAGGCTAAGATTCTAAGACTGCCAGGAATTTTTGATCTTCTTTTCACAGAACTTGTTTTATTGAGTTTTCACTAATCTTCACAGTCTTGCTCTTTCTTAATCTTTTCTATCTTCTCATTCTCCTTTTTATTCTCTTTTTGTTCTCTACATAGTTTTATCCTCTATGTGTAATTTTTTTTGCTGTAACTTTCTCATTTTATTCCCATTGAGTTTTTTCCTTAGCAATTAATTAGACTGAGAATGTATTGACCCAGTTTCTGCTGCAACATTAGTTAGTCTCTGTCTTCACTTTTTACATTTGGATTAAAAGCCCATTGATGGGGATTGCACTGTCTTCTGTGTTGAAACAACACTTATTTTTATTTTAGACCTCATTCCTTTCTTCTTTGGTTTATGTTTTTGTGTCATTTGATAAAATAATATATTTAACTATAGTTTAAGTTAAATATTATTCTATCTTCCTTGACTGAAACTGGAAGATTTCTAGCAATTTTCAAATTTGCTCTGAAATAATCCACGTACAGTTCATGTGCATAGACAAATATACTTCGCATGTTTCACAAATGTCACTACAAAATTTCTTTCTTGGCTAAAGTAAGGATGGAACATAATAGTTGGAAGAAAAAGAATATGTGCAACACTTACTTTATACTGAGAAAACTCATTTTCAACCACAGTATTAACACATTTGTGTGGCAAGAATATTTGTTCAGAAAATCATAGAATCATAGAATCACCAGGTTGGAAGAGACCCACTGGATCATCAAGTCCACCCATTCCCACTAATCTCTAAACCATGTACCTCAGTACCTCATCCACCCGTCCCTTAAACCCCTCCAGGGAAGGCGAGTCAACCACCTCCCTGGTCAGACCATTCCATTACCTAACAACCCTTTCAGTGAATAATTTTTGTCTTATGTTGAGCCTGAACCTCCTCTGGCGGAGCTTGAGGCCATTCCCTCTTGTCCTGTCCGAAGCCTGTGAAAACTAGTGCCTGCAATCCACTTTACATGTTTTCCAGACTTTCAAGTTTTTTCAGTGACAAATCTGGTCAAGCTCTTAAAAGACTGTTAAAAACATAATCAAATAAATACGATTACTTTGCTTACAGGTGACTCAGAATAAGAGTGGTAAAAAGATGTACAGTTATACAATTCTAGCATAATACTTGTTTACAGTTAAAATCAATGTCTTCTACTGGCCAATCAATATCACCTTATTCTGTTTATCATCACTTCCAAGCCTTTTCAATAATTCTAATTTTAAAGAGTCATTACTGAAATTGTATAGCCATTGATTGTTTAAAGGTTACAGATAGCATGAACAAATTGCATTTTAAATTCAATTAAACCTGTTGAAAAACTATAAATCACATTTTCTTAGGAAAGTTTCATACCAGTCTTTCAGATTAAATCAAGTAGCATAGATCCACCACAATTACAGTATGCTTGCTAATTTAGATCAGTGGAGAATTTAATTTGTAGGGTGAAGTACCTGTGAGCTACAGAGGCACTGTACGCTCACCCAAGGTTGAAATGATTGTCCCCTTTCATCTTCCTTTGACCTGTGCAGGGACGATAACAGGCAAACCTTGATGTCATTTTATATTCTCTGTCTCACTTATCAGATATCTTATCCAGTAGAGTTACACACTTTCTGCACCCCTCCTCTAGCCTGATCAGATGCAGGACAGTTTGTACCTATGTGCTCCAGAGCCATATTAAAAGAATTTTAAGTTCATTTAAAAGTCTAGGTTTTCAAGAGAACAGCTTCTATATTTAGTGTCAGGTGTGATCAGGCTGCAGCCACTCTGTAAAACACTCATAGTCAGATATCTTTCAAAGGCAATTGGCTACTTACATGGATATCTCAGAAATAAGGAGACTTTTTAAAGTGTTGAGTTTTTTATTGAAAATCTAGCCTGTATAAAAGCTGCAGTACGTAGCACAGTTCAGGCTCAAAATGTCATAGAAACTGAGAATTAGACAGGAAATTGTCACTGCTTTTTTTCAGGCCATCTAAAAGTAGTGGTTTAGCTTATTACTGTCCTTTTTTGTGGTTCAAATAGATGAACATCATGTGCACTGAAGAAAAAAAACCTCTTAAAATTAGCTGTTCAGTATCTGCACTATTATTATGATTCTCTCTATGGTAATGTTAGCTCTGTGAGTGTATTTGTTTCTAGGGTTTTGATGCAGATGTTTTTCTGGCCAAATGATAGAAATACTGACAGAATTTTTATAGTTCATTTGTATCTCCTAGGATGAGTTAATCATCATAATTTCAGACATCTTCCTTTCTCTCCCCTGTTCCCTTCTCTTTTGAGAATACAGATATCCCTCATTGCTGATTTGTATTTAGTCTTACTCCCTCGTCTGCATTGCAGATAAATTTCAGTGGAAGTGTCACCTGGTTTGCTCACTGATGGTGCATGTAGCTAAAGATAGATTGCAATCAATAGAAAAAACTTTTGTTTACTTTCCCAAACTGAAAGAAACAGACCTGATTTTGTGAACATACTTGTAGGTAAATCCCTGTTAAATCCATCCATTTGAGCTTTGTTGATTCCAAATACTTTTGTAAGTCAGTCACTTTTTCTACAAGGTTATCTTGATTTATAAGCAGTAGTCTTGTTTGGCAACTTGAGTATCTTGAGAGCCATGCCCAAAATACAGTCATTTCTTAAACATCATGAGTTTTATTGATAAGCTCTTTGCCTGTTTGCAGCTAAAAGTAATCAAAAAAATATTTTAAAACTGTCTTTGCTCGGTGCTATCAAGTGATTTCATACCAGGCAAAATAGAAATGGGCCAATCTCAAATACAAGTGAAAGTTGCATTCTTTGACCCTTTTCTTGACAATCTAGGTTACACGATAGATAAACTTTTTTTTAGCTTCTTGAATCATTCTACAGGCAAAGATGGAGTTAGGGAAAGGGCAGACAATCATTCTTCTCAGTATTCCTTTCATGGTAAAAGCTGCTGCTGAGGACTGAAAGAGAAGCATAAGCCCCTTCTGAGGCTGATACATACACATAAGAAAGACTCTGTCGGTCTACATGTTTGTACCAAAGCAGCTAAATGGCTCTTATTACAGTAACTTTTCTGTTTGTAAAAATTGCATTAGAGACACTGAATAACCTCCACTTTGTCAACAATTTATGTTATCTCAGTCTAGGTTATCTCACATCACCTTAGAGGGTCTTCACCCCTCTCATGAAAGCAAGGGAGAAAGGGGCTGTACAGAAGGCATATGACGAAAGATATTAAAAGGCTTACTTTTTAGAGAAGAACATATTTGAATTGAAATCTGGAGATGAAGACACTGCCTTCTTTAGAAAGCATCTCAGTATTCAAAAATGCAGTCTCATACAAACCTTTTAATATAAAAAACCAATGTGTTTTTATAATCACAGCCCTGGCAGAAATTAGGCCAATGTCGAACTAGAAACTCATTATCTGAGCATTCCCAAATTTGTGCTTTCCATCATCTGAATTTCCTATGAGGAAATCCCGTGTAAAATGCACCAAAATTAGTGAGGAAAAATATAAAAATTAAAATTACACAAATGGCTTTGAATGTACTTGTATAAATTCTCTTTATGTGTAATAAAAAAACCCGTGCAATTTTGCATGTTGAGAGTAGAAGTATTTCACTGCATATTGTTCCCTAGAACAAATACAAGTGCTACCTTTCATTTTATTAAATAGGTTCAAAATGCATGTCAGCCCCGTGCCTTTACAATACTTTCTATGGTGTCAATTCAACAAACCTGACTTAAGGTTAGTAATACTTCGTTGCATACCATTCTCTGTCTGCTTGAACCTTCTGGTATGAGCTTATCTTCATCTTCCAGTTACAGAACTGAGGACTGTAACTTTATGTAAGTTATGAGATCATAATTCATCATTAGATCACTACTTTCTAGAAGCTATGATAAAAGAAAAAAACCAAACAAACAAGAAATATTTCCACTCATTAGAAATAGAATTCTTGGACAAATAATGCAGCTCTCAGAATATCTTTTTCCTAACTAGTGATGACAAAGTTCATGCTTATCTCCATTTCTTAAGGAATACACATTTCTTTATATGTTCTTTATGATATTTTTCACAGATGCTAGATTATCACCAGTTTTATATTTTACTTACCTTCAATAAATGCATTTGAGTATCTTATTAGCATATGTTTCTTGCAAAACAAAATAATTTTTTGCTAAATAAAACCTTATTTCAGAAAGTAACCCTGCCATAGAAGAAAGATCTAAGTTCATTCAACTCTGCACTTCACTGGTAAGATATGTTGACAAGTAACAGTATCTAGCCCACTGTATTTTCATACTACTGAATGTCTATATGTAAGGCTTACACCCTTACATTATTTTCAGTTTAAGGTAAATATGAATTACTTAGTACACAGCAGCTAGAGATCAATGAGTAGAATATAAGGTTATTAAGCTGTTAAGTTGAACTCTCAAGTTCCACAGTGCAAATTTAGATGCCATTCTGAGTCAGAAATGTTTATGCAAATATACATTTCATCAAGTGAAATGTTTCAAATTGCATTTGGAAACACGGAGGCATTTACTCTCTTCCCTTTTTGTGTGCATAGTGAGGAAAAGGAAACTGAGATAATGATTTAGAAAGCATTGTTTTTCACAAGGGACTGGAAATTCCTGTTAACTGCAAGCAGAGCACATACTGAATGCACATGAAAAAATGTTTAAAGAATCAGCACAACTAAAGTGGGGGGTTTTTGTTAGGTTTTGTTTTCTTTTGCTTAATTAATCCAGTCACTACCTCTTTGACCAGGAGGAGGGACAGAGCATTTGGTTCGTAAAAGGTGAGACCATGGGCAAAGGGAGTTTCCTCTTATTAATATATATATTTGTTTTCCCCTGAAAAACTTATTTACTTACAAAGTGTGTAAATACATATGTAAAATACTTGAATGAATTTTCAATAAAACTGCTTCCCAGGGCATCAATTTACTCAAGAGTCTTATCTTTATTATTTTAATTTCTTGATATATATCAACTGAAATGGTGTCAAATACCTTTTGAAAAAATAATTGCCTGACGTTAACTACTAGTTGACCACCAGGAGACACTGTTGCTCCATAAAGATAAAAGATGGCTTGTGGCTACAAATTAGTGGACGTGTAACAGAGAACTGTTATCTTCCATTTCGTTCTTAGCTATTTGTAAAACTTATATTAACATAGATTAAGTTTGGATTTTTTTTTCTGGGCATGCAGAAAATCCATGAGCTAACACTTTTCACTATCAAAATCTTTGAAAAATGGGGGGGCGTGGAGGGGCGGAATAGAATGCACAATGTGTGATGAAAGAGTAAAAGGGAAATGTTATCATTTTGTAATACTTTAGGAGATAAAAACCAAGATTTGGAAAACAAAAATTTGAAATTTCAAAATATATTAAAATTTGAATGTGTTGTTCCAACTTTATATCATATGCCACTTGGAAAATTGTTTTGAATTTATATTTCTCATTAGCATAATGTTAGAGTTTTCCAAGAAACATTGTAAGAACTATTTTTGATAAGTGATAACTTCTTTCTTTAATTAATATTTTTATTTCTATTTAAGCACCCAATGAAACATTAATGCACACTAAAACTAATTAGTTTTAAACTTCTCTATTAAAAATTAACATATGCATAGTAAATAATGTAAATATGTATTATGCTATGCTATAAAATAATGTATGTGTACTATAATCTAAAACTAGAATTAAAATGATTCAGTATTTTTCGTACTATCTATATATTCTACATCATAAAGCATTTGCTAGACAGTACTGAAATAAAATAGCATAACCTATATAATATATAACAACATATGTACACAATAACTTACATATATACATTTATATAGACATATATATCTATAAATAAATATACACTTATATATAATGTATATGTATTACAGGTATGTTTAGCATNAATATATATATTTGTTTTCCCCTGAAAAACTTATTTACTTACAAAGTGTGTAAATACATATGTAAAATACTTGAATGAATTTTCAATAAAACTGCTTCCCAGGGCATCAATTTACTCAAGAGTCTTATCTTTATTATTTTAATTTCTTGATATATATCAACTGAAATGGTGTCAAATACCTTTTGAAAAAATAATTGCCTGACGTTAACTACTAGTTGACCACCAGGAGACACTGTTGCTCCATAAAGATAAAAGATGGCTTGTGGCTACAAATTAGTGGACGTGTAACAGAGAACTGTTATCTTCCATTTCGTTCTTAGCTGTTTGTAAAACTTATATTAACATAGATGAAGTTTGGATTTTTTTTTCTGGGCATGCAGAAAATCCATGAGCTAACACTTTTCACTATCAAAATCTTTGAAAAATGGGGGGGCGTGGAGGGGCGGAATAGAATGCACAATGTGTGATGAAAGAGTAAAAGGGAAATGTTATCATTTTGTAATACTTTAGGAGATAAAAACCAAGATTTGGAAAACAAAAATTTGAAATTTCAAAATATATTAAAATTTGAATGTGTTGTTCCAACTTTATATCATATGCCACTTGCAAAATTGTTTTGAATTTATATTTTTCATTAGCATAATGTTAGAGTTTTCCAAGAAACATTGTAAGAACTATTTTTGATAAGTGATAACTTCTTTCTTTAATTAATATTTTATTTCTATTTAAGCACCCAATGAAACATTAATGCACACTAAAACTAATTATTTTTAAACTTCTATATTAAAAATTAACACATGCATAGTAAATAATGTAAAAATGTATTATGCTACGTTATAAAATAATGTATGAGTACTATAATCTAAAACTAGAATAAAAATGATTTGGTATTTTTCATACTATCTATATATTCTACATCATAAAGCATTTGTTAGACAGTACTGAAATAAAATAGCATAACCTATATAATATATAACAACATATGTACACAATAACTTACATATATACATTTATATAGACATATATATCTATAAATAAATATACACTTATATATAATGTATATGTATTACAGGTATGTTTAGCATTAAATAACCGGTAACAGTCAATCATAGCAATAACCAAGGTTGAAAGGAAATACATTGGCTATTAACAAAAGAACCTATTTCAATACAATGAAGGCTGGATTTTTCTGAGGTATCAAAAGTAGTCACTTCAAACATTTTTTTTTTCAAGTTAATTTTACAAAAACCATAAAATTTATTTAAGTTTTCTGTAATATTTTTATAAATATATGCAATATTTGCAGAAGTATGCATGCACTTAAGTTTAAAAGTTTTATTTTAATCCACTTGGAATTTTCAGATAATTTGGTATACCTTCTGTGAAAAAACTCTAGTTTTTATCTACCACTGCAATTATGCTAGGATTGAAAAATACCTGTTATACTTACATAATTTCTGCTTGAATATATATATCAAGAATCTATTGTAATGCTCCCGATCTGTGAAAGGTCCTAGATTAGTAAGCACAGAATGATTTTTTGAGTGTCAAGTGTCTCAGTAAAAGCCTCAAAGCTCCCACTGAGCTCTCACCTAGTACCTACAACCTCAAACAAGAAACTTTGTCAAGCAACTATGGTTTCTTCATCTTTGGTCAACTTAATATGATTTGCATGCCTTACTCTAGTTCAAGGTACCAGCCTTTGGGATGAAACTGTAGAAATTACAGCTCAAAAATTAAAAGGTTTGTCTCCTTTGTGAAATGATCTCCTCATTCATCTCCTCACTGTGGAGATGAGAGTTCAACTCTTCTTTTTCAGTTGGGAGATTATGTATATGTGCACATACACATAAAACATACGTTTACATGTAATATGTACATATGCATGCTTTATATAAAACATCAAAATATTGTTTTGTGTCTATTTGCAGTTAAAAAGGAGTATTCTGAGACTTTTTTCACAGCTGTGACCTCTGTCCTACAAGCTTTTCTACATTCACGTAGCTACAAGCTACCCTGTTGAATTCAAGACCTTTTTGAGAATAAGATAAAGCCTTTAGCAGGACATAGTGAAGAGAATGATCTTCTCACTTCATCAGCTAACCAAGGACAGTAATTAGTGCTTTGGGATTCCAGAGCATAGCAGTATTTTATAATTCAAAGTTTTATAGTAATATATACATATATATACACATGTACATGAGTAATTTTTTTGTTCTGTGTGGGTGTAAATGCCATATTTAAGCTTGTTACTGATTTAATTTGTTATGGGTGTCCAGGATTACTTTTTTTATATTTTATTTGTTGCTGTTTTAAAGTGGATTATATAGATGTGTCATCAGATGATATGCCTTTTTCTACAATACTGAGAGTGATTTTAATTTCAAAATTGAGAATAGTAAAAGTATTTAATAGTTCTGAGATCTGTAAAACAGATCAGCTCTCATTCTAAATCATCATTCTATTCTAAATGGTAATATTTCTGCTCTTCACTGACTTCAGGAGAAGCCAGCATATGTTCAAAAGTGAGTTTGAATATGTCTTTTTTATCACTGAAAAGAACATCTCTAGGTTATGTCATGGGCTGATGTAAGTCAGTCTAATTTGACAGAATTGTATAAAGTTGTGTTTCTTTGTAATAGGTGCATATGTATTCCTTTTGATCTTTGTAAGGAGACCCTGCTTATTGAAAAATTATTGTCTTTGATGTTGTTTAAGGCATACTTAAAATAAATTAACAATTACTGATATTTATTTCAAAGAACTAAAATGTATTAACACTTATTATTGCTTTGAAATGGCAGCTACCAAGAAAAAATAGCTAGTAGCATTCTGTTTAGAAAGAACCGAGTATACAGAAGTGTCATAAGTTTTGGGTTTTTTTGAGATGTTTATGGTCACTTTTTGAAAAAAAATCCAGCTGTCTTTGAGGACACATTTACAGTTAGTGACTATAAAGCTATTCAAAGCAAAGCTGCTTTCTAGAATATTGTATAAAAAAATCCCAAGAGACAGAACTAGTCAACTAGAAAACTGGCCTCAAACAAACAAAAAAACCCCAACGCTGAACATTTTATCCAACAAATGTTTCAGGATAGCTTGCCCATCCACCTATGAGAACCTACAAGTTTAAGATAAGAAATAGTTTGAAACTGTAGCAGGGAAAAGCACAACTAAGTAGTGGAAATTAATCTAGACAAGTTCAAATGAGAAATAAGTGTGAATGACTAGCACCTGGAAGAATTTACCATGACAGAGGGATAGTCCATCATCCAAAGTGCTTGAACCAAGATTAAATGTCTGCCTGAATGGCACCTACGCTTGCTCAAGGAGGAATTACAGGTCTGGTACATGAATTTATTAATGAAATTCTGTGGCCCATTGGATGAGATGATCACAGCAGTCTTCTTCAGTTTCAAAATTATGTGAAAAGAATAGCAAAAATACAAGTATAGAACAAAATAGAGACAAAAATATTTATAAATTCTTTGCTGCTTTTCTGTTTTACCATTTGCAACCATGTACTTCAATTGACTGTGTCTGGAATGGAGTTATTTCTTAACAATGTAGAGCTGCTGTTTATAATTATTTTTTATGTAAGTCACAGAGGGGAGAAAGCCAACTTCTATGTGAATCAGTCCACTTGAATATTTTTAGAACTGTGCTTTTGGACGAAGTGCCATTCTGAAGTGATAGTGTCTTATTCAGAGTCTTGGTCTTAAATAAAATTGATCTAGATAATAAATGAGATAAATAATGGTAATAAAGGACCGTGACATCTTATGTTTTGGAAGCTGAAGTGCAAATGCCTATTGATCTTTGCTAGTGATTGCAGGCTTTTTTTAGGTACATTGTCAGAGGCAAATTAAGCAAGTTTAGAGGACAGAATAACCTTCTGCAGTCTTTGGCTGGACTGCAGAAATTGAACACTTAGTATTGAGGCTAGAATACATCCTTCAAATATTTTACTCACTTTTACAGTGTCTGAATATTGTGCCTTTTTTATGCAGTAACAAAAATTTTGAAGCCAGGAAAAGAAAAAGTTTTAGTAGGTTCTATGTTAATTTCTGAGACTACCGCTAAAACAATGACAGACCACCCATTTTCTGGTTTGACTGCTCTTTTTTTCTGGAACTTGCATTAACTGTACTTGGTTATGCAAAAGGACCTGTCTGATTCTTTTCCATCTGTAGAAGGCTGGATCCAAAAGTTCTGAGCTCCTGAGTGACTGCAGAATTCCTGCAGTTTCTCATATATGACCTGGGCCTTTCAAGCATAACTCCTAGATTCCTTAGTTCCTGCAAACTAGATGATGTTCAAAAAACTTGTATAACTTTATTACCTGTCTTGCCTTTTCATAAAATTAAAGATTTTAAGTACTTAAATTTACTTTTTATGCTACTGAGTTGTCTCAATCAAAAGCATATCTTGGTTTTTGCTTCTCATTCATATCAATATATGTATCATACAATTTTTGGTGATAATCAAATTGCCTACTATCCCTAATTACTTTTAACAAGTTGCTATGTTGTGAAAAGTTGTTCATTGTTCCTCAAAATGCCAGATTATTCCCACTGTAAATAATAATTTCCAACAGCTTCCTTTGCCCTATCTCCCCCTTCACACATTGTCTGCAGGAAAAGCGGCTTCACACATAAAAAAGGGCTCATTAAAAACATTCCAGTGGTCTGACTCTCTGGTATATCTATATGCTTGTGTGTAACTCTTTTGCTGTGAGGTCAGATCTTAAATATTTACTAGATAATTTCTATTGCTAAATAGCTGGTGGCAGAAGCAGTAGATTGTATTACTCTGAACAGAGTACACTGACAAGCTACTTGTATGAATTCCCTCTTTGCCTTTGTTTGGGATTCCCAATACAATTGGAAGCCATTGTCAGAGATTCTTTGCACTTTTCCCTGATTGCCTAATATGTGCAGCAACCGCATATCACAATAGTTTGTTAAATTAGCTAGATGTAATTCCAAACCCTCAAGTATACCTGCACCAGCTATCCACAATTCACAAGAATAGTTTAATATATCATAATTTTAAGCACTAAAGTGTTCATTTTCACTTGGAAATGCAAAGGACGAGATTTATAATGGTACTGAGATTTCCTGCTAAATTTCCCATCTGGTGATCCTCTCTCACTGGCACTACAAAATTCCGCATTTCCATCTACTTGCAGCTGCGGCTCCTGCCCCTGTGAGATCAGAGTTGCACCTGGCTAAGCAGCCTTTTAGAGAATGCTACAAATAGTGCAATATGTCATTTTAAATGGTGATGACTCCTTTTGGATTAGGAGATAACAGCAGGCAGCCAGTAACTTCCTGGCACACCTTATACAAGGCAATTCCCAAATAAGAGTAGTTCCATCCTATTTAAGTAGATTTATTGATTTGCTAAAGGCCAAGAGCAGGTCCATTTTGAAGGGGAGAAAGCATCTTTACTGGCATCCACAGGCCAATAATGCAACTTAAAACAGCTGTCCTTTAACTGCATTAAAGCCAGGACAAGCCCACCTAATTAGGCAGCTTCTTCTCTGCCTAGTGCCTGTATTGTGCAGATATGCACAGCAGGATTGAAAAGAGGAGCTGCTTTCAATGCTCAGTGTTTTGAGGGATGACTGTGAATCAACGGCTCAACAATTGCCAGAAGCAGCTGAATACATCTTGCTTACTTGTTTACGATGAAGGCATTTTACTGGTCCTGCTTTCTGTGACTGTTAGTTATAAAAAGCAGCCATGGAAGTTGCTGGAGAGAACAGCAAGCACAGCCCCAGGAGACAAAGATTCTATTTCTTATCGTGCCAGCATCTTTCTAGGAAAACCTAAAGAAGTCACTCCCTTTACCTAACAGAATTCCCCCTTCTCTAAACCCTGATTCTTTAAAAAATACACTGATGAAAATTTTTCTTTTGTTCAAACCACCTTTTATCTAAATGCATTAATCTCAGAACTGAGATCTCACTGAACAGTGCTGAAACTGACAAAACAATTAAATCACTGCTGAAGAGAAAACTGACAAAAAAAGATGAAACCCTATTTGCTGCTGCTGAAGGTTGTTGCATATCACCTTGGGACCATATTCAATTTTTGTGCCAGACAGAAAGATATTTTGCTGTAAATATTTGTTTTAGCATTTTACTTCTGAAGTCTCAGAAGAAAAACTTGCCAGAAATTATTTCATCTCTAGAAAAGACTCAAGAGTACATTTTAATTCAAGACAATATGCTTGGCCATTAATAGCTGAATGCAGCATGTCCAGATTTCTCAGGTCACAGTTGCAGGTAAAAACTGTTGAAACCTGCTGCCATACTGCAACACACCAATGATTAAACAGGGAATGAGTGTGCTAAAGAACCTGTACCATTTCAAGCAGTACCATCTTAATGCAACTTGGACAATAACTAGTTGACAAGTTAGATTTATTCTACTCTTGCCAAAATATAGTCTTGTAGTCAGTAGATTTTTTTCCTGTTGCTTCATTTAATTTTTATCTTGAATTTTTGATGCAAATAATAGGAGCTGTCATTCAGTTTGAATTTCATCATCACTGAAAATCTATGGTTTTTCCACGATGTAAACTTGACTCAACACACAAGACTTTCTGTATCTTCTTGCAAGACATGTAAGAGGCTTGGTTTGGTCTACACTGCAATTGTTGCCATTATTAAGATAATCAATTTCTTTTATTTTAGATGGATTTCCAGTTCCTCACCTTCAGTCTTAATGAATAAAAACACATAAGAACGATCACACTTATTGTGCACCAAGTGGGGTGCTGTTAAATCTTCTTAGACAACTCTGAAGACAAATGGATTATCACCTCTGGTCTTTAACTAAATCCGTTGTTCCCAAAAGAAAAAGGGTTTGTAACTGTCAGGGTCCTGTTGCACAATGGGGCCCCAGAATCCCATGTTACCTGGGGTCTGTGCTCTGAAATCCCCTGATGACTGGTTTCCATGCCTCATGTTCCCCCAATCCAGCCCAGCCTGGCCACGTGCTATGGTGGGACCCACCTGTAGCTGCCATGCAGGAACACACCACAGTACCTCCCAGCACCCTTAAGACTGGTGCATTGCCTACAGTGAAGGTAAAACAAATCCCATTGGTTTAGGGTCTGGGACACATGGCATGTGCACATTTTCTGTGTCCTCTGGTTGGCCTTTTACTGACTCTGAGTGTGATGTTTCAGAAACCCACATAGCCTTGACTCTCTCCTGACAGAATACATGCCCATTGTTTTGTGTCCTTGAAGCAACAAAGAAAAGAGGATTAGCAAATCTGGATATCACTGTAACAAATTCGAGTTTGTGTAAGAAAAATATTTATAAAAGGTATCCATAGATGAGACAAGGGAAAACAAACAGATCATGTTTAGAGTTCAGATGCTCAGAATTAATATTTTGCTGTATACTCATAGTATTTTACATAAATTTACATTGGAGAAAGAATATGGGCTACAATAGCCTGTTCTTTATGCTCATCCCAAAATTAAGCAGTTACGCAGTACATGTGAGACTGAAACAGCCAGAGTTCAAACTTTTCCTTGGCCTACACAACACATTTAAATTCATCATTTCATTTTCATATACATTCATGCTTATATTTTAATAGATTTGCATTCTTAATATTTAAATATGAATACATGATAAAGACTAAGATCATATAAAACTGGATGCCTCTAGCAATCTAAGGTATTCCAGAGGCATTTGAAATTTCAGGGTGACAGAGATCAGTGTGTTTTGAAAACAGGTCTCACCTGTTTTCAGGGAATAATCAGTATTAACTTGTGAAATTGATGTTTAATGAGATGAATTTATGTGGTCATAATATAAACATTTATAAAGTAGTTCTTAGATACACTTGTCCTTTTGTTACTCTTTTTTGGATGTTCACATATGTCCACTGATAGAGGAAATTTCCAGGCTAGACTGACCCTTTGGCAGAACAAGCAGTACTGATAGTGTTTTATTACAAGTTTTAACATACCCCAAAGCTTTACTAGGGTATTTAATGCAGTCTTTATAGCAGCTTCACTTAGAAGATTTGGTTCACAGCCAAAAACATTTGAACAGCTGAAAAAAAAGAATGTACATTAAATAGGCAAAGGTTACATATTTTTTTTCCTATCAGTTCCTTCTGTGGTAAGAACCGAAAATTTTATTTCAGGCATGAAGGTTTTTCAATGATTTTGAACAAACTGACGGCAGCATGGATGACCCAAAGACATGGTTGGTAAAAAAAAAACTTATTTCTTTTGCTTTTCCTCTCCTAGAGAAGAGAAAAATCTCCTTTGCAAACAGACTGCTTGCAAAGACTTTGATAGACTCTTTAACACAGGCTGGGATTTGTGCACTTGAGTTCTGAAAGAAAAGAAAAATCAATTAGCAAGAGAATGTGTATCTTTTTTGTCACTTTCACATATTAAAGTTTAAAGAGAACATAAACTCTGACACTGAGTATACTGTGAAGCCAGAAATTGTATATTCTGTAAGTTACAGCTGGAAGGACAGAAAACTCTGCTGAGTGATTTACTGGCTGTCTGCCATATTCTCAATAGCTGCCTGTCAATGCCACATGTGGCATCTTTCAGATAGCATGTTCTTTCAAGCAAGTCCATAAAGGTGGCAGATATCAAGGGGTAGTGTGAAAGAGTGCTTGTGTTAATGCTTGAGAGCATTTACATTAACAGTTAAAAAAAAAAAGAAAATGTTCTTATGAATTGCTTCTGTATGTAGCAACACAAAACGTAACCATCTGTGGTTTGTGTTTTGAACCCAGGTAAACCACATAGTTATTTCCCTTAGTATCTGAAAGAATTTTAGTTTCCTACCCTGCAAAGTGAATTATGGAGTTGCAAGAATACCTTCTCAGGAAAGGGTTTCTAATTCTAATTTTCTATCTGTGGTCATGGTTATGTTTTCAACCTTTTTCTCCGCAGACCTACATGCCATATAATTAATTCCTGGTCTTAGAAGAAAGAAGAGCAGTAATAGTTCAAGAGAATTAGATGCTGTCTGAGTCATAACAATATGCCTGCAATTCCTCACTCCTTCTTATTTCCTCCTCAAAATCATTGACATTGCATCATAGTTAAATAGCAGCTGATGATGGGTATGGTCAGCATAAAAGTTGAATGAGAATGTAAATTTTCCCTTTATAAATTAAATTTCTTTTTGCTTAACATAAAAGGAGCCTGTATCTCCATTAAAGTCTCTTTAATTCAATTTAAGCAAAATTCAGTTGAGAAACCTGGCCACCAATCTGAGCAGGAAAAATCGTTGTACTGTTGACCATTACTGTGTTTTTACTGTATTTATCGTATTAAATGGTAGGGGAAACTTATGGGTATTTATATAAATTTAAAAAAGCATAAGTAAGGATTTTGGATAAAGGCATAGCAAATTAAATAATAAACAATATTTACATAAAAATAAAAATAGTCAAAGGAAGATGCAGCTCTCTTCTTAAGCCTTTTAAATGAATCTAAACCCAGGAAACGTGCACAGTATCAAGTTGGTGGATTAAGGACAAGAATCACTCGCCCATAGTACAGAAGTACATGTTCATTTAGCCCATCATTAGAGTAAACTTGTCTAGCCATCCATGGCCAACATAGTATTGAAGAATAAATAAAAGATTAGTGTCTACAATAGAAAGGAGGAGGATTTAATCATAGGAAACTCTCATTTTTTGGTTTGGCTCAGACTAGCCCTTATACCTACAGCAGTGTCACTAATCTAGGAAAAAGCTAAAGAGAATAACAAAGGTGAGTTTCAGCCCTCTGACCACATATCCCTGAGCTGGGATGAGAACATATGTCAATGGTCCAAGACATGGCTGTGAAAATCACCGACCACCTGCACAACTACCCGTATTTCCTTAGTAAAGCAAGGTCACTTCTTTGGCTGTACTCTGTTCTTAAATAAACTCATAGCTACAAAATCATCATTTTATCTCTTCTCTAGAACTTTCCTTTAGAGCCAAAAAGTGAAAGGTATTTTGACTAAGCAGTTTTTAATAAAAGTATTTGGAGATTAAATCATACAGTATTGCTTAAAACAATTAGAAGACACATCTGAGAATCCCAGTGATAAAACCAGCAAAAATGTTGTTGATGCATATGGAATTTGTGAAGCAGTCTTTACCGCTTCAAGCTAACTCTGTTATTCACTACACTTCAGTATTAGATTTGTGTACATTCTGTAGCTTCCATGATAGACAAAACAAACCATGCAATATTTTTAGCAACAAATTTTGTACCACTAATATAAAAACTTCTGTTGATAAAACCCTGAGGCACCACTTTTCATTCTGTTTTCAGGGAAAATTAGTTTCAAATGTATAGACTTACCTGGGAATTAGTAAAAATAGAAATTAAGTGAGTAGTGACCTGGGAAATTAGTGAAGGTTATTGAGACGAAATACACTACTGAAAATAAGGAAATTATTACCCTCATTTTTTATTAAAACAGTACATTAATTACTGAGAAACTATTTTTTCCCCTTATTATAATCAGGGATCCATATTTAGGAAGAATTTTTCTTAATAATATTCTGTTTGAAAATCTTATTAATTTACCATTGGCTTAAGTAGTATCCTGCGGCTGGGGCACCATATGTTGTAGCAAGAGGGAGGCCATTCTATGTAGTCCAGTTTGTCCTGTTTCCAGAGTTCTGTTTTAAACAAATAAGCAATGCTCCTGAGACTTCCTGTAATAACAGTGCTATCTCTTTCCTAGATTGGTTGTTTCTGTACAAACTTTTTCACACATTGTACAGAAAACCTACACAAAACAAAAAGTAGGGAAAAGTATTTTCACATTGACCGAGAAGAACTATATAAACAGATATCATAGATTGGGAAAACAAGTTCAGTGCCAGCTCTTGGAAAAACTGTTGCTGCTTTATAGATATAGGAAGGAATTAGAATAATGAAAATATAAAGAAGACAAAGGAATGACCATAAACTAATATCTTCCTTTTCTTTACTTATACTCTTTCATTGTACTTAGGATTTTAAGTATCTGCTTATATTTATAATGTGTCCCATTATGTTATGAAGTTCTTCCAAATGCCTGTTAACTGCATGTTGTACACACTGCCAGAAAGAGCAACTTTATTTATTTGGTTTTATATTTTTCCTGGGAAATAATGTGTCTTGGGTGTTCCTCACTTAAGAAGCAATCCATATACCTCACGGTTGTGTTGGATTAGGTTAAGTGATTGCTCTTTAAGTCTTATCCTACAAAATTCTCCTTAAATTAGATAAAAATAAGTACATTTTAATAGATGGAAAAAAATAAAGTAGAAGGTTTTCAGAACAGTTGCATACTTTTAGCTTTTGTTTATGTCTACAGCATCTGCAGGTGTTCAGAATGGAAAACAATTATCTATGTATGTTTAAATACAATTAGAAATATAAACAGAAAAATCAAAAGGTCTGAAAACCAGTGTGGTGGATTGAGCCTGGCTGGATGCCAGATGTCCATCAAGTTTCTCTATCTACCTCCTCAACTGGATAAGGGAGAGAAAGATATGCTGAAGGTCTAATGGGTTGAGACAAGGATAGGGAGGTCACTCGCTTATTACTGTCATGAGCAAAACAGACTTGACTCAGTGAATTTAATTTAATTCATTACCAATCAAGTCAATAGAGGGTAATGAGATATAAAACTAAATAATAAAACTCCTTTCTCCCACCCTCTCTTCTTCCTAGGCTCACCTTTACTCCTGATTTCTCTACCTCTATCCCTGAGTGGCACAGGAGTTTGGGGAATGGAGGTCACAGTCAGTCCATCACACATTGTCTCTGCCTTTTCCTCCTCACATTCTTCTCCAGCTTCAGCGTGGGGTACCTCCTATGGGAGACAGTCCTCCATGAAATTCTCCAGTGTGAGTCCTTTCCATGGGATGCTGTCCTCTAGAAAACAAATACTCCAGCATAATTTCTTCAGAAGTTCACAAGTCTGGTCAACAAACCTACTGTGGCATGAGATACTCTCTCTGGGGTCACAAGTCCTGCCTCTTCCAGATCGAGTGTGGGCTTTCCACAGAGTCACAGTCTCTCCAGGACATAGTTGGTCTTTTTGGCTGCTGGGACACACTGTTTATTCATATTCAACTTGCCTGAAGAATGAGAAGTGAGAATTACACATTTAACAAAAATATATTTTTAAGTGTAGAAACATAAAAAAGAGAGAATTGCACATAGGAGGAGCAAAGAACTACAAAGCTAAAATAAATTTTGATTCACACAGAAAAGGTTTTAGTCCCTCATTTACTGATTGCTGAGAATCTATCAACTGACTCTTCTATACAGAAATATTGTGATATACCATTGTGATCTTGAATAACTACCTTAGCGTGCAATTTAAAGCAGTTATCTTCAAGAACAATTTTCCATCAGTTGCCATTTTCATATATTCTGCAGGGTAGAGATCAAAAAAAAATTTTTTTTATTTAGCAAAGCACTGTGTGTTAAGAGTAAACACTACAAAACTGGAGCTGTCAACCAAAGTAAAGCAGTATATACACATGCCTCTATGTATATATTAAGTTAATAATAAAATGACAGAATAAGCTTTGTGAGTGATCACCTGTGTCTTTGTTGTGTTTTTTCCTAGAGGAAGTGGAACAAATTTAAAATTATTTTTCTTTCCCCACAGTGCTGACAGAGGGTTATTCAAGCTTCCTTTGCGAGATCGCTAGTTTTCTCTTCAACTGATAATTCTGGATTTAACTTAAAAGTTTAAATTTCGCGTTGTTAGTTACACTTACAGACATCACAATAAACAGTAACTAAATTTCAAAGACTCCTTTACATAAAACTAACAAAACTCATTTGGAACTTTGGTGTTTCTGTTGAGATAGACACTTGAACATCAATTTCGTAACTTTTTGTTTTCCAACTAGATATATGAAGGATAGAGGAAAGAAATTTTTTTCTTATACATAGAAGATTATGAGCCCACAAAATGTAATTACCATTTCCTGCAGCATGAGAGGAAAGGCATCTCAAACTATGTCACATTCAGAATTCAGTGGGACCTATTCTTTCTGCATATGTAGATTGAAGACACTGACACCCTGATTATGGACAAACTCAGAAGATGATTATGGAAAATCATGCTGTGTCTGTCTGTTTCTTAGACCTCTATCATCTACAGCTTATTGAAGTGTCTTTATCAAACACTGATACAGGAAAAAGTTCAAATTTGTACATAACAAGGAAGAGTAATAACAAGGAAGAGTAATGGCAAGGAAGAGGAATGGAAAAATTATGTGGCTAAGAGATTACATGCACACTAAATATTTAAAATAATTCTTTCACAAGCTGAGAATAAAATGTATTTTATTAAAAACAGTATTTTTTACAAGCATGTCCTCTCTCTTGAACAAAAGACAGAATTTGTTATTCTAATTGCAGTTACTTTATACAGTTTATCTCACTACTCTTTATCATCATACACTCAGTCACCTAAGCCTATGAGTTTTGAACCAAAACACTGGATTTTGTTCAATTTAAAAGCTTAATTTAATAATGAACCAACTCAAGATTTTTGAGAAAACACCCATTTGACAGATTTGTCAAAACCTAACCATTCATATCTGTCCTGATCCAATATCAGGGAGGGTTCTCCAGCCTGTCCAGGTTCCTCTGAATGACCTATACTCCTTCTGGTGTGGCAACTACACCACTCAGCTTGGTGTCATCTGCAAATTTGCCCAGGGTGCACTCAATCTCACTGTCTATGTCATAGATGAATATATTAAACAGTACTTGTACCGGTAAGGACCCCTGAGGGACACCACTAGTCACAGATCTCCATCTGGGCTTTGAGGAATTGACCACTACTTTCTGAATATTATCATCCAGCCCAGTTTTTATCCACCAAACTCTCTACCCATCAAATCCATAGCTCTCCAATTTAGACAAAAGGATGTTGAGGGGAGACTATATCGAAGGCTTTACAGAAGTCTAGAGAGATCATATTCATTGGTTTACCCATGTCCACTCTTGTGGTTACCACATCATAGAAAGACACTAAGCTAGTCATACAGGATTTGCCTCCGGTGAAGTCATGCTGGCTGCCTCCCCATCCTCCCCCATCCTCCTCCCCATCTCTCCCCCATCTCCTCCCCATCCTTCGTGTGCTTTAGCATAGCTTCTAGGAGGGTCTGTTTCATGGTCTTCCCAGGCACAGAGGTGAGGCTGACTGGTTGATAGTTCCCAGGGCTGTCTTTTCTGCCCTTTTTAAAAATGGGCACAACAGGTTGCCCAGGGAAGTTTGTGGATATCCCATCCCTGGAGGTGTTCAAGGCCAGGTTGGATGGGGTCTTGGGTGACCTGATATAATGAGATGTCCCTGCCCATGGCAGAGGAGTTGGAACTAGATGATCTTTAAGGTCCCTTCCAACCCAAACTATTCTATGATTGTATAATTCTATGATTCATTATCCACCTCACCTTTGAAATAGTGCAAAATGTTATTGCTAATTCTATTTGCCATGGAGGCCATAAGAGCCAAGTATTATGCTTTCAAGCTACTTCTGTGAGGCACAATACCTAAATATTTTAGATAAGTGTCAATAACATGTTTCTTAAGTAATATGATGCATGCATAGATTCTTTTTTATAAATAAAGAAACATAAATGGCTTCTTCCCGAATCACAAGAATGTGAACTATTAAAAAACATACTTATTCCATTTGATAACAAAAGAAATAATACTGTTAAATTACAGTCAGTTGAAAACTCTCCTCCTTTATTTCACAAAAATTCAGCTCAGGTAAATATTTTTGTATTGTACTTCTGGTTCAGGTTTCAATTTATTTAAGGAAAAAGAAGCTGCCTTGATAATTTCATTGTCTATAAAACAGTGAAGTGGGATTTATTTTTAATTTTCAACTAAAGCTACAAAATTCCTTGTCAGCTTTGTATGTTGTCAGGAATTCAAGAATCAGCAGAAAAAAACCCAGTATACTTTTACCTTAAGTAAAATCAGCTGAATTATCTCATTAAGATAAATCAATTATTGAGTGTATGTTCTTCTAGGTAAGCATTTTAGTGGGAATGAAGCACTAGGTTCCTGCTTATTTTAGCAACTGTAGGTAAGCTCGCAACTGGAGCTTATCTTATTGTCATTGACTAGTTCACAGAAGTAAAACCTGCATGCGCTTTCCTATATACTAGATTTTTGATGTCTATTTTTTACCTTGATACAACAGGACATACTTCTTTGAAGTGAAAAGTAAGCTTAAGGTTACAATTTAACACATATTTTATGTCAGAAAAGATGGTGTTGCCACACAAAAAATGTAATATGGTTTTCCTCCCACCTTCATATAGTTTCATCCATTTATATGGAGCCTTTAACAATAGTTCTATGGTCAAAGACTGAGTTATGTTGATCTAGATAAATCAAAAATTATATACCTATGTGTAAGTGTATAATTATGCTCTGTGTGTGTAGATTTATAAACTTACATATATTTAAAAGTCTATTTTGATCTAATCATCCCACAGTTTTGTTCATTTCTCAGACAGCACAAAGCCCTGTCAAGCACAGAAATGGAAATGAGCAGCAAGAGCCCTAGAGGAAGGCAGTGAAAGTACTGACTTAAGTAATTTTAACTTGTAGGTGAAACTACAGGAAACAGTTAATAAAGACTGTGAAATATTAATTATCAGGCAGCAACTTAACTTCTACTCTGTCTGACAGTCTAAAGGCTCACTGATAATATTAAAATATACAAAAGTTAAAAAAGACATCAATTGTTCCCAATAAATAATAAACCTCTATTTCATATTTGTCACGAACCATTTTGAATTTAATTTAATCTGACGTTAACCAAAGTTATCCTTTTAGTGAGTGAATTAAATGAATTGTTCCTCATCAGAAGTACCTACAGGATTTTCTGACTGGTAGATTTTACCTTACTCCTACAAAAAGACTGAAAGTAAGAATAAAGAAAGACTTTCCTGCTTCTTTTCAGCTGTGAATGACACAGTAATCTATTTAATTAACTGAATAAATTAAAATCAATATTTTTTTTCTTTTATATGAAGCAAAGTCTACTGTTTCTCAAAACTGCTTTAGCATTCATAGAGAATTTGCTTAGGTAGCAATTTTCAATGAAAAGTTTACCCCCAAAATTTCAATAGTATACATTGTAAAATGAATGATAATTGATATTGATCCATTTTGATTAGGTCTATAGTTGGTTAATGACTCCTTTCTAACCTCTTATAATATAAATTATTGCAGCACTTTCTTTTTTGTGGTATGATTGTAAACATCAAGCTAATACAGCGTTTGTCTTGTGTGCCTTCCAAGTAATGAAAATTATTCTGGTTTACAATTTGGACCTTAGACTCCAAACGTGACTATTAGCACTGCTTAAGTCACACATTTTTTTTCCTGAGAAATCTGATGGAAACATTTTTTTTTAATCAGTTTTACATTCAGTACACTGTCTCCAGGCTGTCTTGGTTTCAAAATATCATTTAGGCACATTTCAAAGTGTTCGAACAAGTCAGACAGACCAACAGGTTTTTTTAAAATGTAATGATGTGTTGACATGCTCTTCCAAATTAGGTAAAAAAATAAAATCATAATTTCTACTTGTTTTGCTTTCTGACTTCTGCAGGGATGAACACTTGCAGAGTATACTGGTTCCACTGTTTGTAACACTACAGTAGGAACAAAAAAACACAGGGTGGGAGGCATGTTTGAGACAACTACTATGTCATTCAGTTTACTTTTATTTTCATTATGTTTGCTTTTTTGATAATCTTGTTTGTCCGTTGTATGTTAGAGCAAATTAATGTGAGTGTCATCTTTTCCCTGTGCTGCCACTGTTAATGAACATTTCCACAAGAAACTCTAGGGTCATGAGAGTTTTGCTTGATTTCTTTCTCTGCAGATCCACAGAGAGAACTGGCTTTGGAAACTACTTCAGAAGTGATTAAAAGCCATTTTGACTCTCTCCAGGAAGTAAATGAGAAAAAGCTGGGGACTCCTGGAGAGAAAGCTTGAAGTGCTACTGGGAAGGTACCAGTAAAGAAGGTCAACCCTGACAGGAAGAATATACTCATTAGCAGACATTTTCAAAGAGAATCTAAAAAAAAGAAAATCCAAGGAGAACAATGAGTCAAAATAGCTGGATTTCAGTCATAGCACTGTCAGTTTCAAATATGAAGACTTACATGGTGTTCCAGCAAAACAGGGTGAGGAATAGTGCCTATACAAATTAATAGTCAACACTAAACAACAAGGCATGTTCCTGTGGAGAATTCAGAGGAGCTGTGTGGGCATGTACAGGTACTGATCCTTAAGCAGAGGTTTATTCCAGATAGTCATCAGTTATTAACAGTCTCTGCAACAAGACAAAAGATTTCAACCTGTTTTCTACCATCTTCCACACTCTAAGCTTGCCTAATACATCTGCTTGAGATTTACCTGCTTGGATGTAGTAGGACTGGTGGGACGTGGGAGGATTTTGGCAGTACTGAAATCAGAGGGCATGTTTAAGGATTTGTCTAATGCCTTTGTGTTGGTAAGTACCTAAATACCAGCAAGGGAAGTACTGCAAGGATGGCCCCTATGTGGAGTGGGCTGTGGCTGCTCAGTTCAAGCCAGTTTCTATGGCCCCACTGCTGGTCACAGCTGAGCACCTCAACTCCCGTGGATAGAACCCCCTTTACACAGGACTCCTGGCTAGCAAAGCAAGTAGGAATAAAATGACAACCTTCCTCAATTACGTAAACATATTTGAATGAAGGCTTATGGAACATTGGCACTGATAAGAAAAAGAAATTATCCTTTTCAGGAATAATACCACTTTGTGAACATTACTTCTGACCTAGGCTTAAAAATATTACATGTATCTTTCTTATACTGGTGTAGAGGATCATGATCTAACAACAGATTATGAACTGTTACACCAATGTTCAAATAACTGTGAAAAACAATATTTGAACAGTGCAGGTCAGAGCTCATAAACCTGCCTGTTGGTACATAGGTGGTTCTGACTTCTGAGCAATGACACAGTGCTGAGGGCTGCGCAGGCAGTAGCCTTATTCTCAGCTGTGAAACTACTGACTGATTCAGACAAAATAAATTAAGTAAAAGAAATGATTTTTCCAAATTGTCATGTATATTTCGTAGAGGTGTTCAAAAAGGACAAAAGAGCAAGACTATGATTTTTCAGATTGTGCTTCCTTTGTTTATAAAAAAATTTGAACAGGACTTCAGAATGTATTGTGAGTGAGAAATTATTAAAAAAAAATTACTCAAGCAATCATTTTTCTGCTTAAGCAACTGCAAGTTGAAAACCAACCAACCAAATATAATTTCTAATGTTTAAAAGAAATCCCTACAGTATGCAATCAGGAAAACACTTAAGAGAGGTACTTAACTCTTATCTAAAAATTAAAAGAAAAACAAAAACCAAGAACAGCTTAGTATTCATCAAAGAGCACAGCAAGATACATTTTAAAATAAGATACATCTATTAAGGTACATCTAAATAAGATACATCTAAATAAGATACATCTATAACACAATCAGTTCCTATCTGATGTAGTCATTAAAAGCAAATTAATAATTTTTATCACTAATCTGTCTTTATAAAGCATAACTGATTTCTATTAGGCCACGTTGGCAATTATTTAGAGAAGTCTTCCTACTTAAAGTAGCCAGTGGAAGGAGATTTCAAATAAAATTGAACAAGTACATGTATTGTCGTTCAGCCTCAGTCCTCTGAGATGTAGCTCATGAACTGAAGGGCATTGGCAAACATGAAATTAATGTGAGAGGGCGAAGGCCAAAAAATATTGATGAGTGGTAGTTAGGGCCCTGATGTTATTAGTAGTGGGGTTTTTAAGCTGTCACCCATATCAGCCTTCTGCTGCCAAGATACCTCAAATTACACTCTTTCTTTTCCCTTCAGTCCTGCCTTGTACTCACGAGTATGGAAGAAAGAACTGAACAGCCCTTTTGATGAACATTAAGTTCATTATGTATGGAGTTGTCAAGTAGTTCATGGTTCCTAGTGTTATAATCTGACAGCCAAAATCCAGAGAAGTGAATAAGGTAGAACAGCAAGGAAAACAAGTTCTTCAATAATAAAATTTTTGAGGATGGGATGGCTACGGAGGGTAACTATTTTTCTAGTTTAACAAATACAATTCTTCCCTCTTTGCTTCCTGTTTTACATGTCATTGAAGTTTGTCTGCTTTTAAGCAGTAATATTTCACAGTTTTTCAAAGTGTGAGACTTTTAAAAACATATTTTAGAATCAAAGGTATTTTGGGACTGTTCATCTAAACACTCAGCAAGCACAGATTTCTTGTAGATTCTCAGTGACTTTCTGTATTTGTGCTGACAGTAAGTACAGAAACTTCATTTATTTTCTGAACCAGCTTGTGAGACCTCTCACAGCAGGTCAGACAAGGAGAGAGGAGACCATTGGCCACATGGCAGAGAGGCAATGCTGTGGCTCATCTCTGCTGTACGAAAATGTAACTTCTGCTGAGTTCCTCCAAGTGTACAGCCCAGGACACAGACCTTTCTCAAAGAACTATAAGCTTAAAACATCACTATTGGCTCATGAGTAATTAAAACTTTTACCTTTTAAAGATGTAGTTCTCTTGCCTTAACTACAATAGGATTGTATCCCACACCTTTACAAGACTATTTAGGAGACTGCCTGTGTACAGCACCCAGATGACTTACATTTTCAGTAAGAGCCCTCCTGAGTAGGTGCAATTCCAGGAATCAAGGCTCACATCAGGGCACAGGACGAAAAAAACACCCATAGGTCTGGGTGGATGTTGGGAAATGTGGCCTTCAAAATTCACCATCCTCTCTCATTACTATCAATAAAATTATGAATGCAAAGCATGTGATACAAGCACATATTCTTTGCAGTTATCTTTAAGGATTTGGGATGTCCAAAATGCTGTATATAAGTTGGAAAAGAAAGGAAGGCAGCTCAAAATGATTAATTTCAGTTCATTTAAGATATGTGTAGAGGCTTATCCTGCTCCTCTTGGTAGACAGAACAAAGGTACAAAGCCTGTGCTTGTTCTGCTTTCTCCTTATGAATATGTAATGCAAAAACCCTGATATTTGTCTACAGATACAGCAACTGTGTTAGATTGCTACAGGAAGAATTTGCTAATACACTAGTAAAACAATTCTAAACTGCTCTAACACTAATATTTTCACATATATATGCAAGAAATATTATATTCTAAAATGTAAGGATAAATTATACAGGCAGTTATGCAAACCAGAAAAAATATGCAAATAGCATTATTTGGATTTTTAAATTAAATATTATACTCCAGAGTACACAGCTCACAGGCACTGAATGCTTGATGACACGATAAGACTATATTTAGATTATATTCCAACAATTACCAGTTGTGTTTCTCTTTTCTGACTATCAGTAAATGACTTGCTGAACCTTAGTTCCCTATTACCTCTTCTCTGGTTTGAAAATCCAGTCACATGGGATCAACTCAAAAATTGCATAATTAGAACTTGACATAATTTTGACAGCTGGAGCATGCAGTGTTAGCATGGTGTAGTTGCTCTGACACTATAAAAATGCAAACCCACCTGAGAAGCCACATTAAAGAAACTCTATTACCCTGAACTGTGCATATTAGAAGATTTTTGAAACTCTGAATATAAGCTGATTTGAAATCTCTCTTTGTGATGAAAAAATCATACGCAGACTTTTTGACAGAAAGGTGATATTTTCAAGTAAGGTCCCTGTGTTATTCCAGGATTATCTCTTTCAGTTGGTAGCTTATAGTGTAAAATAAGGTCACAGTTAATATGCACAATCTCCTGTAATAATAAAAAATGGAGGAAGGAAATAATATTTGCTTTGCTTAATGGATTAAATTAGCAAATTCTTATTACTTCAGCATACAAAATAGAGCAGCTTAATTCATTCCTTGAGGCCACAAATACTCTAGCACATGTTCTTAAAAAAATAAAAGCAGACTTTTGACTCATTAGGTTGATTTTACTTTACTGTGTATTTCTTGTTAAAAGAAGTCAGAATTTTTGTATGAAACTAAGGATGTCTGATTCCATTAGAGACATAAACATCAGTTGGTATATGATTAATGGTGAAAGAAGGAGAAGGCTTACAGCATAGGCGAAGTGAGGCTTGAACCATGTTGCCAACAATCTTAATTTTGACATGTAAAGGAAACACGTGAAATTGAGTTTATTTCAGAATTACAAATTATTCCTCTGATAATTACCTTATCTGACTGTGACATGCCATCTTGTTGCAATCTGAATGGGACAGTCCAAGGGCCACTGAAGGGTCTGTTGGCCCCTAAAGTCTGTGGATTCAACAAGCATTGGCTTGTTAAATCTGTACTTATAGTTAGGAAAGGAGACTGAAAGCAAAGAAGAAAAGAGAGACAAACCAAAAGAGAGGACAGGTGTGCACTTGCCTTCTTGGGTAAGCACTTTTTGTGCCCCCATTGTCCCACCCCCCAAGTCAGTCAGTGATGTAAGGGATGATTAAGCCTCTACATGGGATGTTGCCACTTGCATGCAATGATCTTCATTTGCATAACTGTATGGATCTCACCTGTTATATAATGAGGTGTAGGTCTTTTTGCAGTCACCATCTAAGTGAGGTGGAACAAGGCCACTGAGGCTCCTCAAAGTCCTCTCCTCTAGACACATCCCCCTTACCAGGATAATGGCATCTGCCTCATCCACTGCTATGCAGCAACAATATTTGAGGCATTCACATTAACTCTCCTAGTCTCTCACACCACCGTCACATGATTTGCTTCTTTCTGCAGTCCAGTCACTGAAAGCAATGGGTTTAAGGCATATGATTTCTGTCACAGAATTGGTCCATCACATATCTTTAAAAATCCCATCTATCCTTCTAAAGTGCAGAAGAGAAGTTACTTCATATGCTGAAAGGAATATTTTAAAAAATCACTCCTAGAGGCAAATCACTTGCAAGCAGTCATGGAATACTGTGTCAAGATATGGGCTTTCAATTTCCTCAGGTGTTTAAGAGTTCTTTGTCAATGAAAATTTAAATGGAATTAAATACTCATCAGGCAGATGGAAAGTACCTTTCACAGAGCCAGACGCTATATGACCAATTTAATACAAACAATTTCCCCTTTTGCTGAGACAATACTGAGATGGATTTCTACAGGGAAATGAAGAAATGACCTGGTCATTAAGGAGCAGGAAGTCATTGCAGAGAAAGAGAAAGATGGGGAAAAATTCCAAAATGCCTGTAGTTATTGCTCCATCTCTATCCCTGCCATCCCACTCCCCATAATGTGTAATGACTCCAGCTCCATGAGGTTCTTGTTGAAGATTCATTTTGTTGAAGATCTCATACTTTCATTCTGCAGGTATTTATTAAACTGAAGTAAATACATTAAAGAGGATTCCTTACAGTCAGAATCACCAGTACACCTTGATTCATTCCATGGCGGCTGGGGAAACTAAAGTTCATTAATTCTCATGGGTAGAAATAAGATGAAAAAGTATCTAAGGTCCATAAATACAAAACAATTTATTGCTAGTTCTACTTAATTACACAGGCAAAATATGTGACCTCAAACACCAACACAATACTAAAATTGTGTGGCTCCAAACACAATGCCAATCACAGAATCACAGAATCACAGAATCACCGGGTTGGAAGAGACCCACCGGATCATCGAGTCCAACCACTCCCACAAAACACTAAACCAATCATAATCCTACAGTTTATGTATAGCATATGTAGTACCAAACAAAATAATATGATGCGCGTGTAAAATATGCAGCACCAAACAATACTATGACAGGCTCTAAATTAATCACAAGAAGACAAAATACGGAGGTCATGTCCTAATCCAAACAAAACAAAACAAAAAAAAGAGAGAGAATGCAATTAATTCAATAGGGGGTTCAGCCTGTAGGAGCACCCCACCTGAAGTTGCCCCCTTGCTGGTCCCTCTTTTCCTTTTATAGTCGCAGATCAAAGGAAGGTCATTTGAGACACAAGACCAAGAAAGCCTCCACTATTTGTCCTTAAAGCTGGCTGCTAAGTACTCCACAGTAAATCTAGTCCCTTTAATCAATCCTTTGTCTCAGGGGATTAAAGGCTGATAGGGCCACCAGGATCCCTGTTCTCTTCCTGAGCTTCTACACATCTCAAGCATATCATTACCCCAGCAAGACATTTTTTCCTGTGGTCTCAGTCATAAAAACAGTAATAAGGTGCACCTATGAACTCCATTTTTGTACACTCTTTATAAAGAATGGCCATCAAATTATACCTTCATAAATACAAATGCCCATATGAATTTACAGAGTGGTTTTCCTGGAATGCAAGCTAATCATTTTCCAGTGGAAGGAGAGAGGGAGGCAAAAGGAAAGTGTTTGAAGGATGAAAAAATGTTTTTCCTTCATTTGCAGTTATTACTTCAACTTTACAAGGATTATGAGGTATAATATGATTGACTTTTCTTCCAAATCTAGACTGTTAATCTGATGACTCATGTCTACAGAAGAATCAGTCCTTTATTAGGAAGACTGTGACGCACCCGTTATTTTTCTAGCTAACTATTATATGACAAAATAAAATTTTAAAGCTATCTGAAACACTGATAAACAACAGTGATTTATATTTTAATTATCATTTGTGTCCTTATTAATCTTGCATAAAGGTTTGTATCTATACATAAGCATGCTGAGTATTTTGAATTTGGAGAACAGCTACCTGTAATTACTGGAGTCAGAAGAGGAAAGTAGCAAGTCATGAAAATGGATGATAAGATGCTCTAGAAGGGTCCAGTTCCCCTCAGCATCATTCCATTATGAAGAAGAGCCTTTTGGTGTGTATTTACAGCCAGGAGAGTCCTCCACACAGGACAAGCAGAACATTGCAAGGAGAACACTTTCATATAGTGCTGTACTAGAAAGCTCAAAAGGGCCTGACTATGAGCTGTCCTCAATTGCAGCATTGCTTTATTGTTAGCTTGCTTTCTAGTTGTAACATGCCTTTTATCACTCTCACAGGCATTCCTAGTCCCTCTTAACAATTTTCTATTATAAACAAATGCTAAGCTTCCAGAAGCACCCTCTGACAATAGATTAAGTTTGATGGTTTTCGAAAGACAAAGACAGGATTTATAATTATCCTCTATTTGCATATGTATTCACAATTTCAGTAAGCATTCACTGCATATGAAGAACAAAGAAATGTTAGTGATGAGTTCCATGCAGTGAGAACAACTGCAGGGTGGATGGGCCACAAACCCTGCAGCCCTAAAACTGGATATTGTGGAAATCAGGTAGGGTATACAGCAAGGATACTATAAGACGCATTACTGCTATCCAGAAGGGGTATAGGGCCAGCTGAAATAACACTAGGAATGGGAAAAGTGCTAAAAACTTTGACCATGGTCTCCCCAGCATATGGTTTCTTGCTGTCATCCTGTTTCTCAAAAATCTTTTGCTCTCATCAGCTGGCATCCCCATGTCTGTCTTTTTCTGAGCTGTTGCTACTATCTGTGTTAATGCCATTGGTATTTTTCTGTTGGTGTTAGTGAGGCAATTTTCTCTTTCTCGCTACAATGGAAAATGGCAGAATTGACAGAAATAAATAAAACAGCTCATTTGGCTGCCACATTTGCACTTCATGTCACTTTGTTTCCAGTAAAAGCTCATGATCTTTCACTGTTTTGGAGTCCAAAGGCATGCCTCACATTGAGCTGGGTCAGAAGAAATCAAATAGCAGTGGGTGTCATGAGCAGATGCTAAGTAGGTCTCCATATGCCATCCCATAAATGCACTATCTGAATCAGCACCGAGGTAGCATTCAGTATTTTCCACTTGCTAAATCAAGAAAACAGACACAACAAATGTACCTTATTCAGTGTATGTAGTATTATTTAGAGAAGTCTATCCTTCTGAAAAAAATATAATTCCGCTGCCATACACAAACAGAATTCCAACAGACATGACTTCTTGATCTGCATAATTGGTCCCCCAGAGCAAATATTTAAAAGTGCAAGCTACATGGTAACCTCTTCTGAGCTACTCTCTTTGCGTAGGAACATATATTTCCTCTATTTTGTGTTCTACAAATGTTTTTATATCTATGGATATCAGTTTTCCATGATCAGACTGCTTCATATTCCTACTTTAATTCTGAAATGGGTATGCAAGACATCAACAAAGCTTTTTACTCTACACTGGAGGAAACTCACAAATTTGATTCCAGGTAGTGTTGCAACAGCACAAAATGCCAACAAGATGAAGAACGAGCTGCTTAAGGATAGGCAGGATATTTTCTTTATGTGATACTGGTCTTTATATTAGCTCAACAGAATGCTAGAAAAATCAGCTTTATCTATGACATTGTCCTTAGTACTTGTCGTTTTGCCTGTTTGTGCAAAGAATTTAGAATAAAGTTGAAATACTTTGCTCTGGGGCTTTGTGACCGATGAATCAAAAGGCACCTCTATCAAAACATTATTAGTTAATTTTTGTAATAGTGTTGACTTACCTCCAAAGCTTGCATTTAGTCTAAGTAGGAAAAGAACACAATCAGATAAATTTGAGACAACTAATATTTTGGAGAATTTGTTTTCTGTAAAATCATAGCTTATTCTGAAACCTTGTGTGAAAAAAAAGCTGCAAATGGGATTCTTTACTACTACAGTTTTCTCATATACAAGCACAAACATAACTTAAGTCAAATATCGATAAAATAATGTTTATTAAAAATTGTCTTTCTAATTGTTGAGAAGTACCACAGTTGATCTTTTGCTATGAATGCATTGTATGCTTTGAGAGGCAGAAATTGACCCCCCCAAATAGGATAAGAACAATGTATAATAATCACATTATCAAAGGTACACTGAGAGGATATGATATTTACAAAGATAACAAGTTGGTTAACTACAGTTCTTTCTTACTGCAACATAGCTACCACCAAAACAAACACTTAACTACAACAGTTATCTATACTTAGAGATTCTCTCTCCCAGAATGAGGGTGGGGAGAAGAGTAGAGAATCTGAAAGTCTTGGAGATAATAGGAGGGGACATTATTTTTGGTAATATATGAAAAGGAAATGGTCTACAGCAGCAATAACTACTGTTTTCAAAGATGACTGGATTCCATTTTTCATTATGATTTAAGTACCCAGACATAAATTTAGAGATTTATATTTTCTTTAGTCCAAACCCACAAGATCTAGCACTTGTAGCTTTGTTGATTTATAAAACTTCCACCTTTGGTGTCTGCCGTCCCTCTCCATCATAAATTTACCACAACAGTGTTGGTTGAGTCAAATCATACTGACTCTTCAGCTGCTGCTGCATCTTGCAGTCAACACATTCACTTGAGTCATGCTGTTTGTCAGATTTAGCTAGTACTGTGCACAATGAACTGCAGCAGAAGTAAATGTGTTTCAGTATAAACAGATGTGATACTTTTAAAGTTGTCCCTCAGCAGCTTCTGCTGTTTTAATGTTGTATGAATAGAGGCATTAGGGTGTTGGATTTTCCTGCTACAACTAAGTGACACAGTGGAGGGTCAGGGCAACATCATAATGTCTGCAACACTGCAAAGCACTTGGATAAATGCCTCATATGAGACGAAACTGGAGGTCCATTTATCTTATGGACAAATTGCATGTGTTTATACCCATGTTTAAACTGTCCCTCTTTTTTAAATACTTTATTCCTTTTTTATCTCCAGTCACTGTCATTTAAAATCTAATAACCAGAAATAAGAGCCTGTGTCTCAGTTATTCTGGGGAAAAAGGAAAGTTTATTTATTCTTTCTATGTAGTACTCCTTTTAATCATTATTAATTCTTTCTGCTAGAGCAGTTTAGCAGTACAAAGATTTTAGATTTTTTATTGATTGTTGATAAGTGAGCAAAACTGATCTCAGCATGATCTACCAACATTCATATTATCTAAAAATATTTACAGTGTATTATTTCTGTAGATGTGAATTGAAATAAGTAGTATATAATTTGTCATATATAATCCACTGTAAAATGCCTTAAAAAATAAAGAAATCCAGTTTTCAAGCCATGAAGCAGTTACATTTTAACAGCCTGAATTCTGACTGTTCTAGCAGGTGGATTTGATTACTGATGTGTATTTTCTCTTTTTTTTCAATTTCTTTTTTATTTGTACTCCTTGATATCTGTAAATACAAGCCCTACATTATATTGAATTACTTATATTCTGTGAAGCTTATTACAAATCTTAAAAAATATTATTAATTGTTTCAATTCATTGTCTCAACTTAACTAATGAAACCTTCCTTAATTTGAAGTGTCTTCTTCCCCACCTTTCCTTTTTTTTCTCATTGCATGTAGAAAATCCATTCCTCTCAGTCCTTTCACTTAGTATGTTATTACAGTGATCATATTATTATTTTTCTGTTTCCTTGAGTACCAGATTTTCTGTGTATTTTAGCTTAGCTCTTTTTGCTTCTGTAAAACTTGTGGCAAAATAATTGAAATGGTTCAGAACTTTCTCACTTTTATGTCTTAACATGTAATCAAGGAACGATACCATCTTAAAAGACTTCTCAGGATACAGAATGTGCCTTGTCATCTAAACACAGAGAGGCATATTTGTGACTTAAAAAGACATTAAGCCCATTTTTACTGTATTGAAGCACTGTAAATTGCTTTATCGAAATCCTAACCAAATCTAAGGTAATATCTTCCTCAGCTTTACCTTATCGTACAGTATAAAGAATGTGGATGGGGAAAGAAGGAAAAGGTAGAAATATATGGCATTCATACTTATAGACTGCTTTTCTAGTTTACTGATAATTAAACCCATTTCTGAAACAACAGCCAGATCTTGAATTGGATTTGTCATTCTTGCTCTGAGGGGAACAGTTTCGTCCTGCTGTCACAAAGAAATAAGAAAGCACCATACTGAATGGAAAGCTCCATCTCAACAGGTAACAGAAGCTTAGAGATGACAACAGTACATTAAACAATGAAACTACAGATGACTGATCACACATAAAAGTGATATAACTAAAAACTAATTGTGCATAATATTTAAGTATTTTTTTACATTTCCATATGCTTCAGTCATTTTTGTAGATCAAGCAGTAACTATTTTTTTATTATTTATACATTCTTTTAACAGGAATAAGAAAAACCTTTTTGAAATACTGAAAATTCTTTAATATGTTAGTATTTGGTAAGTGTGAGTAGGGTTTTACTTCCTATTGTTTCCTCTAATAATCTAAATAACAATACACCTCAATGACTTACTCATGTAGCAGTTCTGTGCATTGCATACAAACAAATGGCTAGATAAATTAAGTAGTTGAATTTCATAATGAAGAAATTCAACTTCTACTGTCTGGTAAATCAAAGTAAATTGGTAGTCAGTAGAATGATCCCAAATTTATGCCAGAATAAAACAGAACCTGTTTTTCTTCTTTTTCTCAAATGACTGAAGTATAAGACATTTCCAGGAGTTTAATGACTGAATGAATTTAAGGGTCCTTGACTGCATTTTGTATCTTCAGCTTCTTTCACTAGCTATTATTCCCCAGGAAATTGTCTGTGCTTCAGTCACAGTTGTTTGTGTAATGAAATTCTTTGAACAGCTCGAGCTGATCTTAAATTCAAGAATTTCAGAATAGTAGAGGTTGGAAGGGGCCTCTGGAGATCATCTAGGCCAATCCCCCTGCTAAAGCAGGTTCACCAAGACCAGGTTGCACAGGAACATGCCCAGGCTGCTTTTGAATATCTCCAAGTGGACATCTTTTGCAAGGACTTCTCTTTTCTACAGGATAAGTATTGGTACGTTTGTCTCAACCTGCCTCTGTACTGAAGTCTTCCTATTTACTAGTTTTGCCTGACTAAATATGCCAGACATCTAGGACTTCTCTGTTTAGGACCCCTGGTTTTAGTTCCATTTTGACAGAGATTTAGAGCACTTTCCCAGGTTGCAAACCCACCAGCCAGTTGCAGAGCCCTTCCTTGTGCACACTTCCTTGCAAATTGCCACACAAACTGCTGCACCACACTCTGGCTAATGTGTCATTCTCTATTTGCCCACCTTAATCACTGGAGCTCCCTGGGTTCTTTTAAATCACCTATGGTTTCTCCTGGCAATGCCCAAGCCATGTCAGCCTCTCCCATGAGAACTTCCAGCTTCTGGAAGGTCACTCTACTCTTCCACCATCTTCCCTTTGTCTAAGACCTCCCATCTGCCTCAATCTAGCACTCAGACTGAGTACTTCTCTTTGCCGCTTCCACATGCCTTGCCAACTCAGTGCCATTAACGGCTTTGGCCACTTACATTACCCATGGTTGATCTTGATTAAGACATCATCTTTGATTAAGACCTCATTCAAGATATGATGTCTTAACCAAAAGTATTTTAGGTTGTAAAATATTTTTCTTCACTTGTGAATATATGCAGTGGAAGAGTCTGGAGTTGTATTTACCAAAGTTTGCATTAAAAAATACTACTGAAACACACCTAGACTCCAGGCAGACTGGCACAAGTCTTTATTAGCTACCTTTCCACTTAGCTCATAGTTTCTACTCTCCAGAGGTAGCTCTCCCCATCACTGGATTATGCAGCCCACCTTCCACAAGAGGGTGAATTGTTTTGTGTGTTGATGCCTCCACAGAGCCTTCCCTTTAGTCAGCATCATAAATCAAGGAACTCAACATTCTGAATGGAAAACTTTTAGTTCCCTGTCTTCACATGTGACCTTTATTGTACAAATATCTCTCACCTTCCATGAACTTTGCAATCATATGTAAATTTCCACCCCCCACTCCCCCCCAAAAAAGAATCATCACTGAATCTTATCAGAAAATAAAAACACGATGGGAAAACACAAGACATTTTGATTAAAATCTGGTGTGTTCTCTGCATCTAATAAAAAGATACTGTCTTTCTGTTGTGCCTGTAGTCTCCTATGACAAAGGTCTTCAGGTTGTCATTCTTCATATGTCAAGCACATATCAATAAGTCTGACTTGAAAATTGTAAAATTAAAGAAGAAATGGATGGTGTCTATCAAAAAAGACCAACTACCCTTCTTCCTTTACATCTTCTTGTTCCAAAATCATCTTTACAAAAACAAGAATATGCTCTTTACTTTCTACAACTATAACACCATGAGAATGTGAGGAGTGAACTCCTCAGTCGTCTACCTGATGCCAGGAAATTGCTTCCACTGTAGAGGAATCAGGAGTTGTACCAGGGATTGTAGAAATGGTAGCAACACATACCAGGAATCTCTGAAAGGAAAGATATAAATATTATGAGATCTTAAACTGTAGTGATGACAGCAAGCATAGGAACAGTCTCCAGAGACAGAAGGAGCTATAAAATTCAAGAAAAACCAATCCAAAAGGTTATGTTTTTTCTTCCTCCCATATCTAGAAGTTCCATGGCTCACAAATAGCTATATATACTGCCCCAACTAAAACAGTGGCAATAGTAAGGATGAATTCAGAGAGGTATCTTATGATACCAACAAAGGATACAACTCTGTTACGCTTGTACAAATATGCTGAAGACCTTGCAGGAACCCCAAGAAAGGTAAAATATGTTTCCCAGTTTCTTTTATCAGGACATATTTCCCCTTTCTCACAAACCAGATGTTAAGTGTATGTATATGAGAAGAGTTAATTTGAAGGCACATTTACTAATGTTTGAGAGACAGATGTCAAAAGTGTCTTTGCCTCTCCTCAGTTTTCGTCTTGGTGGAAACGTAACCGTAGTTAAATAGGCAAAGCAATTTAGAATGAGCCCTCCTTCTCTGTGCTCATTTTTTACCAGTGGTGGCACATCCAAAATACAAAGAAGTTTGTTGCCAACCTTGCAATGAAGTGCTCTTTGCTCAGGGGTTTCAACTATCTTTATACTTTCAGCTATGTAACAGCTCCTGATATTAGTCTCTCACTAGGTCACTGATGTCTCCAGATTCATACCAAGATGACTCAGCACTGCTTTAAATCCTCGGGTGTATTTCCATTGAATGAACACCCTTCTCATTTCCCTTTACTTTGCTTTGTTATCGAACCATGCTACCGTGTCACTGCAGACAAGGTGATATTTTAATAGGGATACATTTGAGAAAGTTTTCTCTTTTTCTGTTTACAAAGGTTTATTATCCTTAAACTCAAAACTTCACTATTTCTTATTATGTACTCATACAACCGAGGCACTGTTTTGTTTCAGTTTAGGTTGGGTTTTTCCTGTTTGTATCAGTAGAGATTTCCCACCTCCATAAAAGTTACTTCACTCAGGGAATTTTCAGGCAGGATTTTCTGGACTCTTCTCACTCTTCACTATGAGTAGATGTTGCTACAACAGCTCCCCACTTAAACACTAACAACTGAAGTAACAGGATGCACAGTGTTTTCAGTTGCTATATCTTTATGCCTATGTTCCAGCTTTTTCTTTGATCAAAATATTCTGCATAACAGATACATTTGATACCCTTTTTGTATTCTTTTTTCTGCTAAAAATACTTATAAACTTTACACATGAAAATGTAAATCTCTTCAAAACTCAAAATACTTATGACATATTATAAACAAACAAACAAAAAAGTATATTTTTAAATCTTTATATATAATTTTCACCTTCTTCCTTAGAGGGAAGAGAAGGAACAGTTGCTGGATGTTCTGACTGCAGTAAAAAACATTTTTTTTATAAATGGACTCCACCAGTTTTGAAAAACAATCACGTATACAAAAAAAATCATCTTGTTTTTGATCAACACATATGTAACTTCACTTTATTTCCTCCAATGGGATTTTTGCTTTTTGCTTCTCGGTTTTTCTTTCTTCACGGTCCAGAAATAAAAATGTTCATGTTCATTGGATAAATGGATTGATTTGGAATAGCCCTAATTAACAAACAAACAAATAACTTAGTGGAGATAGACAAGATCAACATTATGGAGTCAGATGAATAAAGACTAGAAAAATGGGAAGCAAGGAAGAAGAGAAAGTTATTGTCTTCAGATTTTTTCTTTTTTTTTTCAAAAAAGTACAGTCTAGAGAGAGAAAAATGGATGAGGTATATAGGAAAATCACCAAAGTTTTTTCATAACAGAGAGAAAGCATTTTCACAACAGAGAGAAAGCATTTTCACGACAGATAGAAAAAAAGAAAAAAAGGAAAAGATTTTACAAGCCCATTATGTGTGTCTTCAAGCTACATAACAATGAAATTAATATTATCAGGGTAGTGTAGGAGTTGTTTACACTTATCCAGACACAATGCTGATATTTTCTACTCTGCTTCTACCATGTCTGTATCATCTGAAGGATCAAGAAACAATAGGCGGCAGAGAACACTGGCATTAAAAATCACTTTAAAAGAATATTATTTTAATTAGGAAATGAAAAGCAACAAAAGAAACAAATTTTATCTAGTCAGAGACAATATATCTAACTGAGAAGGAGTAAGTTAATCAGAATTAAAAGGCTCTTCCATGGAGCATAGTCTATATTACTGCAATGCTTATGCTTGACAAGTACAAAGTCTTTTGGCCCTGATCAAAAAAAGCTGTTTGCATACAGATATCCACATGTTTATACATGTGGATAGTTAAATGGGTTTATTTAACTGTTTACTTCTAAGCTTAGATCTAAATGTTTTCTTTTACTGGGGTTCAGCGCTGTACAAGTTGAAAGATTTTGTAGCCTCTCAAAGCACCACATACACCAATATATAGGCTACTGAACTGGAAATTAGGAGATCAGAAGCCTCTCTTGTTCAGACTCATGAACCTCAACTCTGAACATCTGTTTTTCTGCTGGTTCTACTTGAACTGCAAAATTTTGTGGCAAGGAGCGTTTCACAACATTTATTTATGCATTAGTCGACCTAAGGGAGATCTGAGCTTAATGTGGATCTCCACATAAGTAAAGTAATAAAAGAATAAGAGCACTTTCCAGACAATAATTATCCCTAATTTAAGACTGCAATATAAGGCAAAAGTTACATGACCAGGCTTTTTTTTTAGATGTTTTGTGCCAAGCATGCATCGCTTGGCTAGATATGATGGAATTTGTAAGCACTTAGGCTCTTCTGCAGATTTGTCTATTTTTGCCTCAAAGTCATCCAGATTTCTTTTCTGTTCTGCCCAAAGTCAGTATCAGCTTGATTTATAATAAGATTTTTAACTTACAAAGAAAATATAAAAACCTGACAAGCTAATAC
>WAAB01015552.1:113597-131614 GCA_013389865.1 Piaya cayana
TCATTGTCAATTATACTTTCACTACCTAGCCTCAAACTTAAAATACCTACTAGCTGAGTTTTTTGCTTTTTTTAAATCAGTATAAGATTTGGAAACAACTTTTTTTGTTGCTTTATTAGATTTCTTGCTTATATGGGTACAACAGCAATTTAGTTATCCCAATGAGCCTTAAACTCACAATTTCACTAAACTACATTTAATAGGGTCCTGTGATAGCGAATATTCAATTTATATAATATTTGGTCATGACCAACATTATATATTGAAATACTCTATTCAAAAATTTTTCTTTATGTGAGAAAGAAAACCCAAGATACTGGATGCTTTAATTTGAAGCAAACAATTAGGTGACATATGGCCACACTTTGTGCTGATTTATGACCCTTGCAAGTTAACAGACACTACCTCATTTTAGTAGGTTGAAATAAGTGTAAAAATATTCTCCTTACTATAAGTAATATACCCAAAGTACAACATCAAATTGTAAGTACAGATGAAAGCATTCCTTGAGACTTGCTATTTGTAACAATAATTTACTATATATTCAAAATTAGCTGAGTATGCTTATGTCTTAAGAACTGAATATCTTTATAGATTACAGAGAAAGCTTTTGTAGAAATAGTCTACACAATAGGTTTCTAACTGGTGCAACTTATAACAACTGCCCATGTTTTAATTCATAAAATATTTAAAATAAATTTCTCCACAACTGAACCTCTTATTAAAAAATATGCAGCTTTTTTATCCTTAGAGTGGAATGAATATAAACAAGGGTGTCCCAGAGCAAAAATTAATTTGGATATGTCAGAACTTTTTATATCATACCCCTGGCAAATGAGAAAAGGAACGGTAACACTATTCTGTAGTATTGCACTATATTCAAATGTGATTTCATTATTTTGGTTCAGAAGTGCTTTTACTGTATAATCCCTCGAAATATAGTTTTCTAAGGGTTTGCATTATATTAAGCCAAAATGTAGTAGTGCAATGGAAAGAAAAATCTAAGCTAAATATCAAGATATCTTTCATTACAAGAATGTCAGAGATCTTTGGAATATTTTATGCTTGAAAGTGACAGAAATCCATTCAGAATTGATACTGAACAAATTGTTAGAACATACATTAGTTTTAAAGCAAAAAAAAACATGACCTGGCAAAGTAACAAACTAGACTAAGATTTAGCTAGACTTCTTATCTCCAGATAGCTGCAATTCTGTACAGGAGGTAATTTTGCAGCTGAAGAACACCCTTACTATTTTTTTCATAATTTCCCAGTCTGATCAGTAAATAAACTTAGTGTATAATCTGTCCAGATACTGGCTCAGAAGCTTCTAACAATTTCCTCATTTCAGTCTTGCTACTAGTTCTGCAAACCTTGATATATGTTTCTCAAAGAAAAGCCAAATTTGCCATATTTGAAGAAAATGCTGATTCATCAAGTTTGGTATGAATTTGAAAGTACTGGATAATCTGAGGCCTCAAAAACTAAGGGGTGGGGAAGAAGAGGAGGAAGGCCTAGGATATTTTCGATACTAGGAAAGAATCCAACTCAACATATGGGATGACCAGCTTAACTTTTCAATTATGAAGTTTCATTATTACTTGTTTATATGTATAAAATTCAATGTTACAACAGATAACAAATGTATTCATCTCTTTTATAAATCCATCCACTTGTCTGCATTCAAGGTTATAATCCTCTCTGATAGCCCATTCCAAAGGCTGGTACATTCTCTCTGAAGAAGCATTTCAGTTAACTTCATCTACGTTTACCATCTTTTCCCTTTTCTCTACTGATCCATAATTCTTGTATGTATTTTTTTAAATACTTTTATAGGTTTTTAGAAAATTCCAATTTAAAGATAAAATATTTAACATTAACTTATTTTCTATTGCTTCAAGTTCAAGCATTAGGTCTTTTCAACACAAATAACTGTATTTATTCCCATTTTTGTTAGGCAAGAAAAATAAAAGAAGTGATACAATTCAAAATTAAGAAAACCAAACAAAATGTACTTATTGACAAGGTAAAGTGTATTATTAAAGGTCTGACTATAGCTCTTCTCTTCCAGAAATAAAAGGACTATTTATTAGTTTTATTCTTTTTTTCTGTGTGTGTGTGTGTGTTAATGGTAGCAGACTGCACTCAGACACGAAGTATTTCAATTGCAGATCCAACACATAACTCAAGACATGGAACTTCTCTCAGTAATTGTTTCTGATATTGACAAATCTTTTATGCTTAAAACATGCATAAGTTGAGGTGCTTTCATTTATCTGAGTCTTCTGATGTTGAATTGCTTGCATATCACATTATTCTAATATTATTTCTGATTTTAAGGTGTCCTTCCTTCAGGTTTCTTTATAAAAAAATAAATAAAAATAATAACCCAGCTGTGCGGTTATGCAGCCATTATGCCAATTAAAAAGCTGTCTTCTTTGTGAGAAATATCCAAATCATTATTCATAGGGGATTATCCACCATTTTTTTTTCACCTGGGAAAAGGTGTATTGATCACCACTGTTGTAAGCAATTATGCTTATTTTTTCTGCACTCATAGTTTTTGCCCTCATTTGATCTCTCATGCATACATTCATTAAGATTTTCTGAGATACTCATATTGATGTCCAGATGAGAGATTGTCATTCTTTATCAAGACTGTTGCTGTCAGATCCAGTACCCATCCATTATGCTTCGGCCCACAAATAGGTATTCTCAGTAAGTATATCCCCAGAGCTGAACCTTGCTAGCACCAATTGCTCATGCATATAAACTTTACTATGGTTATATATCTATAGAATAACTTTCACTGCATGACTGCTAAAAGAAATTAATGTTTAGTGACAGAGGAAGTATTTATGGTTTCGCAATTACTACAAGCAGGAAAAGTGTACTAAATCAAGATGGTAAAATATGGACAGAACATGAGAAATGGATTATTGTTAATGAGAATGATAAAACCTCATTGTGTACTGAGGGCTTAATTGCAGTAATTCTCTGAATGCACAGGAGAAACCAGCCTTGTGCCAAGGATGGCCTGAATGACCACAATCCTCATCCAAATTTTATGTATAAGATACATAAGGTACATTAATTACATCCCACTGATAAAAGAGAAATGTTTCTCATACTATCCAGTTAGGAAGTTAACTACAGCCATGAAAATATTTTTTTTTTCAAAGACATGGAAAGTAAATTAAAATTGTGTGAGAACAGAATGTCAATATGTAATCTTTTCAGCTAAATCTCTCAATTGCCTGAAACGGTATTTGAAAGCATATAAACTTAAGGAAACCTTGCTTTCACTTTTTATCTCTGCCTCTCTTATCTGCTTCAGCCTTTTCACAGGCTCTTCACATCCCCCCAAAAATCAAGGCATTCTTTCTCATCTTATTTACTCCTTTGCTTGTACCTCAATAGCTTTCATCTTATTCTCCTAAAGTTGATAAGCTGCTTATAGTGGAGGTCACAATAAACTCATTTTGTCATGCTGTGGCCAGCTGTTCCATTTAAAATATGTGCTCTCTAAGGCTTCCCAAAATAGACAATTCCATAATGTATGATTTCCTGTTGTAATGACTATTTACAGCCTGCAAGATTGGATGCAATAACCCAGTGTTCAATGACCAACTAGCTTAAACCCCATGAAGGTAGAAGGCTGAACAAAACAGAAAGAATGATGGTCTCCTTCATGCTGAAGTTCCAAGACAAATTTACTAAGGTTTGATTTATGAAGCTTCTATGCATGAGGAAATCTGGAAATCTTCTAGGTCTTTGGTCTATATAGTCCATTGTCTGAAATACTTGAAAATTAATGCAAAGCACCTGAGGCAAGAATACTGAAATGTGATTAAAAGACCATAAGTAGAAGTTGGTATAAAGCAATTGCATATAACTTAATGAGGAGGGTTTTACAGAAAAGTCCTAAGGGGACTCAATAATGTGAAAACAAATTCATAAATATTATACAGAAGCCTATAGCAACAGAAAATCATGATAGTGCAAATTTTTAGGAGTCTACAAACTGAAAAAAAAGGTTGAGAAAATATTAAATCAGAAGATGAACCTGAGTGACATTTGCTTGTTGCGATGCATAGCATCAGTCCAAGCAATACCTAAAGGGTGCTTATAAGAAAGATGAGGAAAAGCTTTTTAGCAGAGTCTGTAGCAACAGAAAAAGGGGGGTTTAAACTGAAAGGTATTAGGAAAACATTTTTTATCCTGAAAGTGGTGAAGAACTGACACAGGTTGCCCAGAGAGGTGGTAGATACGCTGTCCCTGGAAAGATTCAAAGTCAGGTTGGATGGGGCACTAAGGAATCTGATCTACTTGAAGATGCCCCTGTTCAACGCAGGGGATTGGACTAGATGATCAATAAGGTCCCTTCCAACCCAAACCATTCTATGATTCCATGTTTCTATGATTCTTTTCTCTTTCTGAGCAAGTTCAAAATAGGATAAAGAGTCATGAAGTTCTGATAATTACTTTTCCCCTACTATTCATCTATTTTATGTAATTAATCAAATAATATTCTTTTTCCAGTGTGACAAAAAACCAAATGAAACCGGAACAGAAAGAAAATTAAGAATGATAATCACACATTAAATGTTTTGTTTGTTAGTAATAAATTTTGCTTTGTCAACCAGGTCTGATATAAAGTGAGCCCATCAGTGAAATGTAGCTGTGCTACATCAGTTATACAACTGGGAAAAAACCTATTTTCTTGTTGCCAAGGTCTATTTGCCTTTGAAGGACTTTTCTTACTTGGGCAAGGTGAAAAGTCTTTGGCATCTATTCATGAGGCATATTCAGCCATCAGGAAGAAAAAATTTTTGGCTCAATTTTTTTCCAAAAACACCTGAGAGATTGGGATGCCCAGTTCTTATTAAAATTAAATATACTAGGTTGCTTTGAAAGTCACAGCTTAGAAACAAAAACAAAGAGCTATAGATGTGAAAAGGCGCTTGCAAGGCTGAGCCATATGTTGTCTCTGTAGGACACCCTAAAATCCATCGGGCATCTTGGTTTCTATTGTATCATATTGCAGAAAATAGTTTAGACTTTGTGTTATTTTCCTAAAAATTGGGTGTCATTGAATTCAGATAATCTTTATCCAGACACCATTACAATCATTTGGGTTATTCAAGCTGAAATTGCTTTTATATAGTAGCTTCTTTTACTCCAGAGCTCCCTTTCTCTAACCCATTTAGTACACAAGACAATGATTTAATATTTCTGCTGAATGCTAGTGAAAAGCAAGGCATATTCCCATATATATTTTATTAATGCACAATTAACACTACACACACACAGGTAGATAAGATTAGGAAGATGATTTTCCTCTAGGCAGGTTATTCCATAATGGTTTATTTTGTGTTTTCTTTCCCTGAAGCAGCTGGTATTGACTGCTGACAAAAACAGCACATTGGACTTACATATCAGTGGTTTGACTTGCGATGGCAATTCTGATTGTCCTTTGCTGCCATGAGCACAAACATTTAATCAAAAAGCACAAACATTTAATCAAAGTGGATGTAAATTAGCTGACATGTTTGAAAATTGAGTCATGTTATACAAATTGCATACAGTAAGAAAATTCTTCTAATGCAATTTTGGCAAATTTCAGCTCACTAAAGGTAGGAATATTTCAAACCCCATACTTTCTGAGTCATCTTTTACAAGGAAAACTCCAGTCAAATTCCACCAGGATCTTCACTGATTCTTGCCCCAGTGCTCTTCTCTTCCAGATCTCTGACAATAATTACTTCTAGTGGCCTGGAGAAACCACAGGATATATGTTTCTACAGGGTGATGACTGGGCTGGAAACAGCATGGACATGGTCATCACAGGGTACAATGAATAGTTCTTCTGAAGATCCATTAACACTGAGCTTTGGAGGAATAGTCAGAGCCCATTAAACAAGAGCTCTGGAAGAACAATCAGAGTGTCTTGTTAAGACTATTTAAATAAATGTAATAAAGTGTGTCAATGAAGACTGTAAACCCAAGTAGCTTCAGCAGATTCATATCAACCTAAATATATTTGCCTAATTATTTTTAAAAACATACATTTCTTTTTTAATTTATTGTTTTAGTAGACTGTATTTAAGTCCATGAGATGAGAGTGCATGATTGTGTCATTCTATCACATCATATTTTTTTTAATTACTGTCTGTAGAGTATTAATACAGAAATATTCCAATTTAAAAAATTGCAACAAACACACCATCTGTAGAGTACATTAAGATACAAAGGCTTATGCATTTTATCCACACTAAGTTTTTTTTTATTCTCTTAATTATTTTTAATAGAAAATTCATCAGTGCATTGGTAAGGCTGTGGTCATAATATAACTAAACCTGTGATTAACAATGGAAAAGCTAGTTATCTACTGAATTTCTTCCAGATTTCTTTTTCCCTCCTTGATTTCCATTTCTTAGCCACAATGAAGTGCAGCTGACACACTACCTCCTCAGCTTAAGCTCAGGAACTTTTTAATTTTTTTTAACTTTGGGCTTGATGCCTTTTTTTTTCAACAGTAGCATTTCAAAGGCTGAATTTTGCGTTGGTATGTTCGTGTCTTTGTTAGGTTTTACTGTGGAGAAAAAGAAGAAACACAGGTGTTGTTTCTACTGTTTCCCTTGGTCTTGTTATCCAGAATTACACGTTTCAGTTTGTTGACCTTAGAGCTTACTCATGTTTTCATTATTATTTTTAAAGAGTTTGTTTCTGGCATATACAGGAGGTGAAGGAAGACCTGTCTTAATACCACCACACACTTCTCATCATATTTCCCTCAGAAAAATTAAACTGCATACTTAATAATCCTGGTAGGGTTTGAGGGATTTGGATGAAGGAAAAAAACCCACAGAAATTTATGTTTGAAATTTCAGCATCTGGATCTAGATAACTGAAAACCAGATAATTTAGTTTTATGCTGTAAACATGCAAATCAGGTGTCTAAGATGTAGTATGAGAGCAGACTTTCTTCAATAACTCCAGAGGTCATAGGAGCCTAAAACCAGGTGTGCTTGCATGATATCTGTGCATGAAAGTAGTAAATAAATTTAAAAAAAGCAAACCAAACAGTTACTAGTCTGTCACTGATACTGGTTTGCATATGATATTTTATTTTATTTGAGTGAGATTTCACTTATGAATAGAAAAAACTCTATATTGATAATAGTGTATAGAAATGTAGGCCGATCACTTCTGAATACACCTAGAGAGAAGCGTCATGCTGAGTTTAAACAATGTTTTCTGGCTCTGGAGTGATGGAGCTTGATTTAGACTGGAGTAAGACAGACCACCACCAACAAAAGATGTCTCATTACATAAAGAGAGAACAAGAGGAGCTGTTGAAAGATCTCCTATGTTTTAAAAAGCAGTGTTTTGTTTTCAGTGCCACATGCAGTTTTCCAACTGCTTGAAAATAAAAATGCTAGCAAAGTTGCTAACAAAGGTAGCAAAGAGGAATAAAGTACAGATAGTGGAGCAGTTCAGGGCTTGTAGAAGCAGTTAGTGTAGGAACAGTCTGTAAAAAGTACTTTGCAGGATGGCTGATGTGATGGGAATGCTGCTTTAAGTTTGGCAAGCAGGGCAGCTGGTGGATGACAAGAGTGTAGGAAAGCAAGAACCAGCTGACACAACCAGGTCACACCAACATGAGTGCAGCTCAAACCAGACCTACTGATGCAATAAGGACTTCACAATTTACAGTATTAAATGGTTAATTAAGTTTACTGTAAGACTACAGGAAAAATAAACTTATTTGGCCTAGAGGTTGCCTCATCAAAGAAAAAGCCATTAGATAATATAGTGCTGCACTTCCACAATTTGCTATTTTTACTCTGTTTCTTTGTCTTCTTAGATTTTTGCTCATTAAATAAAGATACTATAAAACACATATTTACAAAATATGGGAAAATGTTTTTTTTTAAGCCACAGAATGCTTAGGCTAATTTTCCCAACTCATCAAATGTTCTGAGCTGATACCTTAATAACAACCTGCTTGATTTTAAATTCAGCTCTTGTTACCGATCTAGACTTTGTGGATAGATTAGGTGGCAGGGTTCTGCTAATAAGCTATGGCTATTATAATTCCTCTAAAAAGCCAGTGTTCCAGGTGAAGTTCTGTATTGCCAGAGAAGAACGGAGCAGAAGTTGTCCTTTTCCTTTCATCAGTGCTATTTGCAATCCTAGAAGTTCTTTATTATTGCACAGTGCATCGCCATCCTGAGATACCTTAGCTGAGGCTAAACTAGTTTTTGAGTATGATCAGTTTGAAGCTGCATCTGTGTGGTATTGAGAAGTGGTACCAATTAGCTACAGTGCAGCACCCCATTGAGGCAACCAGTATTTTTCCCAGATACAATTTGACATGCCTGCTTGCACTATTAGGGGAAAGTGCATCTGGTTTGCCAAGTTAGCTTAGGTAATTTTAACATTATATTGTGCAGTAGACAATGTTTTCTTGTGCTGAAGTAATTGCTGACATTAGCAAGTAGTGCAGAACAACAAAAGCAGAACTGTAAAACCAGACAGACGGCGCTGAGGCCACAACGTTTGCACCATCTATATTGCTGGTAGTTTTGCTCTGCGGATCCAGGTGCGTCCTGTGGTCCTAGTGTTTGTTGTCAGCTGAACGCATGATCTGTGTTTCTTGAGAATTTCTGCTTCAGTTTCATCTGAAAGGAATTAAATTCAGAGGCTTCAGGGATTCTCCATGATGTGAGCCAGACAATTTTAGCAGGGACAATCAAGCAACTTGCTTCCATATCCCATGTATAGTAAGACTTAAAATGCTAACAGGGGTGAATCTTTACAAACTAGAGCACTGCTGGGCTACTTTCCCAAGTTAGGCTTGTGTTTGCAGATATCTTTCTAGTACCTGTTTAGAAAAAGAAAAAAAATAATTTGCGTTATTGAGAAGGCTTGTCTGACCTTGTTTTAAAAAAATGGATGCCTTGTAAATCATGTAAAAAACCTAAACCTTCCAAATTTCAACACCCAAACCCCTGTAGTAATATTTAGTTCCATTAATAAATATGGGGTTATAGATACAGCAGTTATGTCTTTGTGGTAAGACATGTTACATTCATTTTAGTAACATCACTGTGATACCACTGACCTTAATTTCATTTTGAAAGACAGTAAAACAAGGCTGATTGAGTCTATTAGAGGACTTCCTAACATTTACAATGAAGTGAATGTGAACCTCAAAACCATAAAGAAGAACAAAACCTCTTATTTTTCACTTGTCTTTTTATTATTTCTGTTGAAGAAAGACCTTGCATCCATGACATTTTCATCTTCCTCTATATACTTACTAACTTTTTCACTGCCAAACTCATCTTATTTTTCTCAAGATGAAACGGTCCAGGTTTACCTAATGTGTCTTCTACTATGTACTGTATCTTACTCATAGGGTAATTATGTGCTGTCTCTTTTACCACAATTGGTTCATCCAGATGCTAATGAACAATGATGATCATGTTGTTGACATATTCTGTTACAGCTGAAATTACTTAGAAAGGACAAAGTGATTTTAAGATAAAAGTCTTCTGTTGGAAAAAAAAATAGAAAATTTAACTAAGAATAAATATATATTCACTATTCACAAAACGCTGGTAAAACATTAAATTTGAAGAATCAAAAGTTTTAAACTTGCTTTTGAATCTTTTACCCCAAAATGGGCTGGAATAATTTTTTCTATGAGAAATAATTTAAGTTCCATCATGGGTCACCTTTGAGAAACAGTGAAGTAGGTATTTTATGGGAATAACATCAATACTGTCAATCTCTGTGTCAGAGGCAGAAACAAGGTGATTTCCCAAAGTCTCTGGCTTGGTTTCCTGTGATACCCCAAAACTTTTGAGAACTGAAGGAGAGTGAACTCCTCTGTCTGGCTGTATGATGCTGTGCTTTGGGTTTGTGACTTGAAACAATTTTGATAGATACCAGTATTTTTGCTGTAGCTGAACAGTGTATGCACAATTAAGTTTTCTTTTTACCTGATTTGTCCTGCAGTGAGCAGGCTGGGGAGCTGGCAAGAGTTTCAGAGAAGACAGTCAGGACATCTCAGTCCCATGCACCAAAGGATATTTCATACTGCATGACATGATCAGCAATAAAGTTTCAGAGAAACAAGGAGGGAGAAGAGAAAGAGAGGGTGTTCATGGTTATGGTGCTCATCTTCCCAACCCACAGGCTGAGGGACCTTCTTCCCAGGTCGTGGCTGGACATCTGCCTGAAGATGAAAAGTTATGAATGAATTCTTTGTTTTGTTTTGCTTGCATACACAGCTTGCTTTCACATATTTATAACTCTCTTTATCTTACCCCATGAGTTTTCGTCTTTTGCTCTTCTGATTCTCTGCTCTGTTCTACAATGAGGAGAGTGAGCAGGCAATTAGATGGGTACTTAGCTGTTAGCTGAGATCAACTCATCACAAGAGAGAAAAATGTATTTTGATGAAAAACTCAGACTTCCAAACTGTCTTTTAGAAAAATTAATTCCTGTATAAAATCTTTGTACTACCTAATACTACAGAGGAATAGATACTTACAGGGGATGCAAGGAGCTTATGGTTTCATGCTAAAGCCTGACCTGAGGGAAAATTACACATACAGCCACAGAAACTGTTTAAGAGTTAGGAAATAAAAGGAGCTTTAAATACAATGTCAGAGACAACAGAAGAGAAGATGTCACACCATTTGAGGTGTTTACTTAAAGAGGAAGTTAATTTAAACAGAAAGAAAATACAAAACATGAAAGAGACATTCCTTGCTAAGCAAACTACTATCCAGTGTAAAAACGAACCTTCTGGGAACAATCAGGTCTGCACACATAGGCACAGGGCACTCCAGTAGGTTTTAAGGAAAGCTTCAACACTAGCTTTAGCTACACACCATGACAGACAAAGACTGAGGGGTACTCTTGCTTTGAATTAAAATACCAAATATCTCTACACAGAAAATGCAGCTATGCATCCAAAATATGAATCAAAGCATTAGTTCTTGGTACTTTGTCTTTATAAAAAATAAAAGCACAAGAATTAAACAAATAAGCAAGACTGAAAGCCAAGAAGAAAACCATATTAGATAGCTGCTTTTGAAATACTGTGAAATTGAAACAGAGGGCAGAATATTTTGAAAGTATGATATGAATATGGAGTCCTTCAAGTTATTCCCTTCTTCTCTTGAGTATAATTTAGAGTTAGCTCATTGCTACAGATAGAAATTGATTCCTCCCCTGACCCATGTTGTAGTCTTAGCTGCAGAATCACTTGACAGTGAGAATCAATAAGTCTAGAATCTGTACAGAATAATAGCGATAGAACTTGTGTTATAGATGAGACAATACATATAATTAAAATACCCCCTTGATATACTGGACAAGAGGATATTTCACAAAGTTACCTGTTACTTCTACTTTTCCTGTTCTAGAAAAGAATGCTTCTCCACATCCCCACAAGCCCACACCTTATAGAAACAAAAAAGTCTAAACAATGTGAACTAAGTGTTCAGAAGACGGGTGGTTTTCCCTTTTTAACTTAAAATGGCAACAAACCAGGGTGGTAAAACTCTGCACTTAGGTGCATGTAATACTGCAGTTACTCAATGAAGGCAGTTCAAACTGAGCATATCTGCCTATCTGAATACAATTTCTGGGTTGAGACCACAGTATGTTAACTTGAATTCCTATTTGATGCACAGGAATCACCTGATTTTCAGGTTATTTCTACAGAAATATATGCACCTTAATGATTTCCCCTACTGAATTACACTAGTTCATAATACTTTCTCTTTTGAAATTCAATGCAATAGTTACATTTACTCTTATTAGTATGTCCATTTAATTTATTTTAAACTGAAATCAACTTAATCTAGGTTGATCCAAAGTTGCTATTATTATTATTTGTTCTTTAAGCTTTGCCTAGAATGTCAGTAGCACTGGTAATTATCAGTAGTATTTATCTAACAAGATTAAAGATAGCTTTTTCCCATAGCAACTAGACTAAATGTAAAATTACTTTCAAAATTAAGCGTTCATAGACAAGTATTTCTATATAACAGAGAGACAACTCACACACTGAGTGGCATCCTTGATATGAAGCATGAGTCTTAGGCACTTCTCCACATTCTTTTTTACTGAAAGAGTTCAGCTTCTGAAAGTTATTGTATTAATACACAGTCTGCACTAAAGCAAAAGCTGAAGAAATTTGCCCTAAAAAGCACTGAATCATAGAATCATAGAATCACCAAGTTGGAAGAGACCCACTGGATCATTGAGTCCAACCATTCCCACCAATCTCTAAACCATGCCCCTCAATACCTCATCCACGTGTGCCTTAAACACCTCCAGGGAAGGCAAGTCAACCACCTCTGTGGGCAAACCATTACATTGCCTAATGACTCTTTCAGTGAAGAATTTTTTCCTTATGTCGAGCCTGAACCTCCCCTGGTGGAGCTTGAGGCCATTCCCTCTTGTCCTGTCAAAGTGTTAACAGCAGTCATTCTTTATCATTAATTTTGAAGGAAGGATTAGGGAAAAAAAAAAGGAAAGGAAATATTTTGTGTAGCCTTAAGCTTTCTTATTTCTGGTAGAGTTGTATGGTAGGCAGTTTAATACCAAAATCATATACGTGCTAATATGAACCGGAGAAGGTAAATGAAAATAAAAACTCAATCTCAGTACAGCTTGACTCAATCAGTTCTGATTAAAAGTGATAGAGTAGTAAAGATTAATTTCATTGTAAAAAGGTTTGTTCCCCTCTTACAGATATGAAATAAGAGCAATAGGAATATAATATACTTCATAAATGGCCTGGATGCAGGACTAGAAAGTTTACTAATCAAGTTTCTTGATGACACGAAACTAGGGGTAGCTGTTAACATCCTTGAGGGCAAAGAGACCCTGCTGAGGGATCTAGGCAAATTGGAGAGCTGGGCAATCACAACCACACAAAGTTTAACAAGGGCAAATGTCAAGTTTTGCACCTGAAAGAGCAATCTTTGATATACATACAGACAGGGGAGCAAGAGGCTGGAGAGTAGCCTTGCAGAAAGGTATAAAATCATAGAATCATAGAATAAACANAGCCTCAACATCCTTCTTGTGGTGAGGGGCCCAGAACTGCACACAGTATTCAAGGAGCGGTCTCACCAGTGCTGAGTATAGAGGGAGAATAACCTCCCTGGACCTGCTGGTCACACCATTTCTGATACAAGCCAAGATGCCATTGGCCTTCTTGGCCACCTGGGCAAACTGCTGGCTCATATTCAAGCAAGACTAACAATATTCAAGAAGCATTCAAACAATGTCCTCAGACACATGGTGTAGATTTTTGGGTTGTCCTGTGCAGGGATAGAAGTTGGGCTCAATGACTCTTGTGCGTCCCTTCCAAATTATAATTCTGTGCTGTGATTATGCCCCAGATTTTTTAGTTTTGGCTTCTTGTGATTGAAAATGAACAAAAAAAATCCTGTGCAATTAAAAACCTTGAAAGTCTTTTTCTAAAGGCCAAGGGCCTTATTTATGTTTGCAGATAAAACAAACACCAAAACAACAGTAAAACTCCACATGAGTCCTTTAGATGAGTGATTTTGCATCCACTGATAGCATTCAGAAATTTGACTCAGCTTTAAGAAGCTCATCAATGACATTTTCTTTGGACAATGATATTCTACGATGAATATCTGCAATTATTTTTCAATGTCTGAATAGTTGTAAAGGAGTCCCACGGAGCAATTTCTATGTGAACAGGACAGTGATGCCTTCCCATAGTCTACAAAATTTGGTTCAATCTGCAGTATCTTCTTAAGTAGAAATAGGCATTGCAATCAAATAATTTTCATGTCTAGAATACACAGTTACTAGTCCTTCACAAATATGATAATAGTAGTCATTGTACAAAATGTGACTATTGCATTGTTTCTGAAGAACAACATGTTCAGTGATATAATGATGTAATTCATGTGGTGCAATATTGGGAAGAAAATCCTCTGTAGAATAGTTTCAACTGATACCCTGGAAATAAACAGCTGTTCCAACATAATCTAAATATATACATATATTTCTCTCTCCTCATGCTAGCTAAAGTAGAGGTATTTTTTGTCTAGAAGAAAAAAATTTTCTCCTAAATTCACAAGACATATTGATACTGAGCATACAGATCCATAAGATGCATCTCATACTTGCCAAAGTCAGTACAAATCTGTGCAGGTAGAGCAAAGTACGAAAGTCAGTTCAAGTTTGGTCTGCTAGAAAATAAGAATAAAATCTGCCCTCTAAGCAAAGTTCCCATGTACAAATGCATTTTTCAGCAAGTGTTATGCATGACTGGGATCCATATGGTTTCCAGTTTTATAACAGAGACATCTGCATTTTTAGACAAATGGAAGCATCTTGTAACAATAACTCACAAAGTCTGATTTTGTGATAGTTTTGATTTATGCAATCATTTTTATCCTGATTTAGGCAAAAATGTTGGGAGATATGGGTCCTGTGACAATAAGCGACACACTAGTGAATTTTTACAAAATCAAACAACTTATTTAAGAAACTTTTATAAGAGGTATTTTATAATTGAAAAATGCCAGGAGATCTTGTCAAGATAAAGACACACCAGTATTTCTGGGCAGACTGCGCTTAGTTGTCTAATTTTCCCAACAACCTCATACAGAAAAAAAACACCAAAACAAAACCAAACCAGGAACCTCTTTATATCTGCAGAGCAATATCTATTGCTCAAAATAATTCATATTGACTTCACAGTAATGTGAAAATTATTAGGGAGACTAGCTGTGTAATGAAATTCCAGCTATAAAATTTATCAAAAGCAGCCAAAAGTTGAATATATAGAAGCTTGGTCTTTGTCTAAAAACAGATCAGAAATCAGCAAAAGTAACACTGCTTGATCTGAAATCTTATGGAAAGAACTCAACCTTTCCAATAGTGTCCACTGGAAATAGTTCTGAAAGTCTTAGGTGATGCTATAGTTCAACTCACACTTTTGTGTCCACTCCCCCACCCCCCACACATACACAGACAGAGAGAAGTGTAAATCAAACAATGTCTTCTGGAGATAATGACAAAACTTCACTAATAAAGGACATTCACTGATCAACTTGCTCTAATCAATTATGAGGAACAGAAACCAGACCTATGTATTAATTGACAGAAATACAATAAGTCAGAAAGAAAAATAGAAAATAGAAAACTACTGATTTCATGTACCAACAGGGAAGGTCAAATTACGTTTATGGATCCCCACTAGGCTATGAATAAAATGGTTCATTGCATACACAGATTTCTTCTACTTAGAGATCTAAAATAGAAGTCTCAAAGGGCATACAGATAAAGACAGTCTCTAAATCCCATGGGAATTAAAACAAATTGTAATCCTGATATCTGAGGTGTCAGTGACCATAGGAAGCATCATTTCCATCATCTTAGTGCTTACAATACCTTTAATCAATTATAGCATGTGTCGTAATTAGTCAGGTATGTGTATTACTATTCAGTAAAAAAAAAATGGCAAAGAAAGATACTGGATTGTATCAGTAACTCTGGACACAGTGGACTGTTAAATTTCCCATTATCTGCAAATTAGGAAAAGCTTTAGTTTTTCCTTTTGTCAATTATTCCATTTACAAAACTTATAGCAGAGTTAGCTCCCAGTATTCTTAACTACATACCAAAAAAAATGTGGTATAGATGAAACTATTCTTTCTGTAATACTAAACTAAGAAACATAAACTGATTCACAAAAATCTTAATTATACTTCATAAAAAATATAATACAAAATGACATATCATAAATATGACTATATTTTAGAAGATATTTAGGCAGGCTGGGTTAAAAACCCAAACAAATCAACAGTAAAAAACCCCACATCAAGCTCTCTGTCATAGGAGGACTGAGTTTCAGATCTAGACTCATGTGGGTGTATTGACCTGACACGCTTTCAGCAATAATTTGTTATGAAATACTCTGAGCTAAACTGCAAACTTTTAAATTAATTTATGCCAGTAAATCCTGTTTAAAAACACCACAAGACTCCACACAAATCATATTTGATCTTCTGTTGATTAATCTGCTGATTAAATTCCTTCATTATGATTCAAGATTTCTCTTTCTTAATCCATGTTGTGGTCCCCAAATGAATTATTAAATCCTATAGAAATGTTGTACTGTAACTGGTATTAATTAAACAGGATACTATATTTATTGATGAAGGCTCTGCAATCATGAAGTGTGTATGTATGATAAGTGTGCTTGTTCTGTATCTCATTTTATCTATCTGGAGCATACTAGATTTTAATCTGCATGTAGTTTCAGATTATTCTCAGCGTGCGACAGATATGATTTAGTATGATTCCCATGTACCATTTCACTACAGCTAATTGAATTACACGTCACAACTAGTCAACCTTAGAAGTGTTAAATAATAGACTTTTCTGCTCTACATAGAAAGATGACAGTCCTTCATGTATAGTACTTTTTCATTCAAATTCGTAAGTCAAAGGAGATTTTTCTTACCAAGGCTTTTTTTTTTCCTATCCTGTGTTAGATAAACAGGTGTTCAAACAACTCACAGTATTCAGGTGTAATGATTATGCTAATAATATTCTCCCTTTCAAAAAAATATATAACAAACAACAGAATGCTCTTACAAGCATAAGATGCTTTAACAAGAGTATATGGTGATACTTATATTCATAAAATTACGTATGGTCTTCAGAGTTTTGAATTCCAAAAGTCAAAATTCCTTTTAGGCAAAAGGAGCCCAAGTGTTACAAGTCTAACTTCAAAATACTTCAAAAGGCAATATGCACATATTTGGTAGACAAAACTACTAGAAACCACGAGAACAGTTGCAGGCACTAGCAATACTTGATTTGGCTGAAGCAGATTTCTATATGTATATAACTTCTGATTCACAGTTAGATTAGCAAGATTAGTACTATTATGTTCTTGAATTTTATTCATAATACAAAAGTTGCTTCCTCTACCCTTAATATAGAGAATTTTTCTCAGTAGAGAAAACCAATATTTTCTACTTGGCTACACTGAACGGTCATGACAAAAGATCTCCAGGTCATCTAGGATGAAGGGATCTTAAGACTACAGAATTATCCATAAAAATTTGTAAAAAAGATAAAAAAAACCCAACAGAAATGTAATCAGTAAACTAGATTGGCTTGAACAGCTTAAAAACCCATTCAAAAAGCCAATAAACACTTGCTTCTATTGCCTAGGCTGTTATTTTGTGTTTGGTTGCATATTATTTTGGTGAGCTGGTGACTGTTAAACATAACAGGGTAATTTAAAGGTAGGGGGTTCTGAGAATGCTTCAGGTCATGTTTCTAGTAAAAGCTGCCTGCAGGAACAAAAAAGCACTCTGGTAACTTGGAATCACAAATGGAGAGATTCTGCTTGTGGTTCCTTGTCACTTACAAATCTGAAAATGCAATAAAGTAGTGATCATCAAGTCAACTGTTTCCTATTTCTGAGGTCATTTTGCATCAGTAAAATGCAGAAGGTTGCTGTTGGATAAGATTCAACAGGTAAAGCTTTGGATTTTAGGAAACATGAAAAATAGCTTCTGCAAAAATATTTTAAGCCTATTGTATTTTCTTTCTATGTTTTCTGTTTATTTTAGGGACTGTTTTTTCACTTCTGTGAACAATATGATGTTTCAAATGGTAAAATACAGTCCTTGCATAGCTGAAACTGCAAGAAATCCAGGTTTTTGGGTTTCTTTGAATTTGAGATGAATAAATGTGTGTGTACTAATGATGAGAATACATACAATAAAAAAGTGACCCTAATACTTAATTAATCCTGATGACTAATAGGTCAATACAGAATTAAGTAGCTGGGGAAAACAATTACGTTATGTTAAATTAACAGACTCCATTGCCTATGTTTGTTTCCTGTGTCTTTCAGCTATGAAGTTTAATGTAATATAATGTATTTGCAGCTGAAGCTGGACTGCATGTCTGAAAA
>WAAB01015552.1:131770-143594 GCA_013389865.1 Piaya cayana
ATAGAGAATTTTTCTCAGTAGAGAAAACCAATATTTTCTACTTGGCTACACTGAACGGTCATGACAAAAGATCTCCAGGTCATCTAGGATGAAGGGATCTTAAGACTACAGAATTATTCATAAAAATTTGTAAAAAAGATAAAAAAAACCCAACAGAAATGTAATCAGTAAACTAGATTGGCTTGAACAGCTTAAAAACCCATTCAAAAAGCCAATAAACACTTGCTTCTATTGCCTAGGCTGTTATTTTGTGTTTGGTTGCATATTATTTTGGTGAGCTGGTGACTGTTAAACATAACAGGGTAATTTAAAGGTAGGGGGTTCTGAGAATGCTTCAGGTCATGTTTCTAGTAAAAGCTGCCTGCAGGAACAAAAAAGCACTCTGGTAACTTGGAATCACAAATGGAGAGATTCTGCTTGTGGTTCCTTGTCACTTACAAATCTGAAAATGCAATAAAGTAGTGATCATCAAGTCAACTGTTTCCTATTTCTGAGGTCATTTTGCATCAGTAAAATGCAGAAGGTTGCTGTTGGATAAGATTCAACAGGTAAAGCTTTGGATTTTAGGAAACATGAAAAATAGCTTCTGCAAAAATATTTTAAGCCTATTGTATTTTCTTTCTATGTTTTCTGTTTATTTTAGGGACTGTTTTTTCACTTCTGTGAACAATATGATGTTTCAAATGGTAAAATACAGTCCTTGCATAGCTGAAACTGCAAGAAATCCAGGTTTTTGGGTTTCTTTGAATTTGAGATGAATAAATGTGTGTGTACTAATGATGAGAATACATACAATAAAAAAGTGACCCTAATACTTAATTAATCCTGATGACTAATAGGTCAATACAGAATTAAGTAGCTGGGGAAAACAATTACGTTATGTTAAATTAACAGACTCCATTGCCTATGTTTGTTCCCTGTGTCTTTCAGCTATGAAGTTTAATGTAATATAATGTATTTGCAGCTGAAGCTGGACTGCATGTCTGAAAACTGTCTTCAAAGCAAATTGCAAGCCCTAATTAAGTCTCACAAAACCTTTGTGAGACAGAAGGTGTCTTCTGAGGCACAGGCCTAAACTCAATACATTAGACCACATTGCTGCCTGGGCAAATCAATTAACCTACCTGCTTCTGCGTTTTCTCTTGGCAATCCTGTAAACATGCACCATGCTGGCCTCTTTTCAAAGCTCAAATACCCCAGGGAGCATTCAGCCATTCCCCTACAATTTCATTCAATTTGTGCAATGGATTAATCATAGTTTGCACAACTGCAATCATAGTTTTGAACTCTCATTTTTCAGGATGGAAAACTTATGGTAAGTCTAGTGGGAAACAAAATAGCTTCAACAATTCTCAGATATCAGATTAGATTGGCGTTGTAATTTGTATTAAAAAATATTCAGGTGTACAACTAAAGTTACTTCTTTTTTTCTTGGTAAGAGACTTAAAGAAGGGGTTTGAATATTTAGACAAAACTATTGGTTCTGTCTACAGTAGGGGTTTATTGTGCATCACACTTGTTTGCTTGTTTGTTTTTCTGGAAATACACCTTGCATCCATGATTGGGGTTCTGTGTAGCACTATAATGCAAATTATTTATGCAAGTAAAAAAACTTTTGTAACTGTTTCTCTAGTTGAACCTCAAGTGATGTATTCACAGACAAATTTTCATGACTGAATTTTTCTGCATGCGGACAAAATCAAGAAAAAAAGCTAGGTTGTGCCTGGCTTGTAAGAAAACATCTCTCAGTAGAAATGTTTTTCAACCACATTTTATATCCTCACTTGCCTTACTCTAATATTTATGACTTAGTCTCCATCAAAGAGTGAGCTACTTGTACTTACTCTAACATTTCTCTTGCATTTTGATTTTCATGGATCCATTTATTTGTACTTATGTCTAGAAATACACAATGACATTTTTGTCAGTGTTAAGTGGTTTGCCTTATCTACAGGGAGCACAATAAACCTCATTGAAGAGGTTTTTAGAGTTAGGACAAGTTTTGTCCTTGACAACACACGTAGAATTTTCAGCAGCTGAAGGCACGAGTGGATTCTTTAACTGTACACAGCAGAGAAATGATTGAAAGGCCATGTAATTTTCAAGAAATGCATGTAATCCTACAGTCAAAAATATTTGTGCTTTTTTATATCATATTTCTGCCTTATGTCCTGTCACCATAACTGGTCTGATCATGTAAGACTGTGTTATTTTGGTAACCAAAATATATTGAAGGAAACTTGTTTATTGTATATATATATAAATACAAATTTTTTCTGATCAATCACATTTTTGTTTGAAAAAGAAACCCATTCTTCTTTTTCTATTAATTCTTAAATAAAAATAACATTTAACAGGTATATATTTTTTAGACATTTAAATATTTATTGGGCTACATTTTAAAAGTTACTTTTCCTGAAGACTTGAGTTCTACACTAAGTTTTTACTAGAAAAAGATATTATTTTAACAAAATTGTTGATATAAAGATTTCAGACAAAGCTTTTTATAGCATAAACCTCTGCAAAGTTGTTCTACTCTGAAAAAAACCAGAAGAAAATATAGAAAATGTCAGGTGTGTTGAAACTTTCATGCCATTTTAACCAATTTTTCTGATCTGGATTTTATGAATAATAATCAATTTACAAAAAAAAAGAAGTTTATTTAAGTGATGTATAAATGTACAAAATCATGAAAATTGATTTTAAAATAAAGCTTCCTGCCATTAAGCCTGATATGAAAAAAAAAATTAAATAATTTGGGAGTTTCAAGAGACGTGCAGATGGCATATAAACATTGAGAAAGTTTAAAGATAGTGCTCTAGAAGGTAAGAAGAAATTATTTACATATGGTGCTTGGAGATATAAATGAAACTTAGAATGGGAGCAAGTCATTTAGAGTGTTTCTGCCTTCTGGCTAAACTTGAACTTTCTCTACATATGACAGTGAATCAGCTTGCTGACAATGCAAGTTGAATTCCTTGCTCTCTGGTTGTCTTTCAGTTTGACCTTGGCAAGGTGTCTTAAATAAAATAGCCCTTTGAGGGTCACGCAGTTGTAATTCATGCATGCAATTGTGTGGTAATCTTGTCAGATGTCAATCTATGGTAAAGCAAAAGCATAATTAAAGAAAGGACTCTCAAAGGAAATGTTCCACAGACAAGAAAATCCGTGAAAAGTTCCGTGCATATTAAAATGACTATAAATACTACACATAAAAAATAATTAAGCTCTCTTCCCTGCTTAGGCATTAATTTAAGTATACAGCGTAACAACAGAAAGCAGAACTCTTCTCAGGAGCTACAGTGAAGAAGTCCCAAACTCTGTCTCATCTGATACCTGTTTGGTCCTACATGCTTTGAAAGCCACCAGTCACTTGCATTTCTAATAGCACAGTTGAAATGCACTTTGATGTTTGTTCAAACATGTACTTTATCCCAAAAATTGACTAATGAGCCCATGAAAAGGAGACAGAAAGCATTGAATTCTGGGTCATTCACATGTCAGGGTTTCTTACAGTAAGGCTGCTAAACCTGAAGCACTGGCAACCTGATTTCAAGGGAATATTCACTAATGGATTAGTCAATATACAACATTAGAAAACAAGAGGTTTTGACCTAATTTCCAGTGGGAAAGCAGGTAGAAAATTGTCATGGAGACTAAAAGCCACGTGGTTCTGTGAAATATTTCAGTGTTGTCCAAGAACAAGTTTTGCTGAAATCCTGCTTTACCACAAATTTCCCAATCAGGTCTACCTTCTGAAATCCTAGCTTCTTAAATGTATCAATAGTTAAAATAATTTCAAAATTATAGCAAATACAACACATAAATACAATATGACAATTTCCCACTCTTATAAAACACAGAAATCAGTTTTGTATGACCCTTTTGTTTTTCTTTCTCGTGACCTCTGGCAGCAGGAGGAGAGTAAAAACAAGCTGAGTAAGGTTGGCAAGGCTAAAAAATATGTTTCAGGCTTTTTGAAGGTGCACAGATGGTGATCAGGATGGTGGGAAACTATATAAAACAGAAAGAGCATCTCAGTTCACTGACAGTAACTCTACCATCACAAATAGATCTTTAGGTCTCTCCTAGGAGTGTATGACTCATAAGGTAAGATTGACACAGGCTGTAAATCTTCCACTGACTATTCTATCTGCTTTGTTTTAGATCTGTGAATCACAAAAGCCTAGAAGATTTGAGATGAAAGAAGTTAGATCAAAAAGTCAGTATATTTCTTCTGTTCCCATGCATGATCAACTGTATCTCAAAAATGCTTGTGAGATCCTTGTCTAGCATCTCTATAGTCAGTTCTACAAGAAGCAGAGACCCAGTCCAAAAAGAGTTCCCAAAAGATGCAAAGAACCCTTTCTTTTTCAGAGGCTTTTTGTTGTGGAAAACACTTATTTGGTGTCCCAGTTTAGCCTTTCCCTCCCACCTCCAACTCTGACCCCTCCAGGTCAGCAGGTAAACTGGGCAATTGTATCTCAGTTTCCCCCTACAGGTGTTGCTAATTGTTTCTTTAAGTGCCCAGGCAGGGTGGGGCACAAAAGCGGTGAATGACTTTGTTGTGTTATGTTAATGAAGTAACTTGGGGATGGGGGCAGGAGTTTTCAAGCTAGCAACAACGTTATGTGAGATGGGAGGTTGCCAAAAAAGGCTTGTTACAAGGGCAGAAGTGACCAATCAATATTTACCTGATGTTTTGACCTGCTTGGACTATATAAGCAGCGAGTTGACCCTTAATAAAGGACTTCATCTGAAATGATATTGATTTGTTCGTGAGGTTCACTTGCCCCCGCTGCGTTATACAGGGAAAGAGGAAAGGGGAATAAGGGAGAGACACTTGTGGACTGGAAACTAAAACTGAAAAAGCTTTATCAAAATAATAATAATGGAATTAATACTATTATAAGTGAATAATAAAATATATGCAAGTATATAAAACCAATTCACTGTTAACTGTACCTCACTGCTGATGTTTCAGGTCAGGCACAGGGAAAGTCCTGGGCTGGACTTTACTGCAGGCAAGACCTAGACTCATAAGCTAGATTCAGGAGTGCACAGGTAAGGATCAGGGGCAGATAGATGGATGAGGTCTTCACTGCACACCCCTCACCAAAGAAGAATGCTTGACCTTCATGAGCCTAAAGCTTTATGCTCAGTATCATGTATATTAAATGGAATATTTTGTTGGTCAGTTGATGAGGTCTTCACTGCACACCCCTCACCAAAGAAGAATGCTTGACCTTCATGAGCCTAAAGCTTTATGCTCAGTATCATGTATATTAAATGGAATATTTTGTTGGTCAGTTTTGGATCACCCGTTCTGTGTGATGCCCTTATTAGCCTTTTGACTTCTGGCACCCTACCAACCCTAGGATGGCCTTGATTTACACAGGAGTAAGTATGAGTAACGGCCTCTCTACATACCAGTGCCCATGATCTTAGTAAAAAGCCTCAGGTGTTATTACTTGTAGAGACAGACACTCTGAAAAAAGTGCTGTTAATTTTCAGTAAGTGAAGTTACTTAGAAAAGACTCAGCTGAAAAGTTAGAAAATTGGTTCTGCTTTAGCTCAAACCAGAACACCTGGTCTAGTCCTTCNGTGTTATTACTTATAGAGGCAGACACTCTGAAAAAAGTGCTGTTAATTTTCAGAAAGTGAAGTTAGTTATAAAAGACTCAGCTGAAAAGTTAGAAAATTGGTTCTGCTTTAGCTTAAACCAGAACACCTGGTCTAGTCCTTCATCTCCTTTCTTCTAACCTAAGCACACTGCTTGTGTGCTATACTGTTATTACTATTGTACTTATTTAAAAGAAACAGAATCTCCTCAATTACTAGTTTATAAGAGAACAGCAATCCAAGCTGGTCTTAGCAGGTTTTAAGAGTAAACTAAACTGCTAAAAACATCTATTATTTGAAGATGACAGCTTACAATACTGCAGCTACAAAATTGTATAGAACTCTTCTTTGAGGCCATGTCTAGTCATACAGCTCCAACATCTGTGCTCAGAGGTGGCTGAAAGTTGTTCAACTGCATGGCTAAGGCTCATGATCTGGGACTGTGGCTCAGCCCAAGAACCTGCTCTTATTGCACTGCTTCAGGTTACAACACACTTGCATCATCTTGTCTTCAAGCAAGAACAAAAGAGCTGCATGACCATCTTCACCTGTACATAAAGAGATAGAAACATGTTTAGGGGCAGTATCTGTGCCTTTATAAGCTGTTGCCAGGGGGATGAACCTCAGTCTTCCCTGGGGACACTATTTTAATGCAAATAGTCCAGTGTACACAGGGTATTGTAACATAAATAGCCATACACATACTCCCAGGTAGACTAGCTAGCCTATGCACAAGTACATACTTTTAGACAGGTTCTGTTTACATATTGTATAGAATATAGTTGCACATCCAGTAATGTACTATAATGAAGCCAAGGCAGGAGGGAGACTAGTGAGTCATTATACTGAGTCAGACAGCACTATTTTACCTTCAAGGTGTGCATTTTCAGATAGTGTCACACTAATGACTCATTAATGTAAATTAGTGGGGAATTAGGACTCCAATACGATGAAAGAAAAAGCCAAGTTAAAAAGAAAACTAACTTTGAAAGCTTTGTCCTTTATATTGCTAAGATAGTGAGAAAAAAAAACCCCAAATAAACTTTCAAAGAAAAGATTTGGAAACCTCAACTGTAGTCTTTACTGCTCAATTTGCAATAATTTATGGTTATTAATCCCTAATGTTTCATGAAATGTTGTGGCACATTATATGGAGATAGGAACTCGACTAATTTCTGTGTTATACAGCAGACTGAAATTCAAAAAAATTTGAAGAGTAATGCAACATGTATAAATATGATACAGATAAAAAGCATGTACAACTTTGGGAATATTAATGGGTTCCATCAACTCGTGAGTAGTTAGAAATATTCCATCTGCAAATGTGGAGAACCATCTTCACAGAACAGGCTCTATTTTTCCCTGTTTCTCAGTCTTTTGACACCAGATGGCAGTGTGACACATAATCATTACATTCAACCCAATTAATTCTAATATAAGTGGAAGAAAATCCTCATTAATCAGTTTGGTTACTATAGCTCTGTGATTAAAAGACTTACTAACCCTCTTCCTCACTTTCAGCCTTCCAAACAAACAGCTGTCATAGTACTAGAGACTCCCTTAGTCTTTTTGTTATCAAAGTGCAGTTCAGCATTAGCATCTGTTTTGTCCATCCTTTTTAGTCTCACCAGCCTTTCTGTAAAAATCCTTACTGATAAAGAACGGGAGACACATCAGACTGGGAAACTGAGTATCTACTTTACTTGCTGTGGAAACACACTCCTTTCCAGCTTCTGTGCTATTCTGCTCTTAGGTTTACAGCACTGTAGAAGGATCATAGAATCATAGAATAGTTTGGGTTGGAAGGGACCTTAAAGACAATCTAGTTCCCAGCCCCCTGCCATAGGCAGGGACATCCCACCAGATCAGGCTGCACAAGGCCCCATCCAACCTGGAGTTGCTTGGTCTCAGTTGTTCATCAAGTGAAGGAAACATCCTAGATATCTAATCCTGAGTAAAGTCAATATTGTTATTTACTTTGCCACTCTGATTTTTAAATCCCTAGTAGTTTCTCAATCCAATGTAGCTATCTGCAGTGTGTTTTGCAGGTTCTTCTCTAGCCCCTTTCCACTCATGCTTTGTTAAACAGTAACCAAGCAGCTATTGTGCAGGGCAAAAGTAGCACAGAAGAATTTCTGAATGTTACAGTAACATTTAATTTTTTAATTTTTTTTTTTTTTTACAGCTCCAGTAAATGTATCAGGAGTCTCTTGTTATTAGACCAGTGGCTGGAAGACTGTCCCTGTACATCATGCATAAGAGCAAAGTTTCTTCAAAGCACAATGTAATAATCTTGGGAGACTGGATTCATGTTGGCATATTTAACTTGAAATCTGTTGAAATACAATCCAGATGAATCATAGAATTACAGAATCATTTAGGTTTGAAAAGGTCCTTAAGATCATTGAGACCAACTATTATGCTAACACTACCAAGTTCCCCACTAAACCATGTCCCTAAGTGGCATGTCTACATGTCTTTTAAATACATCTAGGGGTGGTGATTTAATTAACTTCCTTGGGCAGCTTCTTCCAATGGAACATTCCAATGGAATGTTGAAATGGAACATTAAACAAGTGCTGCCAACCTGTGAACAGCTTTAAGGACAGTAACAGCATTTTCAGTCAGAAATAACAAGGTAAACCTTTGTGCCACATTGGAAAATCCATGTTGCAGAAAGAAATGAAATGATGGTAAACAGCTACTAGTTTTGAGTTATATAGACTTTAATTTTCTAAGATCTAGTGGTGCCATAAGGAGGTCTTAGAGGCTTCTACTGGCTAAATAAATATTTTAAATGATAAAATATATAGCTTACATTCTTGTTTATGGCCAAGCTTTGAATATGCTTCAATGAATAAGAAGTTTTCTGCAGTTAGAAATTGTTAAAGTTGCTTCTGAAAAGCCATATTTCTGAGCTGTAAACAACTGGTTTTAGGTCTGAAAACAAAACAAAAAAAACACCAAAAAAATCAATTATAAATTTGAATTTAAGTTTACTTTTAAATTTAAAGATTCTGTCATAATTAATGTCATAATAATTGCAGACTATAGTAGAAGACAAATACAAATTTTCTTTACAAAACAGGTGTCCATAGATGAGAAGATTTATGACCTAATCCTCTATCCACACTAAAGTGCCAAGCAGTAGTTCCTCCCACTGTCCCCACACAGAATCACAAGTCTGACTTTTTTTTTTTCTGTGTCTTTCTAGTAACATAAGATCAAAATATTTCTTTCTCTAACACATATGAGAAATGTTACTGCACTGGCACTGACATTTTACATATAATGAATCTTTTAGTATTATTTTCTAAATATCGCCCGTTTTATCCTATTTATGTGTATCTAGTAGGCCATATTTTTTAACAGCAGAAGAGGAGCTGCTATGTATGAAATTAAATTTGATTTCAAGTGGGTTGGAATTACATCACAGAAACTGGTACACACTTTTCTTTTGTTAGCATGACTGTCCATTGCTTAGAAGTATGTCTATGTCAGGTATGTCCTGTCAGGAAATTCTGCCATGACGAGAACTATGTAATAAAAAGACACTATTTTTGTATCGCTTGTACTGATGCTGCCTGCCCAGGGCCAATGCTTGGCTTTGGTCCTGTTGTATTTCATGAAATTCCTGCTTGCTCATTCCACCAGCCTATCTAGGTCCCACTGGATTGCAGCACTGCTCTTGAGAGTACTAACTGGTCCCCCTATCCCAGTCTGATGTCATCTTCAAACTCAAAATTAGTGTTCTCCATCACCTTCTTCTCCAGTCTGCTGACAAGTATGTTAAAGAGGACCAGTCCTCGGACAGACTTATCTGGCACTCTGCATGAAATCAGACTCCAGTTAGACTGCAATCTACTAAGTACATCCCTCTGTCTGATTATCTACCCATATTTTTATCTATCCATATCATCCTAACTCAGATACAAGAATATAGTGACAGACAATGTCAAAAGCCTTGGAAAAGTCCAAATAAAAGTCAGGCACTATTATCTATTAGCCACAATTTTTATCATTTCATTGCAGAAGGCAATCAGGCCAGTCAAGCATGATTTAGCTTTTAGGAATTCCTTGGTGACTGTTTCCAATCATCTTCTCCTGTCTGTGCACAGAAATGGGCTCCATGAGGACTCATTCCAGACACTGTATTTGAATAACCAGCCCATAGGTCCATGGACTGATGGTTTTGCCTTTTTTGAAGGTGAGTGTGCCATTTACCTTCCTCCAGTTGTTACTTAGATTCCCCTGATCTCCACAACCTTTTAAAGACTAAAGAAAATGGCTCTGGAAGGATGTTGGTCATATCTCTGAACACCCTGGATGAAGTATATTGTGTCCCAAGCACTTGTATGGGTCAACTCCCTGCAGTTAATCCCTGACTCAATGCTCACCCACTACTGGCAGTTCTTTCCCTCCCTGAACAAAATCTCTTAAGAAAAGAGGCTTGAGACAGATTGGTTGGTGAAGATGCAAATAAGATACCTGCTACCTCAGACTTATCTGTGTCTGCTGTCACCAAGTTACCCACAACGTTCAGCAACAGGCCTGCATTTTTTGTGTTCATCCTTTCTTCCACAGGAGTATGCAATATGTAAGGTATGCACGATGAGTTTTGGGATATGGTGGTGTCATGGAAGGTTGTGTGTGGGGAAATAAGGCAGAGTTGTTTGTTTGGGATCTTTTTTCCACATTTTATTTTTATTATCAAGCTATATCCCGAGGACTTATGCCCTGCTGTACTAGCAAGGGCCACCTGCTTCTCATATTTTCTATACAAAGGAAGTGGATAAAGAGAAAAATTACATAAGATTAGAACCCTAGAAAGCAGGAAAAGTTAAAGAGACAAGACAAAAACCTGCAGACTACATAACAGAAGGAGAAAGTGGTGGAAGAATAGTGAACACGTGTCAAGCTATTTAGCAAGAGGATAGTGGGAGAAGATCATAGAGTTGCAGACATCCACCAGTCTTTGATAAAAGAAGAGACAAGAAAAAAAAGGGGAGGTCAAGAAATGACTGATGGTAAGACACAATCACTTCAGTTGACCTGAGTTTAATAATGCTGTCCTGCTGGGCTGTTTGAAATGGCTGACAACAGCAACAGTGCCTGTCAATCTATTCCTTGGCTCAGTGTTTTCTGTCTCTTTTTTCTTTTCTCAAAATGTAGAGATAAAGAGCCACAGAAGAGATATAAAATAAAATGAGCAGCCGCCAAACCTGGATACCTTTAAATGATAAAAAGACAAACTTGCTAGAAAAGAAACAATGGTGAAAATCCACTGTAACATTAAAAACAAATTGCAGGGAAAAGAAACATAGACTAAAAAATAATGAAGATGAACACACCTCTCAGTAAATGCAGATAACTCTAGGATTAACACCAGGTCTAATCTCAAATTTTCCCCATCAGCATTTCACTGATATCAGGGCACATGTATTTATAGGTACCTAAAATCATACTGCACTCCATCAATTCTATACTTTTAAGGTGAAATGGCACTTCCTAATGGTTGTGTTACCAAAACGTGAACTTGTATAACGAGATGCAGAGTTGGTGCTGTTCTGAGAGATGACTGCTTTATACTCTTTCTTCTCTTCAACCTTCTTATGAACCAGAAGGATATAGTATTTCTGTCAGATGTTTAAAGAAATATGTAACTGAATAGTAGAACAATCCTGGCAACGATAAATTATTAACTTAGAAAAATGCAGGAATTTTTACATAAATATAAGTATTCTGATGAATTTTAATCTATGTCCACAGTAGTGAAAGTACAGCTAAAAACTGAGATATTGTCTCTGAGAATATGGTTTATTATGTGCTATAAAAAAACCCAAAACCCAAAAACGGAAACTGCCCAAATGTTTGGCATAATGAGTCTTGTATATGACTTTCCAAATAGAGTAAAAAGGGAAGAGTTGACATATGAGAAAAAGCAAGGAGATAAGACTGTTAAAAAAAAATACATATAAATTATTGGTATCTAAGTTAAATATCCCATTTCTCATTCTGGATGAATCACAGAATCACTAAGTTGGAGAATACCCACAGGATCATTGAGTTCCAGCCATTCCTATCAACCATTAAACCATACTGCTTGGCACCTCATCCACCCGTCTTTTAAATACCTCCAGGGAAGGTGAATCACCACCTCCCTGGGCAGCCTGTTACAGCATCCAATGACCCTTTCCATGAA
>WAAB01015552.1:144306-164303 GCA_013389865.1 Piaya cayana
ATCACCCAGTTCTCTTGCATGTGCTTCATGATAGCACTCAAGATCACCTGTTCCGTGACTTTTCCCAGCACTCAGGTCAGACTGACAGGCCAGTAGTTTCCTGCATCCTCCCTGCGACCCTTCTTATAGATGGGCACAACATCAGCCAGCCTCCAGTCAAGTGGAAATTCCCCAGTCTTCTAGGACTGCTGGAAGATGAATACATGGATGTAACCTTAGTAGCCAAATCCTCCACTTTAGAACAGAAATTTTAATCAGTATCACTTGCTTTTAGCTCTTAATAACTTACTTCCTTTTACTTTCTCCCTATAATCCTCCTTTGTAAAATCCTCCTGCTGTACACTTACTCAAGAGGAACAATTTCCCTTTGTGTTTATAATGACCTGCCTTAATAGCAAAGTTGATTCCAACATAAAACTCCAGTAGTTCTAGTTGATGAAAATATTAGCATTACACTGAGGATGTAAAATTCAGTAAGTGTAACAAATTAACAAGGTGATTTATTTTAAACCTTTTTGTTATACTTTACAATAACATGAAAAGAAATACATCAGCTTTTAAAATAAGACCTTAAGAGTTGATGGAGATTTCTTGGTAAGTACTGTTTAGTAAAAGGCTTTTTTTTGCATGAAATAGGAGAGTCAAGTGATAAGAATTAAAGGAAATTTCAACTACTTAGCACGCTATCACAATGGCTATTCTTGTAGCATTGCACTCTAGAGTACATTAATCAAAACTTTAAGTAAAGCAGTTAGAGATTTTCTTTGAAATTTCATCCAACCCCCCCTAACTAACAGTATTAAAAGTCTAAGAACAGATATCCCCTTATTGTCACTTTTCATCCTTGCTGCCATTTTACTTTATCACTTTGTCCTTCCTAAGGCAAGACTTTGAGTTAGCTTTTTACATTTGATCCAACTGGTTGTTCCAAAGTTCTATAAAACGTGAAAAGAATTACTAAAATCCAGGGAACCACAATGGCTCACACCTACTGAAGAAAGACACTCATTTTGCTAGAAATCCAGGTACAGAAGAAAATATTCAACTGATTTTCAAACTTATTCTACTAAAAGCACTGGGGTCTTTCATTTTCCTACTCATATGCTCATGTATTTCTAACAAAATCAATATTACTACCCTAGTCATCTTAGCAGTGACTCAAACCTTACATGGTGCAAAATACTCCGTCTACAGTTAACTGCAACTTACTGCTTCTGTTTATTTTACCTTAGTAGGGTATCTTCTGCAAAAGGAACTGTAATTAGATCAGGTAATATCTTTCCAGAAAAAAAACCCCAAACCTATTGCTATTCCACTCAGAGTTTCTAGAGTGCATCTGCAACACAAAAGATGATTTTTATTGACTCAGATATAAGCAGATATTTTGATTATCAACACTGTTTACTAGCAAGTGTTTGCAAGTAAACTGACCTTATCAGAAATCCTTTAAATCATTAAAAGCAACTGACAGTAAAACCTAATTGATTTTGACTTACCTCCTTACTTTACATCATCTTTCTTTTATTTAAGAATAGAAACATCCCACTTAGATAATTGTGATATTCAATTAAGTAAAATTAATCTTTAATATTGAAGCTAAATAAAAGAACCCTAAAATATCTTAGAATGAAAAATAAGATCAAGAAATTTTAAATTATTAAAGGTAAATATAAATATATATATATATATCTCCCAAAATATCTTACAAGGATGTTGAACATAACGTTAAATTTTATTTCTATACAGCTATGATTTGGGGAAAAAAATTGATATCTCAAAAATTCTAATGGAACAGAAAATTTATTATGTCTGTAATGGAAACACACAGATACTGCTCTTAATTCACTAAATAAAAAACAGAGGATAAGGTGGCAGGTCATATAATTTATTGATGTGAAATGACAGACTGTGCATGCTCTGAAGGTGTAGGTCTATATTTGGGACACACTAGTTAGTTAGATATTCCCTTTAAATTTATTGTTTTAGATGGATTCTTACATGATTGTCTTTAAAATATTTGCATGCTTCTGCTTTAAAACTACATTTTCTGATATCGTCCAGCTTGGGATGAATTATGCATACTTCGTTGAGAGGTGAAGTCACAGAGGCTTTGGACTGACACTAATGAAGTGCTATGGTATGAACCTCAGGTATTTTTTTCACATCTGTATTATACAATAATGGAATGAAACTTGTAATCATATACCCTTATAACTCAGTACTGTTATTGAAAGGAACAGGTTACAAGCTCTGTGCTAAGTTTCTAAGGCCTCAGAACTGAGGGTTGTCAAACTTGTTCTGACTGCACTGTCCTTCACCCACTCATAACTTGACTTCACTTGATTTCACTGTGAGAGTGGTTTCTCTAGTTGACCAAGTGCCTATAGCTGATTTGTTTTGCTTTTTTTTTATCTTTGTGTGGCATGACCACATTTTTATAGAGATAGCAGCAGCAAACAGGTGTAGAAGAAGATACTTATGACTTTAGCGTGAAGTGTAGAGAAAGAGGTCTGATAACATAACAGCTCTCCACTGAGAAGTGGAGATATGGGATGTGATGTGGAAGTGTACAGGCATGGGATGAGAAGAGACAAAGCGTAGTGCTGCCACCATGTAATACAAAAGAGCTTTCTATTCTCATAATAAGCCTTATGGGCAGATTGTCCAAAACTGTAAAATGAATCTGCCCTCAAGTATTAAAAAATACCACAAAGCTGTGTTAATCACTACAAAGCTTTCTCATGTTTCAAGTCTAACTTACCTGACTTATTCAAACTGGAGAAATATGTTTTGTCCTTAAGAATGGAAGCCGATCATCCAAAACCTACCAAAGGAAACCTTTTTCTTTATTCATAATTTTTTTTTATAAGAAGATGAAAGAAAGAATAAATCACATGTCAGACACAGCACTATAACAGAGATCTAGTAACTTTGCATACTGTGAAACATTTGTGTTTATAGTACGCCATCGTTACAAGACAATGAGCATAAGGGACCAGTGGTTTTTTTTTAAAAAAAGTTAAATTCCCAGAGAAAATGAATTTGGTAGAAAACCAAAAGATCCCAAGGTGAGCTGACTAGTAAGTCTCTCTATAAGACTGACTCTTTTCACAGAATCACAGAATCACAGAATGACCGGGTTGGAAGAGACCCACTGGATCATCGAGTCCAACCATTCCTATCAAACACTAAACCATGTCCCTCAGGACCCCGTCCACCCGTAACTTAAACACCTCCAGGGAAGGCGAATCAACCACCTCCCTGGGCAGCATATNTCACAATAACTCCAAATTTGGGTAATCTAATCCCCTGTTTCCTGTTTGTTTGGGGTTTTTTTGTTTGTTTTCATATGCAACATAAATTGTTTGATATGATGTCATCACCAAGGCCATATTAAGTAAATGTTTTTTAAGCTCCTCATAACCTATATCACATATTAAAGTAGGCATCTCTTCTGTTAGTGCTTCATTGGGGAAAAAAATATCAGTTAACTGAAATATATTTTAAGTCATAGAGCATACCTTTGTACATTTTTTAATAGCAGTTGGCTCTCTGCACACTGCAGGTGCCATCTCAGCTCAGAGCTGGCTCTCACATACTGTCAGAATCACGCTCATGAGCCAAAGTAAGTTAGTTGCCAACTTGGCACTCAGAAGACAAGTGTGACTGTTCTCTGTGCCTCTCTCAGTGACAGTTGCACACTGTTACAATCACAGAGGTCTGGCACAAGAGGAAAACAATATTTTGGCTGCAAAAGGCCAGAATGTTTTGTACAAACAAAGACTGACATTAGTTGCCAAAAGATGAAAGCTTTCCTTCAGTCCAGGTGGAAGCTAACCATATATAAAAAATACATTTTATCAGTCAGTCTTGCCTTATTTCATGAAACCCATGCCCTTAAACAATGCAAATACTACAATTATCTTTCTGGATTATCCCAGGTGTTTCTTGAATTAGTCTTAAGAGCTTCTATAAAGTATTAATAGCAATGGTGATGATAATATGAATAAAATGGGTAATAATATGATCTTTAACTGGCGCCTTGATAAGCTAGGAATGCCTCCTTAGTGGTACGTACACTAGTCATGAAACAATGCTGAGCCCATGTACAGATGTACTATGTAATGTGTCTGCAAGTAAGTCCTCCTTTTGTATCTACCACCTCAAGTTCTATAACTTACTGAATTTTTGCTATTAGTTTCAACAGATTAAAAATGGCATCCAAACCAGTTGTCACTGATGTTAGGAGCAAATTTTGCATATTGTCATGGTAAGGAAAGGGATTTTGGTTGGGTTTTTTTTCTGTTTTGTGGACCAAGGAATGAGACCATTAATAATAATCCTCAGATTTGAAGTCATAGAATCATAGAATTTGTGATGGTTTTGAGTTAAAACTCTCCCAAAACCCCTCACAGTAAATTGCAGTCCCTCTCCCTTCCCCCAGACCCTGCTGTACAAAATCCAGGAGAAGGTAAGAGAGGCTGAGGATACAAAAAAAACCCAAAACAGGCAGAGGCTAAGTGAAGTGGCTGTTCTGAAGGGGTCAAAATCAAACCATGACAGAATTATAGAATGGTTTGGAAGGGACCTTAAAGATCACCTAGTTCCAACTCCTCTGCTTTAGTACCAGGTGCTTTAGGAACAGCCATTTTTTAAAATTCAAAACTACAACTCCATTTAGATGTCTAGGTCTAGGGACACCTAAAGCCTGTGTACACTTAAATCTTGACCTTAACTCACCCTTCAGGTCTGATGAGTCAACTTCTCTGAGCTGACTCCAGCCCCAAATTTCATGTGAAGTATGATAGACTCCAGAATTTAGACTGTCACGGATTAATAACTCTCCACACAATAGATTTTTGCTATGGCAAAAAGGAATTCAAGACACATTGCACCAACGCTGTATTCAGGCCATTCCCTGTGATGAGAAGAGGAGGCTTGAAGCTACTTGACTTTGGAGAGAACAATTAATGATTTTACGGTCTGAAAGAGTCAGATAGACATGAGTGATCTTGACTATTTAGTCTTGTAGTAGAACATTCACCAAGGAGATGAATTGCGGTCTTTGCTGTAATAAATTTTCAATTATTATACATTAAATAGACCTTGGCTAATATACTAAATAGTCAGTCAAGCAAGATGTGAACACTTTCTCACAAGTGCTGTAATCATTAGGTTTCAAAGTCATGATAGTTTTCACTTTTTTTTTTTTTCATCGAGGCCATAGACCTTAAATCATTTTAAATATGCTGTACCTGGACAATGGCATGCCAGCAGCTTCTGAAGAATCAAAGTTCTGATCTCTTTTCATATTACTTTTCTGCTAGCAAGCAGGACTCTTACTAATGACAAAAGCTACTTCATATTCAGGAAGCATGTCATACTCATGTATGACAAGGCTTCAAAAGCACAATGGTGAGTTGTTCTACAGATTTTTTGAAAGTCCACAGCTCTTTGTGTAGTAGCTGTCTAGTACTTTATAGCTGCCATAATGGATTTACCTGTCCCCAGAGTTCTTCATATTATTAAGAGTTACCTTAGGCAAAAGAGAAGTCTTAGAGAATATTGAGATTAAATTTAGAATTTTAAGCCATCCAGTTTCCTCACCAAACACCTTGATATATCTGAGAGGCTACATAAGTAGCTCTAAAAGTTGTAGCAAGATGGAACATCCTAAATAGTTCTAAATATTTCCTGCTGTCATAGTGAGAGAAGATTACTTCATAATACTGCCCTGTGTGATATGCCCCTGCTTTATCCCCAATAAAGCAATGACATACCGTAACACATTTGCCCTTCATAACAGATAGGGAAAAGCAGCCCTGTTATCAGAAGTGATGCAACACATGGCAAGTACAGGGGATTCTGTTATTTTCCTTTTCCTTTCCTATCCTTTTCTCCTCAAGAGCTCAGGACATTTAATTTTGTATTTTAATTAGAGTCATCCTGGCATCTGATCTGAGGCTGTTTTCCTCTGCACAGAGACACATATAACATAGTAGTATAACACTGCAAATTAGATTTTATGGGAAATATTGATTTGCAAGCTTCTTTCAAGATTGATCTAGTTTAGCTTTACATGAAGACTAAAAAAAATCCCAAGCCTGGTGTGAGAAACATTGTGTCAAGCCTGAGAGCTTTGTGACATCTAGGAAAAACTCTCTGCATCAGAAGGTGGTTTCAAAAGAAAGTTGATTTCACCTATTTTTGAGGTTAAATGTTCTGTAGGAGTAACACTGATACAGATTTATTCAGTGCTTACTTAGGTGAGGATAATAAGTAATTATGCTTTTATCATAATGAAATGTCCAAACACTCAATATAGTTAGTAAAAAAATACTCTAAGTGGTAGCATTGCAAGTGAATACATACACCCTTTAGAGAACAAGAAGATAAGCAAACTTCAAGTGTCAGATCCAAGACAAGATGTAGGCTCTGATTCTGAAGAGCATTCCCTAAGACTAGGAAAGACTATACATGGCAGGAAGGAATAGAATTTCGAATGTGTTAGTTTCCACCAGATTTGTCATGATGTCTCCTTGTCAGAGTGCTTGTACTCATGATTCCCACCTTGATGCAAAATATTACACAGGGTATGCAGTACCTTACTCACAAAAACAAGATAAAAGATGATTTACAACTAAGGTAAAAGTAATCTACCACTTGAAAGCTACTCTAAAGGTTTGCAATACTCAAATTTTGTGATTTTATCCTTATATAGTTGGAGTCAAGAGACAGAGAACCAGGAGTCGTGAGCTGTTCCTTGGATTTTTTGAGATGAAGTTTCCAGGAGCCCTATACTATTTTATTAATTAGGAAGAGGGCAGGGCAGGAACAACAAAAAAAACCCCAAAAACCCCACAACCCAAACCACCCCAAGTAGTAAAGAAACTCAGCTCATTCATCAGAGGAACAAATTTACTCTCCCCAAAGATTCTGTGCAACTTCTTTCATGAAAATTTGATCTCCTAATGCCCTCAAAAGTTTCTTTTCATTCCAAAATAAGAAAAGCTCAACTAACTCAAGAGTGACTGCATAGAAGGACAGAGATGTGTCATTTGCAAAATTTGATAATTTTTCACACATTCAAGTCTTCAGTATTGCAGTAATTTGGATAGAATTATTATGGATTCTGACATGAGCTCATTCAGTTGTAGTCAGTGATCTGCATCAGTGATTCTCAATCCTGCTGAGATGGGGATTTCTAATCAGCAAATTGCCAAAATCTGGGGTGATTTTAGTCACGACACTTCTTTTTATTTTCGTGTGCACTGCTGCTAGAAGCTGAGATGTTTAAGTTGAAAGCTTGTATTCATTCATATAATATTGGTATACATAGGTTACAAATTTATACTGTAAAATTTCAAGTGCAGTTGCATTATTGTAATTTTCTTTAACATAAGCAGAACAGAATGGTTGCTGAGCAGTAACATATGCAAAAGTTTTTGAGAGTTCTTTTCTTCCTGCAGGTAATGGACTGCATCAGCAAAGCATTGTAGGGAATACAGAGGAGGTTGGTTGGGATTTAATATTCAATGATCAGGAAAAGTTATTTTTATTTCATATTTGAAACTCTAAAGATTTAATTTGTATGCATAACACTACTACATTTATAATCTGATTATGAACTGCAAGACAGGTTTTTGTTGTTTGTATAGCTGATATACTTGAAAACTGTTCAATGAATATGACCTTTAAAACAGGTCATGAGGTCCCAGATAGGTCATGAGGATCAGTTGTGCTCTCCTTTCCTTGCGGTATGTCAAAAGATAGCAAGTATTTTAAATCTATATGATGTTATGACATTGAAGGTACATATGCTGCAGCTTTCCCAGAAAAACATTATTGCTGAGTGCAGAAAATAGAAAGAAATGCTGAAAACAATTTATTTTGTTTGCATTCTTTCAGGAGTAGTGTTTTCTGCCAGCCCTTCTTTAGAAAGCACCTCTGTAAGGCAGGGAAAGATGGAGATTTTTTAGATCTCAGGCTCAGCTTGGGATCAGCACTGTACAGCAAGCAAGAAATGTGGTGAAGTAAACAAACCAATACGCTCATATGCCATTTCTAGTACCTTCCAGGGGATACAATGTGCAAGTGCACCAAGACTTCTCTTTATGCCTAGCAGGAAAACAAGGGGTGGATCTTTGTCTACAGGTAACAGATGCTACACATCACATGTACGTGCCTGCTACTCTTTGAACTATGACTGTATCCAGAAGACTATAAGCCAAGACTGCCTCATCATTGGACCTCATGGTGACTATCCATTAGTTCTATTCCCCTTTCTGAACTTCTCTTAAGTTCTCTCTGTCTTTTCCTTCTCTCTGTCTTTTCCTTCTCTCTGTCTCTACTTTATCTCTCAGCACATACAAATGATATTGTTTCTAGGTTATAAGTATCTCTGCTAAGCCAATGCCATCTGTGAAGATAACTTTTTGCCAAGTTCTCATTACTATCTGTAATTTCACTGAGTTTGAACTAAAAGGTGTGATTGGATTAAACTTTGGGAGTGATTGCTGTCCCTTCAAGTACCATGAAGTCATAAGTTAACATTTCCCAGTCCCATCAAGTAGGATGGGACACCTCTCATGGGTCAGGCAGAGTATTATGGTTTGGTTGTGAAAAGCAGTCCAAACTGATATTTTTCTTACTGTACCTCATATACAAAATGGTCATCAGGAAGATAAAATGAACTAATGACATGGATTAACAGCCACTGCATTTTTGGTGAAGAACTACCGTGACATTAGTTGACAACTGACCCTGTTGCCATCTTAATAACTACTCTGAACCTTCACAGAACAAAATAAGTGTATCATTTGTATCATAGTGCTCCAAGATGCCATGCTTTGAAGGCCTATTTTCTTATAAAAGACGGTAAAAGAAGGGAAAAAGAGTTCTTGTCTTAAATAATTCCTTGATGGACCTTTATCAAACATTATCATTATAGGATAACTATCCCAGTGTGTTCAAGGATTTTCTGAATTCTATGGATGGAAGATTACCAAGTATATTGACTATTGATTTGCAAATACAAGAGGAGTTTTCAAGGTATATAATCAATATTTACTCACATTCTTATATATAAATGGGGCAAACACCTGCAAAATATTTTTGTTAGAAGCTTTTAACTGCTTGTCTTTACCCTCGCTGCATAAGCCTGCCTTTAGTAATGTTAATTTCCTGGACATGAGATCTCCATTTTCTGCCAGCATTGGCACAGTTGTTCAAAATACACAAACAACAAAAGTAGCACACTGTTCTTAAAGTGATGATTAGTCTACAGTGGACTGCAGAAGCAGCAAGCAGCTGGGTCCACACAGTGCACAGTACACTTGACAATACACTTAATTCTGCCAGGCAACCTTCAAGAATAAAAAGGGGCAAAACAGCCTCTGGCAGTATGAAAGGGAATACTAAAAGTGTCATTTTGAAGTTGAAGTTTTAAATATTTAGCCCTGCAGAAGAAAAATAAAAAAAACCACAAAAGCAAAATCATAAAGATACACTAGATTTAAGTTTTTAAAGAGAAAAACATCAGTTGACCAATTGTTTCTTTCTGCTGATGTCTTCAAACCAAAAGACACCTCTTTAGAAATCAAATTATTCCATTAGGCCTAAAAGCTCAGGCCAGTTCACAAAAAAAAAGAAAAATTCTTGTGAAAGCTATGAAAATTTGGGACTTTACTTTCAACCCTTTAAATAGGTTTTTACAGTAATTAACATAAAATGTAAAGGATTTAATAGTTTTCTCAGGTTCCACATTGTATTCTTTAAAATATTCTTCCCATAGAATGCCAAAATTGATGAGAAACCAGAAAAAAAGAAAACCAAAGATCTTGCTAGTTACAGTCAATGGAAAAACTTATAAAAAGAAAATAAATATGAATGACTCAGACAACTCTAAAACAGAATTATTTTTATTTATGAAAGATTCAGACAACTCTAACAAAATTATTTTTGTTTTTCTATTTTCCCATTTAAAATATTCAAGTTTTGTTTGCTTTGAGGTTGGTTTGGCGTGTTTTTGAGAATACTTCTTGAGAAATAGAACTTCCATAATCTTCATAGCTCTTCTTTTAACCCTGTATGATTATAGAATATTGAAAACTTAAAATTGTTATGTATGACAGCCATATACAAAAACTGATCCATGTACTTTCCCAGGAACATTATGCATTCAAGTTTTGGCCCGGCCTTTCAAAATCAATTGTCTCTGTATATCAACTGCACATAAAAAAGGAGAAGTAAAGGGGATGAGGAGTTAAGGTCCCTTCTTCCCAAAGGGATAAAATTTCATATGCCAACAGAATGACCTTTTATCTATTTTCTTCTAAAAACAGCACAATGCCGATGCTCAGAAAAATTCTGAAACATCTTTTCAGAATTTAGCCTTTATTTAGCCATGGAAGCCTGAGGATTTTTAAAATCATATGTTCCCCTAATGTTTCATCATCTCTTAATTTTAAAAATAATCTTCTGCTCTGCATTCTTACTTATCCCTTCACTGACAGTTAAAGACTTTTTCTCTTCTTTCCTCCCCATTCACAGCTATGATACAACCTCTTTTTCCCTTCAACACTCACTCAGACTTTCTGGCTTTACCTCACACTTTCCTCCAAACTGTTATTATTCCTAAAAAAGGAGGATGGAAGATTTATGCCCACCATGCCATCATCTCAGGGTGTTGTGGGGTAAGGAGGAGAGGGAATGATCCTGAAATATTTACTGATGTACCCAACATGAATGTTTTCTGAACATATTATCACATTAATTCTTTAACACAGCAGAATCCCTCACATGGAGTATAAGCAGATCATTTGCATCATGGTTATTTTAAGAGGATCCTATACGCAAACAGAAGTTCCTTCATAAAGAAGACACTGTAAACACTATCCTTCATTTACGCATATTATATAACAAATGTTAGAGGCAGCTGAGAATTTAATTTGACTACATTTTATTTTAAATCTGTCTCTCTCCTGACTCCTCCTCCTTGTTCCTCTGTTCAAATGAAATTGAATCTGTCATTTCATATGGTGTTCTAATTTTTCCAGGACTTCAAAGGTTTTATTAATACTTTATATGTCATTTTGTTGACTGTATTGTCATAGAACTCAGCTGAATGCTCATTTTAGATGTATACAGTGTTCATTTTATTGTCTCTTTTAATGAACTTCTCTAGTTCTTCCTGTTATCTGTGTTTTTCCAGTGCACATACAGAATTACTATAAAAAGGTTTGTGTCACATAAACTGGAAGTATAGCATAATGCAAAAGATAAACAGCTATGCTAGATCAACAGCTGAGGTATTATCAAACTTCAGCTTTGTAGATTTAAGTAATTATTTAACTCCATTTAAAAAAGGAAACAGGACACTACAAAGTACCTTTCAGTGTGATACAGAGATAAAAGTGTGGTTGGTGATTTAAACCACCAAAGAGTAAGTAAATAAAACTCACAATAAATCACAATTCTTTACTTACTTTCAAGGCTGGAGAGAAAGAAGGGAAGTGGAATGAAGAAAGTCCCTGTTTGAATACTATAATATGTCTAGTCATGTTCAAGCTTTGCCATGGATTATATTGTGCTTCCAGAATTACCAAATTTTCCCAAACGGAACAAGCGCCGAATTTGAGCACTGTATCTTCTATGGAGGATATATAGACTTAGTCCATCTCTAGATCCACTGATCTTGATTCTTCTGTCTACAAATTAAAACAGATTTGTTATTATTAAATATATTGCACCTGTGCAAAAAAAAGGTACTTAAAAATATACACCTTTAAAATCAGTAATTCATCCTTCTTCACTTGAGAATGATATATCAGTTTAGTTTAAGTAGTTTTAAACATCTATTAGGTTTGTTTTACTACATAGCATATTTTAGTTCAAACTGTCTTCCCTAGGACCAGAAATAGCAAAAAAATACTCTGACAGCTATAGTCCATAATTTACCAGCTTGGGCAAGTTTCTACACTAAGATAACTTTGATATATCTAGACTAAATACTGTTGAAAACTGCATTATCCTGTGTGGAGGCACTACTCCAGTTGGATCTAAATTAGGATTAACTGGTCTATGCTGGATACCTCGTCAGGGATGATTTCTCAGTGATGTTGACAAAACTGAGTGGGAGATAAAGTTTAAAGGAATTTTTATCCATATCAATCAGGATTAGTTTCTAATTAACCAAAATAGCAATTTTTAGATCCAACTTAAGTATACTCCCAAGAGTTGCCAGGCACTGAAATGGACTAGTTTATGTTTGCTCTTTAGAACTTTAACCTATATGAACAAAATTCAGATGTACAGCAAACTCTTGTAGCATTTCTGAGACAATTTCTAAGACTGCCTGTTGGTGAATATGAATCTGATGTGGTACTTCTGGATCTTTTAATCACAATAGTTAATGAGAAGGAAACAACACAAAGTAAGTCACTGAACCTTGCCATATACAAAAGCCTTTTTGTTTTATGCTTTTGCTGTCCTCTTTGGTCTTTATGACATTGCTTCCAGAGATGATTGAACTGAATGAAACAAAATTAAATATGTCAGAGCACAGCCTTTACTCAGGAAATGTAAGATGTTTAGAAGCAGCTGTGAATGTGAATCAGTGTGAATTCTTATTGGTTCCTCACTCTAAATGTAATTCTTCATACTATTTCAGAAAGACATTCATATATTATGATTATTAATGTTGATCAGTTAAAAGTCCATGTATCTGCATTTCTGGATGATAGTCAGATAGCAGAAAGAACAGAACACTGCTAGTTTAATACTGCTAAAGTTTTACTCCTCACCCCTTACACTATAAAGCAACAATCTTCCAATTATTATTCTATTTCAACAAATTACTTTGATCTCTCAAATTATTTGCAGCATCTCAGAAACAAGAGGGAACCAGGACAGAAAGAGTTATATTCCTAAACTTTGTTATTACTGATATAAATATTTTCTGATATTAAAAGGGCTTACAGAAAAGAATAGATACAACTGGGATAGTTTTGTAGTGCAAAAGTCTTGCTTTTGAAAGTTAAAATGTAAGAAAATATTTGAATTATATTTTTTTTGCTAATGCTTGAATTGTGTTGATACGGCTAATTCTTTTTCTGATATTAAATAAAATTAGAAACACTTTCAATAAACCAGGAACTTGATCATGGCAGGTAGTATCTGTCTCTACCATAGAGTGTGCGATACAAAGCACATATTCATAAATGCGGATTTATCCAAACACCACTAAAGATGTTGAAAGAAGGGAATCCCACTCACACTTGAATGGATTGGCCTCTGAACAATGACTACTCAAACAGCTTTTAGGGTATTATGGCACTGGCTGCCTACATGTCTTGCATGTTCTCTTTAACAGACCTTTTCAGACAGGTGTTGTTTGATCCATCTTGGAAGTGGAAAGGTAACGATGCAAAAGGGAGGAGGCAAAACAACCAAACTTATTTTTATACTTGTCAGCCTTCTATGATACTGCTGGGAAAATTGAGAACATTTACTCTTCTAGGAATAGAACCTAGATAGTTTCAGCATGGTACCCTGAAATTTGCAATTAGTGTGACATCATTAATGACAACCACAAAATATCAAAGGCAGGAAAAATTTTATGACATACTTAGTTTCATTTTTTTTCATAATAGGATAATGTTAAGGCATAATTGGTCCATATTATCATAATATTCCTGTCTTGCATAGCTCTTACAAATGGTAGAAATATATCCAAACACTTTCCATTTTATCTGAATTTTGTATTCCTTGTCAACCTCTTTGCCAGTTTAGCCATTTTTGCTGTAGTTGTTGACACTGTCAACCAGATATTTTTCTGGGATGAGTGGAAGTGGAAGTGTGTTTAGTGTTCTGAGGAAAAGAAAAAGTATGTTTGTATATGTAGTTGGAGATGGAGGTAGTGATAGTGGAGCAAAAACTTGAACTTTACAAGGGATGCTAAATCCTTTGCAGACTAAGATAAGCTTCTTACCAACCCTGAAAAATTTTGTTCAATATAAACCTCTGAAATATGTGATATGATCTTCTCTGCAGGATTTCATGTATCTTAGGTGTTAAACTCTAAGTATCTCAGAAGGTGCCATTTGTACAGAGCATGCTCTGCCCTTTGGAGCTCCTGCCTGCAACTGCACAGGATAAAGAACATCCCCTCAGATTAAAATGAATGCTCTTTCTCTAGCACAACATGACAGCTTTGAAATTCCAGGCAGAATTTGCCTGGAAAGGCTATTCCAAATGTTTTCAATCCAGGCCCATAACGAAGAACGGAGACAGGAAGCCCAGATGAAACAATTAAGATCAAGATACTGAACAGAAACATAGAAAACGAATGGAGATTGAGAAATCCTGCATGTGAGAAGAGAGTCAGGAAAGAAGAAGGAATAAGTACTGAGGAGATAAGAAGTCAAAAGCTAATGGACAAAAGATTTGTCCACAATAGACTATATGCTCACTCAGAGGTTCAGTCCAAAAACTCGAAACTTGAAATCTTAGCACACTTCGGGGGTCATCAAGTATCTGTGCTGGAGAAGTATGTTACCATTTCTATGATCTTGCTCAGACACTAATCTGTGACTCACTACAGTAGATAATAAAATAATTGAATCCAGAATTATATATTTTACATTTCACTTACAGAAAGTGACCTTTAAAATCCACCTGTAACACAAACTAATTGCAAACATTACTAATTTATTACAAGTACCTGGCAAATGCCTTCAGCGTACAACTACAGAATAACTGCTGTGTGCCAGCACTGACAACAGGCAGAACCTTTCTCTTGATTTTTCTCTACTGGAGCTAAAACTGTACAGACTTTTTTTTTTTTTTTTTATTTTTTATTTTTATTTTTTTTTTTTTTTTTATTTTTTATTTTTATTTTTTTTTTTTTTTTTATTTTTTATTTTTATTTTTTTTTTTTTTTTTATTTTTTATTTTTATTTTTTTTTTTTTACTTCAGAGGTCATTCAATAACTTTTGAAATGACTGATAAGTACTACCATGACTCAGAGCTAGCTGTTCTCCAGAGGCAAATTGGGAAGAATGGAATGAATAGCAGAAAAAAATAGAGAAAATTCACAACAAAAGAAACTTGTAACAATTCAAGAATGAAAGCACTTGAAATAAATTGAACATAGGCTAGGCCAATGTGACTGAGCACCAGATTACCCTCAATGTTAAAATGGTTGCAATCAAGGGGACAGCAATTTTTGAACATCATGATCAGGACAGCCAAGACCCAATGCTGGGGCAGTAGCAGACCAAATGCGAGCTGATGTTATTTTAAAGCTTACATTTGACCAAAGAATTAGATACATAGATACAAAAGAATTTTATATATAAAAATACAATTATCTATGTCCCCTGTTCCACCTAGAGCTCATGCATGGAATGAGTGCCTCTTTGGATTCATTGTCAGTACCCAGCATTAACAGAAATCTAACTGGATAAATTACAGTTGTGTCATAGAAAGGCAACACAGCCTTAATTGGAAAGTATATACCTAACTAAGTGGATGAATGCTGAAACAGTGAAGTCAAATATCTAAAGCTTAGGATACACTACACTTGCCCATGGGAATTTAAGTTAGTTTTATACTGCTTATCTGTGTTATAAAACAACTTGTATTTGAAGCATCACACAATAGCTTTTGCCACAGGAAAATTTCCTCAGCAAATTTGAGTGCCTGAAACTGGAACTTTAATACTTTTCTCCTGATAGAGTTTTCTTTGGCTGGTGCATATGGAAGTAAAAAGAAGTCTTGAAGAATACTTTTTTGTAAAAAACATGCCTTTATTTTCTTTCCTTACTTACAGAAAGTGACACAGACATTTTGATAAAAGATCTATTCAGAATTAATGATAATATAGCTGATTTTCCCTCACACTTTTTCTTCACGTATTCAAAGAAGTGAAATTTTCAGTCCATTTGAATCACATGTTCAAATATACAGCTTGTTAAATCTTGTCCTCATGCCAGTGGTATTTTGTAGACTTTGAAGTTGCTTTTTGAAGGACACTCTTTTCCAAATGAATAGAAGATCAAACACAAAAAAGGTAGATCTAGATCACTGTAGTAGAAAATGAAATGTATGTCTACTAGTATATTGACTATAAAGTGAAACGAAAACCTGGCAGCAGTTGAAGCTATTCATAAATACTATGGTTATCTTTAAATTTGCTAAAAGACCCATACAAATCCATTAAATGCTGCAACTGGAAGTTTGCACTCTTAGCTTTTGAAAATGAAATTAAATTGTTGGAATTAAATCACTTGGGGTAGAATGCTCTTGTTAAATATCACTGAGTAATTCCATGCATCTATCACTTATGTATGAAAAGTGAAATATCAAAGTAACATATTGAAGAGTACCTTGGAAACTATTTTTGTACCTCGCATGCTCTCTTGATATTTGCAAAACCTCTGACCTGCTCAGCTCCCTTTTCAGTGTGCGTAATTATAATCTGCAGGTGTGCATCTTTGCAGTTCCTACTACTAGTAAGGAATGGATAATAAATTTGTCCTTTTTATTGTAGAAAGACATAGGAAACTAACATCTGGAGGAAAGATATTTCACGGCTAGAGGAGCAACTGAAACACAAGGAAATCTGTCGTAATTTCCCTTCTCTAGCACAAGTTTAATGTGGAAATTTTGTTTAACTCAATATATTTATATGTCTTTTCCACCATGTTTCCTTCCCTAGGGTAGTAATGTAGGTTTAACATAGAGAAGACTTTCAGTGACACTGCACTATGTGCTATGATTTTACCTTAGAAAGACAATCAGATTTTACCTTCCTGCTGGACACACAATATGATACTTCTAGCTCCTACCTGTACAGCTACATATTCAAATACTTTTTTTCTCTATGGCTTTGCATCCAAGAGAGTATGATTTTACAAAAAATCAAACCAAAAATATTCCTCCCAAAATGACATAAACCCCCAACAAAACACCAAGAAGGTCCATATCACCAAAACTAAACCACAGATTTCATAATTAAAAAACAAATTTGATGTCTTCTCTGGGATTACCTCTATACGTCACTCAATTGTTCCTGTCAGTTTGACATAATGGTGTATTAAACTGACATAATAGATGTGGGATAGTGGATTGCTTGCAATCTGCAATAAAAGTATACCGGGAGGAAGGAAATCTGATCCATGCTTTGAATTAATTTTCATTTGTTCATTCAGATGAAGGAAAAGCTGATATCATCTTCTTGACTCCTTAAGGTAAAAGTTAGGCTGCGTAGAGACATATAGGTAGCAGACACTCATGTTTCTTTCCTACATGGCCTACAAAATGAATGGCATTATCTGTCTTAATCTCTGCCTAGAAGTATTTTACCTTATGGCTACTTATACTTTTTGCAATTCTGACTCATGATTTTGATTTGCTTCTTTAAAAGTTTGGTAGATAAGGCTGCCTAGTAACCTCTTAAAGTTCTCTGACATTTGCTTTCATGACCAGGTCTTTTCAGCTGGAATGTTATAGTAATTTAATTCCATGGGCAGCATTCTTCTAATAGGTTTATTTGGTACAAAAATTATGAAATACTCTACAAAGACAGATGCTAAACGAATTAATAATTTTATTTAAAATATCTGATTTTTATCAGATTTTTTTTTTTAAAGTGACCTAAGGAAAATTAATAATGATGTTGTGGTGTGCATTTTGACAAAGACAAGACAGATACATGTGAGTTCTTGAACCCAGAAAGCTTTCTTTTAAGTAAAGAACATGTAGCAAAACCAGCTGAGTATCCTAGCAGTAGGAGCTATAGCATAAAAGAGAATTTGGAAGTCTTGTGCCAGAAGTGTTATTGTTTACTGAACTCTGTTCCGATTTTGACTAATGCAGAGTTTGTGCCATGGCCAGATACACATATGCTGAGAGCAATGACATTAGATCAAAGTAAGGGCAACATGTAAATAGGACACAGTGGCCAGAAAGGGCCATTATGCAGTCAATATCACCTGCATCCTAATGTTTCCTGAAGCTGTAATTCTTGCTTTCTGGTTTACTGATTTACTTCAGAATCCACTAACTAATAAAAAAGGAACAGACCAGACTTCCAAGCTGGAAGGTATAAATACATCAGCTTACACAAAAAGATTTTGAAGCAGATCCAACAGCAGATGGAACGCTTAGGCTTTTGTGCTTCCCAGCATGATACACAGATCATCCACACCATGATGGGAGAGGAAGGATGAGGACTTTTCACCATCTGCTAGGTAAGTATTTTGCTCCTAGATGCATGAATTGCAACTTGCAGGTCATAGAATTTGTGTATTAGAAACTTCATTAATGAGTGAGGAATTAGTAAAATCACAAATTAGACTACTCTGTACAAAGGGAATAGTGCCCTTGGATGTTGTGTTTATTCACTTTACTAATGAGCCTACAGAATAAAGTTCAGTTTACAGAGTACATTGCTCTATGAATTTGAGGGAATCAAAAGGACTAGGACACAGGACATTATTTATCATCATCTACTACACATGACTGGAACTGATTCTTTAAAAATATCAATATCATTAAAATGGAAATGTAAAGTATAAAACTTTGCAACACATTTTCAAAAGTGTTGCAGTTTGATTGGAAGTAAACTTCTGTCAGCATAGCTTTTATAAAAATTAAGTAATTATCCTCAGACGGTACACATCTGTATCCAATGGATAAACAACGGTCGTATAAAAGTAATATAAAATTTCAGTTGAAAACCATTCTTTGAAACTGCTGTTAAGCCATGTGAAATGAACATGTGAATAAGAAGTGGCATAGATGGAAATGAGTTTCCTATTTTAACAGATAGGTTCGATACCAAGAGCACTTAACATACAAAAGTGAAATCCTTAGTGTTTTAATTTTGAATAGCATGTAGAAATTTCTAATTAAAAATAAAAAAGTATTCTGAAATAGAACACGATGTTTCTAATAATGTAATGATTAAATACTTCAATTAAATAATCCCTTAACAGCAATATATCTTCTTATTGAAAGATCTCAAAAGATGCATTAAGGTTGTGTAAATCAAAACAACATATGCATCCCCTCTCTTATGTAATTACATTAATATACTGATTTATTTGTTTTGCCTGTTGATTATTAATGAATGTTCACTCATAGAAAGCAATGAATTATACAAAGAGCTATAGATTGATTGTGATTTGAGAACACTTAGTAATTTTTAAACATATTTTTTCAAAAGCACACTGATTCTTGCCCCTTTCTGTAATGTGACAAACAATTCACAAATGTCCAAATTAAGTGAATTTTGGCATTCAGAATTTCCAGCACCCATTTACTTAAGTAATTTACATTGCCTTAGACTCTTACTAACTTTTGTTAAAAATTTCCCCATTAATTTTATCATTTAGGTTTATGGTACAGTAATTACCAGGAGTGAACTTTTTCCCTTTGGCATAATATCAACTTAATATTGAATGTTAATAAAGTCTTCTATAAAATAAAATATTATTTAGAGTAATATTGCGCAGTTTTAATCTCTCCATGTGCTTCACTTGACCAAAGGGGATTTTTCTTTTTTCTAATATGAAGCTATTACTACTCTCTAGTAGCTTTGGCTGGCCATCCATCAATTCATATTAACAGAAGTCATGCTCCTTCACCTCTAGCAGGCTATTCTATCCAATGCTTTTGACTATCTACTATGTGACAATGTTACTGCATCCCCAGCACATGCACAGTGCACTGTGCCCTGTAGCCATCACACACCTCATTGACATGGTACAAAACTTCACTAGTCTTTGTATTCTGGCTCTTCCAACCTTTTCCTGTTGCTGCTGTGCAATAGGGGTACACAGCTCTCTATTATAGTCATCAACTCCTGCTCTCTCAGTTAAAGTGTATGAGAGGCAAAAACTAGCACAAGGTGGTGAACAGTGTAAAAGATAAATGGGCCAAAGCAGGAGTGTTTGCAACTAAAGGCTAGGGCCATGGGGAAAATGATGGA
>WAAB01015554.1:977-11087 GCA_013389865.1 Piaya cayana
GCTGAGTCCAGAGGGAGAAGAACCTCCCTGGCCCTGCTGGCCATGCCGGGTCTGCTCCAAGCCAAGATGCCCTTGGCCTTCTTGGCCCCCTGGGCCCCTGCTGGCCACTGTTCAACCAACCCCCCCAGGTCCTTCTCCTCCAGGCACTTTCCAGTCAGACTTCTCCTAGTCTGGAGCTGCTCAGGGTTCTTGTGCCCCAAGTGCAGGACCCGCCATTTGGCCTCGTTAACCCTCATCCCGTTGGTCTCAGCCCATGGATCCAGCCTGTTCAGATCCCTTTGGAGCCTCCTGACCCTCCAGCAGATCCAGCTTCCAGAGCAGTGCCCAGAGCAGGGGTGGCTGCCCCATCCCTGGAGGGGCTCAAGGCCAGGTTGGATGGGGCTTGGAGCCCCTGGTCCAGCAGGAGGTGTCCCTGCCCGTGGCAGAGGGTTGGAACTGGGTGGGTTTTGAGGTCCCTTCCAACCCAAACCATCCTGTGACTCCGTGGGGCCCACGGCTCCGTGCGTGGTGAACATCGGTGCTGCCTGCGCTGCTCCCTCAGCGCTGGAGAAGCCGGATCTGCTGCGGCACCTGCGCACCAGCTGGGCTGGCAGTGGGTGTGCAGAGGAAGGGGCGTGCGCACACGCACCCCACGCACAGCACGCACCCCCTGCACCTCCCCGGCCCCCCAGACCTCCCTCCTTCCCCCTTTGCTTCACAGTTTGGGCTGGAAACACAGAAAAACGGGGCTGAGCCGATCACTGCGCTCTCAGTTCTTTGACCAACCACAAGACCCAGCGTGTCCTTTGCAAACATCCCCATCAAAGAAAAAAAAAAGCCTTGAGAGATGCATTTTCTGAAAAAGTGTCCTTTATATCACTTAAATAACTATAATCCAGGTATTAGGGGGGGAAAAAAAAAGAACAGCTGATCACAATAACATATTATAGAAATTAAAAATTAATTTAACCACACAAAATAAATTAAAACATTAAATATTAACTTTCAGTGCAACATATACAGAAGACATGAGAGTACCCAGGACTTGAACAAAATAAACCAAACCAAACCAAAAAAAAAAAAGCTTTGGGTTGGTTATGATCAAGACTAGAGAAAGGATTAACGCTGTGCTGGGAGAGCACCGGTTTGAGGAGGTTTCCTAGGATTACGGTTCATTTTATTATTAATAAAAAAAGTTCCTATCTGTCCCCAGAGTGAATGCGGTCCGTGCGGATGCTGCGGCAAAGAGCTCACCGGTGCCTTTGTCTCGATAGAAAAATAAAGCCCCATCCTGCAAGGGGAGGGGGGAGGTTCTGGCTTCCAAAAAAAAGAGAGAAAAAAAAGAAAAATAACCCCAAAACTGAAGGAAAAAAAACCCCTCAACCCAGTTGCGCTTTGCTGGGTCGGGGCCTAGCTCTGCGGCGGGGCGATGCGTTGCTGGCTCGCTGACGGTGCTGCCGAGCGCGTCTCCTGCTCTTTTTCCACAGCGGAAAGGTGGAATAAAGGCGAAAAAGAGGAAACCAAACAACTAAAAAAAGACCAAAACCAGAGGAGAGAGGCTGCGCTGGTCCCCGGCGCGGGCGTCCTGGGTGGGGGGCGGCGTCAGGGCCCCCAGCTCTGTCAGACCCCTGTGGGGAAGGGGATGGGATGCGGTTACACCCTGGGAACATGGGGACCCTGCATCGCGCCGCGGTCCTCCCCGATGCCCTTACCCGTCTCGGCGTGGCAGCAGGAGGTGCCGCTTTTCAGGAGCCCTCCTGGCTTTTCTTGGCTGCTGCCGGGCGCTCGGCACCACCGGCATCGCTTCCGCAGGCGGCAGCAGCTGGAAGAGAGCAGGGGAGGGATGGGTGGCGGCTCCTGGGGCCCCATCCTGCCCCAGATGGGCTGGGTGGGGGGTGCTGAGCCCCCCTGCCCCTGGCCTGGGGTACTTACTGTATGAGCATGCACGCCCCGATGAGCAGCACCGAGGCCACCACCGACACCACCACCAAGGCAGTGATCGTCTGCTTCTTCTGGTTGGCGGCCACCACGGCCAGGAGGTCAGCGTGCTCGCACCGCGTCCCCACGTACCCCGAGTGGCACCTGCACCGTAGGGAGACAACGGGAAGGGCATCAGGATCCGTCCCAGGGGCAGGGGGAGAATCACTCAAAGAGCTGGGAGGGGGAAAAGAATCTGGGAGGGGCAAGGAGATCATCCCAAGGAGAGAGAAGGAAGCACAACGTCATTCCAAGGACAGAGGAGGAAGAAGAACGAAGTCCCAAGAAGTGAGGAGGAAGAAGAACGAAGTCCCAAGAAGTGAGGAGGAAGAAGAACGAAGTCCCAAGAAGTGAGGAGGAAGAAGAACGATGTCCCAAGGAGTGAGGAGGAAGAAGAACATCATCCCAAGGAGTGAGAAGGAAGAAGAACAATGTCCCAAGGAGTGAGGAGGAAGAAGAATGTTGTCCCAAGGAGCAGAAAGGGCAAAGAACATTGTCCCAAAGAGTGGGGAGAGGCAAGGACAGTCTCCAGGACTGGCAAGGCCACTGTCCCAAGGAACTCTACTTTTTTTGGGATTCCCATGGGGAAAGCCAAGGGAGACACCATGGTTTGAATCGCAGGAGTTGTTTTCCCAGCACTTACACACATGCTGGTTTGTCTTCCTGGACCAGGAACCGGCAGGTGCCATGGAAGCAGAACTGGCTGTGAGAGTCGGGACAGTCATTGAAGTGGGATCTCACCGCCGCCGCCACCGGCAGGCCTGGAGCTGGGAGCAAAAACAAAGGAGAAAAATAGCATTTTGGGGGCATTTTGGGGGCCAGCAGCCACCCAGGTGCTGCCAACAGCAAGTCAGCAGCTGAGTTGTAGGGCTCAATGGGGGTGTTCAGCTTGGAGAAGAGGAGGCTGAGGGGAGAGCTCATTGCTCTCTGCAACTACCTGAGAGGAGGTTGTGGAGAGGAGGGAGCTGGGCTCTTCTCCCAAGGGACAGGACGAGAGGGAATGGCCTCAAGCTCCACCAGGGGAGGGTCAGGATGGACAGTAGGAAAAAATTTTTCCCAGAAAGGGTGATTGGGCAGTGTCAGAGGCTGCCCAGGGAGGGGGTTGATTCCCCTTCCCTGGAGGGGTTTAAGGGCCGGGTGGCCGAGGTGCTGAGGGACATGGGTTAGTGATTGATGGGAGTGGTTGGACTCCATGATCCGGTGGGTCTCTTCCAACCTGGTGATTCTATGATTCTATTTTAGGGTCCAGTAGCCACATGGAGCCGGGACCACCCAAAGTCTTCCTTAAACCAGTGCTGAAAATAAGCCTCACTCGCACTGGAGGAATTTCCTAAAGAGCTTAAAGCTTAAAATGGAGGAGGAGAGAGTTAAGTAACGGTGGAGCCAGCTGTGGCCCCACGCCGGTGGCTTTGCTGGGATGCTGTTTTCCATTACACCCCGCGATGGTTTGAATTATCCTCCGCAGCCGAGACGGAAAACAAATATCCTGCTGTTGGATTAGCTCGGGTATAAAGCACATCCGATTGCTGTCGTTTCAAAGCCACCTCAAGTTCCTGTTGCTGTGAATTTATGGCCGGCCAGGGTAATTAAACCCATGTCTGCCAAATGCTTCCGGGTCTTCAGGGAGGCAAAGTGAGGGAAGGTGGAGCGGGGTCGACTCAGCAGAGATGGGCCAGAGCACCCAGTGACCCTGCTGGTGGGAGGTTGGGGATCATAGAATCATAGAATCACCAGGCTGGAAGAGACCCACTGGATCATCGAGTCCAACCATTCCCATCAATCACTAACCCATGTCCCTCAGCACCTCGTCCACCCGGCCCTTAAACCCCTGCAGGGAAGGGGACTCAACCCCCTCCCTGGGCAGCCTCTGACAGTGCCCAATCACCCTTTCTGGGAAAATTTTTTCCTAATGTTCAGCCTGAACCTCTCCTGATGGAGCTTGAGGTTGGGAGGGTTGGAGATGCTGGAGATGGTGGCAGCATCCTTGTGGGGCCAGGAGCTGGGATCTGGTCTTTGTGGTGAGAGATGCCATCACCATCTACAGCGCTGCTGGAAATAAGCATGGAGAGAACGGCCGGAGGTGAAATCTGTCCCTCAATATTCCCACAAAAATAATCCTTTTTTTTGGATTTTAACCCCCAAACAGAGCTGCAAACATCCCTGTTGCAAGTGCCTGCTGTGTTCCCCTGGCCTGGGCTCTGAGCCCTCCAGCTGTGCTGTTATGAGGAACAACAGTTTTCAGCTGCAAGAGGGGAGATGAAGGTGAGATCTTAGGAAGAAATGTTCTCCTGTGAGGGTGAGGAGGCCCTGGTTGCCCAGGCTGCCCAGAGCAGGGGTGGCTGCCCCATCCCTGGAGGGGTTCAAGGCCAGGTTGGATGGGGCTTGGAGCCCCTGATGCAGTGGGAGGTGTCCCTGCCCAGGGCAGGGGTGGAACTGGATGGGCTTTGAGGTCCCTTGCAATCCAAACTACTCCCTGATTCTATGTTCTGGCTTTGCAGGGCAGCGTGTCCCTTTGTCCCCACTAGCAGCGTGTTCCCAGACTCGGTGTCAGCTCGCAGGGCGTCCTGGCTTGCATTAAAACCTCGGCTCACTCGCAGCTGCTGGCCACATTGCAGCCGCAGCCCCGCGCTCCTGCCGCCTGCACGGACCCTGTCCCTGACGTGTCCCCACCTCCTGGAGCAGCCCCTTCCCTCCAGCTGGGCACGGATCCATCCTGAGAGGGGCTGGGAGCATCCTCAGCAGGGCTGGTACCTGCCCCACCACGGGGTTTTGCTGTGAAGTCCCTCAGTGCTGTGGCAGCACCGTTTCCATTAATGCTTCCCAACTGATGCTGGTGAAGCATCCAGCCCCAAAAGGAGCTTTTTTCCCTTCCTTTCCTCCAGCTTGCACATCCTGACCGACGGTGAAGCTGCCATGCTGGGGGAAGCAAAGGGCTCTTGGCTCTCGCAGCCCATTGTGCCACATTTATGAATGAGGCGATTTATCAGGCACGACCGGCTCGGTGCTGCTGTGAGCTGGCATCAGGCACCGGCAGCTTCCCCGGGGGAGCTGCAGCACGGTTAAGGAAACCAAACGTCCCTGCGCATCAGGATTTGCCTCCCTAAATGAGATGCATGCGAAATACCTGCTGCAGATCCCCAGTTCATAGGATAACCAGGTTGGAAGAGACCCACCGGATCATGGGGTCCAACCATTCCCATCAGTCACTAACCCATGTCCCTCAGCACCTCGGGCACCCGGCCCTTAAACCCCTCCAGGGAAGGGGACTCAACCCCCTCCCTGGGCAGCCTCTGACAGCGCCCAATGACCCTTTCTGTGAAGAATTTTTTTCCTGATGTCCAGCCTGACCCTCCCCTGGTGGAGCTTGAGGCCATTCCCTCTCGTCCTGTCCCCTGTCCCTTGGGAGAAGAGCCCAGCTCCCTCCTCTCCACAATCTCCTCTCAGGTAGTTGTAGAGAGCAATGAGGTCTCCCCTCAGCCTCCTCTTCTCCAGGATAAACACCTCCATCCAGCTCAGTTTTTCCTGAGGAGTTAAGCACCTATGGGTCAGGATCCCACGTGGGGACCCCTTAGCCCCTAGGGAGGAGGGTGGGATGCAGGAGCATCCCTCGGGCTCATCCAGCGCACGCACAGATGGGGACAGGTCCCCTGCGCCCACACTTTGCTTCTTTTCCTGGTCATATTAGCAATGTGGCTGCCCCACAAACAACCCCAGCCTGTCACTGGCTTTGCCCCGTTGCCAAACTCACCGCTCTGGGCTGCCGTCGAGTTCTCCAGCGCGTGGCACGTGGCGAGCAGGACGCCTGGGGAGAGGACAGAGAGAGAGAACAGGGGGGTCAGCTGGATCTTGTGCCCTGCAAGCCGAGAGGGTTGGCTGGTACCTCCAGGTGGGTTTTACCCAGAATCAACTCAAAGATTTAAGAGGTTCCTTAAAACAAGCAATTGCAACAGTGTTTGCTAGGGTGTTTTAAAGCCTAAAATCAAGATGTTATTAGCATGTTTCTCCCTGCTGCCAGTGCCTGCCGTGTCCCCCTGGGCTCGGAGCCCTCCAACCTGGTGGCAACAACTGTGTTGTTATGAGGAACAACAGTTTTCAGCTGCAAGAGGGGAGATTAAGGTGAGAACTTAGGAAGAAATGTTCTCCTGTGAGAGTGGGGAGGCCCTGGCCCAGGTTGCCCAGAGCAGGGGTGGCTGCCCCATCCCTGGAGGGGTTCAAGGCCAGGTTGGATGGGGCTTGGAGCCCCTGATCCAGCGGGAGGTGTCCCTGCCCAGGGCAGGGGTGGGATTGGATGGGCTTGGAGTTATTTTCCCACCCAAACCAGTCTGTGATGATGATTCTATGTGTACTAGACGCGTGCTTTCTCATCCTGCTTGCACAGCATCCCCTGTCAGCCCACCCCGTGTCTTTCCACCAGCTTGTCCGGTCCGTGTCCACGCGGCGGAACTGGATCCAGCCTTGTTGCCAGCTCAGGCGCTGCAATGGCCCCACCAGCCCTGCCTTCTCCCTGCCTGAGCTGCAAGTGCTGCTCTGATCCCTGCACCTCTGCGGTGTGAGCCCAGGCCCAGCTGCTCCGGTGCAGCCCTGAGCACAGGGATGCTGAAGGTCCATGCAAGCTCACAACAAGCTCCCCAGTCAATGCCTTTGGGGAGGGAGGCAGAGCGGTCTGGGGACACCCCTCGCCAACTAAGAGGCTTTACCAGGGCAGCTTGTCCCCGGGGTGTGAACCGAGATGAGGCCAGCAGCCCCTTCGCTGAGTTTGACCCAGTTTCTGGCATGGCTTTAATCAAATCATGCAGAAAGGCGATAGGCGGGAGACCAAGCCAAGCATCAGCTCTTGGGGTCTGCATCCAGCAAACCACACAGTGACCGGCGGCTCTAGTTAGCGCAGCAGCTTCCCTCATTTCAGCTTCTCCTTGTCACACCTTCCCCGGTGCTGCCGCAGACCTGGCCAGCCCCCAGGGAGCTTCTTCCCATGGAAATTTAACTTGAGGTGTCCTATCTCCTCCCTGGTTTCTCTCCTGCTGCTGCTGGTGGCTCATTGTTGGGAGATGCTTGGCTCTCCTGCCCGTGCCGATACCCACACCTCCACACGGCGAGGAAATCACGTGTTATTTGAGAAATGGCTCATTCCTGTGTCACACAGTGGTTGTATCGTCCCCTCTGGCATTCCGGCTTGTCCTGCCAGGACCCCGATGGTGCCTTTTCCCTGTTTCTCCCCACCGACAGGTAGAACACCCGGTTTGAGTTAAAGCCACCTCAGCTGGAGGAGCCTGGCTGAGGAAGCAGCCCAACTCCTTCCATGGAATTTCCTCATCCTCGGTCACTGCTCCACCTCCCCTCACCAGCCACTTTCCATCCCTGATGCCAGCCGAGGGCTCTGGTGAGCTCCCAGAGCTGGTGTGGGGACACCAGGCAGCCCTGGCTGAGCCAAACACCTTACGGAGACACGGAGCAGCTTTGGCCAAACCAAGACCCTTGAGAGCAGGGCTACCCCTGGCAGCGGCCCCGAGCCACTTCTGGCAACATCACCCCAGCCCCATTCTTGGATTTTTTTCTCTTCCCAAACCTGAAAGATCAAATCCTGCATCATCAACTCCAGTTTTATGTCAAAGTAGGTGCCTGGCCATGCCAGCCAGGCTGCTGCCACCATCCCCTGGCTCCTTGGCTTTAGGAAGGCCTCCTTGCCATCACCCCCAGGCAGCAAAACCCCCCTGAACTCGCCCTCAGAGCAGAAGACCCCCCACCAACTTGTTGAAAGACCCCCAAACCCCTCGACTTGCTGACAAGCACGCCTATAACGACCTCATCCCCAACGCGACTAATCACCAGCCTCCACGGCTCCACCAGCAAAGGGCTCAAGCCCCTCTCACCCCCAGCAACTCGTAGTGCTCTTCTCACAAGGAGCTCGCAGTTCTCACCAGAGACTTTGTTCCCTGCCCCAAGTTCTGAGCCTCTCGGCTCAGAATTTTCCCCTCGGCTTCCCAGCTCAGCCCTGGGCAGCCATCAGGTGCACAGGCATCGCGCTGGAGGACCTTCCCCTTTCGCCTCAATCTGCTGCTTTGATGTGGTTTATCAAGAGCTCCTCTCCCCACACAGCATCTGGGGCACCGCGGAGGGTTGGACCCAACCCAGACTGGATGCTGGGAGCAGCCGTCAACCCCGGAGGGGGAACTGGGGAGAGGGGGAGGGGGCCTGCCCAGGTGGGAAACCCGCGGCTCAGCCCACGAGGTGGGCAACCAGCAGGGATGGAGAGGTTCAAAGCCACAGCAGCAGGGAGCGGAGGGGACGTAGGCATCGCCAAACCGAGCTGGTGCGAGCTGCGGGATGAGGTGGGGAGGGGGGACGGCTGCTGGAGCGACCGATCCCCGAGGGGGCTTCCTGCCCGGGGGTGCTCGGTGGAGGAGGTGAAGATCTTGGTGAAGATCTACCTGAGGAACCGACCCCTCAAGTCGGCCTCCCACAGAATCACTAGGTTGGAAAAGACCCACCGGACCATCGAGACCACCCGAGGGATGCGGAGTGAGGAGGCATCTCGGGGTGGCTGTGCCAGAGCCAGAGGGAGCGCTGGAGAGAAAAAACTGGAGGGGGACCAAGACCCGCGTGTTTCCTGACTCGGAGAGCTACAAAGAGCCCCTTGCCCACCAGGCTGGTGCTACCTTGGCTCGAGCGCAGAGCGTTGGTGCTCGGGTGCCGCAGGCAGGGAACGTGCGACTCTCCTCCTTCGGGAAAGGAGCAAAACTGCAACCAAGCTCCAGCCAGCGCTGCTCCCGCATCACCCCCAGCGCCGGGGTAACGATCCCTAGCCCCTCAGCATCACACGCATCCAGGCAAGGGGAACCCACCCCACAAAATGTGCGTTTTCCTACTTCCACAGTCACCAAATCAGGATCTGTCCTGTCCTGCACAGCATCACCTGCATCCAGCCCCAACGTACCTGCATCGTTTCTCCCCTGTCCCCACTTGCCACCCCATTCCCACAGCAAAAGGAGCCACGCGATCAACGTCCCCTCCTTTTAATTGCCAACCCAAGCACGGCGCTCTGGCTAATTAACGCTACCCTAAAATAAACGAAGGAGACTGGAGGGCTCGTTCTCCCGCTGAGGCTGTACTCACTCACAAGTCGAGGCGAAGGCGCGTTCCCACAGGCGAGGAGCGGTTTAAGCAAATAACTTCAGCAGGGACCGAAGCCAAAGGGGTTTGGAGGATTTACGGAGCAACAAGTGACCGCTTCCCAACCCTACAGCCCTCCCCGCGCACGCCAGCCACCCCCCCAACCCTGAAAAATCAACCTATTTCAGGATGCCGGGGGTACTGAGGAAATCTGGGGGAGCAGAACCCAACAGTGCTGCCCACCCCAAGCCCTCCGCGGGGCGGTGGGGGAGCAGCCCCCTCCAGAGATGCTGGTTGGGGTGTGGGATGGTGAGATAGAGGGGACACGGAGGAGGGAGGGAGGTGGAGAGGAGGGTAGAGGGGTACANGGTATCCAGTGGATGGGGGTAGTGGGAAATAGCAGTGTCCTGGGAAACAGGCACCCAGGGGAGGGGGGTCACCAGGGAACGGGGGTACTAGGGTACCCAGAGGAGGAGGAGGGGGGGTACCAGGGGCTGGGGGTCACTGGTGGAGGAGGGTGCCCAGAAATGGAGGTACTGGGGGAGTGAAGAACCTGGGGAGGTTGGCACGGGGGGGAAGGGGTAGGGGAGAAGGGAGGTACCAGGGTGGGGGGGTACCCAGGGGATGGGGATAATGGGAAACGGGGATAAGGGGAAACGGGGGTAAGGGGGTACCCAGGGGATGGGGAGCACCTGGGGGAAGGGGGTTGCTGGGGAAGAGGGTACCTGCAGGAGAGGGGTCACCGGGGCATGGGGGTCACCAGGGGNGGGTGCGGAGGGAAGGGGTTAAGCAGGGGAGGGGTCTAGCGGGGGAAGAAGCCACCGGGGGGAGGAGGGTACCCGGGGCTGGGGGGTACCCAGGGGAAGAGGCCGGGGGTAACCGGGGCCGGGGGTCGCCGGGGGGAAAAGGGGTCGCCGGGTCTGGGGGTGTCCCGGTTGCCAGCACCTACCCACGGCCAGCGCGGCCGCCGCCTCGCCCCGCATGCTGACGGTGGGGCCGGGGGAGCCGGCAGGGCCGGGGGAGGCGGGAGGAGGCGGGACGGGG
>WAAB01015554.1:11257-52367 GCA_013389865.1 Piaya cayana
ACACCCTGCCTGCCCCATTGGGGTCTGAGGGGACAACCCCCGCTTTCATGGACCATTGGGGTCTGTGGGGATCCCCCTTCTGTCCCATTAGTGTTGGTGACCCCCCCCTCCTGCCCCATTGGGGTCAATGGGGAAAACCCCCTCCATGCGCCATTGGGGTCTGTGGGGAACCCCCCCTACTGCCTCATTGAGGTCTGAGGGGACATCCCCCCCTCCATGCGCCATTGGGGTCTGTGGGGACCCCTCTCCTGCCCCATTGGGGTCAATGGGGAACCCCCCACTCCTGCCGCATTGGGGTCTGTGGGGACCCTTCTCCTGACCCATTAGTGTTAATGGTGACCCCCCCTATTCTGCCCCACTTGGGTCTGTGGGGATAACCACCCCCCCCGCCCCACTGGGGTCTGAGGGGATAGAACCCCCTCCTGCCCCATAAGTGTTAATGGTGACCCCCTCTCCCTCCACTCCTGCCCCACTGGTGTTAATGGGGACCCCCCCACTCCTACCTCATTGGGGTTTGTGGGGACACTCCCCCCCCGAAATGGTGTCAATGGGGCCCCCCTGTCCTGCCCCATTTGGGTCTGTGGGGACACCGCCCCCTCCTCCTGCCCCACTGGGGTCTGAGAGGATACCCACCCCTCCTGCCTCAGTGGTGCCAATGGGGACCCCCTGTCCTGCCCCACTGGGGTTTTGTGGGCACACCTTCCCCCCCCGCCCCATTGGTGTCAATGGGGACCCCCTCCATGTGTCTACTGCGGACCCCAGGAGTCAATAGGGAACACATCTACAGGTCTAGGGGGGACCAGCCCCCCCATCCTGCCCCACTAGGGTCTGTGGGCAGCCTCCTGCCCCCCCCCCCCGATGTCTATGGGGATCCCCTCAGCTCCTGCCCCATGGGGATCAGTGGGGAATAACTCCCCCCTCCTGTTCCACTGAGGTCAATGGGGACCCCCCCCAGTTGTCTATAGGAGATCCCCCCTTATTGCCCCGTGGGTGTCTCAGGTGACCTTGGCTCCCTGATCCTGGGGTTGAAATTAGGGCTCACTCATGGGGGTCCCGGCTTCTACTGAGCCCCAACATCCCTCCTTTGACGCCTGGAGGCTGGGGACTGGCAGCAGCAGAGTCCCATTGCCCCCCAGCTCCTTCCCACCCCTCTGTGCATCACCGGGTCGGGCCTTGCGGTTGCTTCACTGACCACGGGCGCGTTCCTCCAGCGGCTGCTGGCCGAGCGCCTACGCCTCTTCCTCGCCCCTTGCTGATCCCAGCCTTTGTCATCCCGCAATCCTTAGGGCCCAGCCCAGGTTCCCTTCTGGAGGAGGAACCCTGCATGGGGATGGGGGGTAGCACACCCCATAGGGACCCCAAAAATGCTCATGGCTGAAGCCCAGTGGCATCTCCCATGGCCCTTGAGTGGTGTTTGTCCTTGCTTAGAAGCCTCCTGAGATGGGGCTTTGCCTTGCAGGTGAGGGGCGAGCATTGTTTGGGGGCAGGAATTGGATCTGGTTGGATCCCCCTGGTGCAAGGAGCCCCACATCTGTGCGGGTGCTAAGCCAGCGTCCCCACGGGAGCTGCTCCCAGCTCTGCGGTTTGAGCCTTCTCAGCGTTCCCAGGTGATACCATCTCTCCTTAGCACTTGAAAGCAGCTCTTTGAAGAAGCTGGGAGCCGGTTGTTCCCAACACTCCCAGTCCCCAGAGCCCCAGCAGTGACTTTTAATCCCAAACCCCAAGTGTTCCATAGAATCATGGAATGGCTTGGGTTGGAAAGGACCTCCAAGCCCATCCAGATCCACCTCCCACTGGATCAGGGGCTCCAAACCCCATCCAACCTGCCCTTGAGCCCCTCCAGGGATGGGGCAGCCACCCCTGCTCTGGGCAACCTGGGCCAGTGTCTCCTCACCCTCACAGCAAAACATTTCTGCCTAAGATCTCATCTCAACCTCCCCTCTTCCAGCTGAAAACACAGTCTGGCCATCCTTTAAACCACTGGTGGTTTTCCCCTGAGCAGCATCTTGAGCTCTGGATGTACCTGGACTGCATGAAGAAGCTCAGCAGCCACCACCCGCTTCCAAAAATCCTACTGGAGGCTCAGTCACAAGCAATTACCCAGTGATGGGCACCTACGGAGGCTTCCCAGCCTCTGCTTCTCATCTCTCTGAGTGCTCCACAGCTGTCTCACCTTTTGGGGCTCAGCCCCAACACCCCAACCTTTGCACCCTGCACCACCAGGCAGATCCAGCCCTTGGGAAAGAATAAAACCTGGTGGTTGCTGTATCCTGGGCTGGTGGTGGTGATGACCAAAGGAAAAAACAACCTGGGAGGTGACCCCACCACGGGCCAGGTTGTGTTGTTCCCTTGGTTCTTGCCTTCCCCCACCTCCCCGGGGCTGATAACCGGGATATTTATTTGTAAATAGAGGCTTCCTCCTTTGCAATATTCCTCCCACCCTGCTCGTGAATCACTAGGTGGAAGAGATTGCTGCTGCGGCCGCAAAAACTGGAATGGTGGCCGGGCTCGCGGAGGTCGGGGTGATGGAGCTGGCAGGGAGGAGCGTGCCGCAGGCAGGAGCGAGGCAGAGCACTAAGCCGAAAAGAATCCAGGGATGCAGGTGAGTCCCTAGAAAGCCGCCTGGGAAGTCGCGGTGACTCATATTGGAAGGTGTCTCTGAGGATGTGCTGCAAAAGAGCGATGTTATAATGGGGTAAAGCCTCCGGCTTTGGCTTTGTATGACACAACGGGAAGAGATTTCTGGTTAAAAGGAAAATAAAAAAATCAGATTATTGATTTATATTGTTTCTTTTTTTAATTTGGAACCGATCACCTCGGAAAAGCAGGAGCAATCCCACCAGGAACTATGTCAGGTTTGAGCAAAGGAAAACCAGTAAGCAGCTTGCAGAGAGCTGACTGAGGCTGCTGCCTGGTGCTGGGTTCTTCTCGCAAGGGACAGGGGACAGGACGAGGGGGAATGGCCTCAAGCTCCACCAGGGGAGGGTCAAGCTGGACATTAGGAAAAAATATTTCATGGAAAGGGTGATTGGGCAGTGTCAGAGGCTGCCCAGGGAGGGGGTTTCATGCTTTTCCTGCTGTTATAAAACCACCACAACAATTATTTACTTGTTTTGCCCTCATGCTGGCAAGGTGCACAATGCTGGGAGCCTTAGTTATTTTTTTCTTTTTCCTTTTCCAATTGCTCTTTGTCAGCGGCTTATTCTAGAGTTGGAGATTAAAGGCATTACTTCCCTATTTCCACATGAGGGGCAGATCCTTGCTTGACGCTTTGCAGAGCTGGCTGGCAGCAAACTGAGCCCAAAATTTAGGATACAACCCTGCAAAAAAAGGTGTATGAACCCCCTCACCTTTCACAAAGTGGGGAGAATGAGGTCAACGTGTTTCTTTGTGGAGCTTCCCTTGGCGTCGCCCCATCTGATCTGAGGGCTCAACCACCTCCTGAACAAGGACTGGTTGAGAGAGTTGGGGTTGTTCAGCCTGGAGAAGGCTCTGGGGAGACCTTAGAGCAGCTTCCAGTGCTGAAAAGGGCTCCAGGAAAGCTGGGGAGGGGCTCTAGATGAGATAAGATCTTAGGCAGAAATGTTTTGCTGTGAGGGTGGGGAAGCCCTGGCCCAGGCTGCCCAGAGCAGGGGTGGCTGCCCCATCCCTGGAGGGGTTCAAGGTCAGGTTGGATGGGGCTTGGANCGTGCCATGGGGACACCTCCTTGGATCAGGGGCTCCAAGCCCCATCCAACCTGGCCTTGAACCCCTCCAGGGATGGGGCAGCCCCCCCTGCTCTGGGCAACCTGGGCCAGGGCATCCCTCGTCCCTCCTGCGACATTGATCCATTCGATCTCCACTTAACATATTTGGACCTGGCACCGATAAAAAAGATCCCCCCACACCTCCAAAATCCCTCTCGGTATCGTGCCCCTGAGCAGCGTGTAACAAGCAGTGCTGTGTGCTGGTGCCCAGCGCAAAAGCCTCCGTCTGCCTGTTTGCTTTGGATTGTGACCCTGAAAATCAGGCAAAGGGAAAACATCGCGTTTCAGCCTCCCCCGCCCCTGCCCCTGTTGCTCACACAAACCCAAATTGTAGCCGCCAGGATGTTTTTTGGCTTCTCCGCTGAACGCAGAAATCAATCAGGCTGCGGTGGGGAGAGCTCGGTCCTCCCCTGTTTATTTGCTTAATGTATGGGCTGGGGAGAAATTAAATATCGTGCCCGGGGTCACGCGCTGATTGCTGCTGCCCCACAGCTCACGTGTCCCAGCCCCAAGGATGCTCGTCTCCCTGCAGCTCCTGCATCCCAAATCCAGAGCTGGGGAGGGGTCCGATTCATCCCGGGGGTGAAAGCTCCGCTTCCATCTCCTCTGGCTAAAAATGAGGCCTTACTGGAGTGGGTTTTTTTTTTTTTTCCTGGCTTTATCTTGCAGCCACCGGTTCTGTTTTTCTGCCAGCTTAAAAGGCTCTTTCATAGCTGGGATTTTCCCCTGTGAATGTGCATTTTATTCAAGGTTTTGGTTGGGTTTTTTTGTTTTGTTTTGTTTTGGTTTTTTTTTCTTTTCCTATGGAACTTCTTGGGGTTTTGTTCCTCCCCAGGCACTTTTCTTTAGCTCCCTCCATTGCTGTTTATGACCTTTTCTTTGCAGAAAGCCTCTATAAATAAAGGGGGTTTGACCTAGGGGCTCAAACCTGGCCACTAAAAAGGGCTTTGTTGGCTTGTTCCAGGCTGGCACCTCTCGGGGTAATTTCAATAATGGACCAGTTAGAATGAGATAATGATATATATAAATATATATATATATGTATTTATCTTCATCCAGACATGCAGAGAGGGGATAAGCGTGGTCCGGCGTGGCTCGGAGTGAGCAGGAATCCTCTTTAGGAGCACAAGAAAGGGGAAAAGGAGCTGAGAGCTGGTGGAGGAGGTGGCTGTCAGGTCTCTCTGCCAGGTGTTTTGGCTGCTGCGGGTTTACCGGCTCTCTCCGTAAGCCGCTGCGGTCAGGAGAAGCCACGTTCATTTACACCACCGAGGGTTACCTGACACAAGGGGCATTCAGCTGCGGCGGCCGGTGACCCAGCGAGCACTCGAGCTGCTGCACGTCTGGCCGTGCCCTCAAAAATCCCAAAGCCAGGCTTTGTTTGGCCTCCTCTGAGGGTTTTCCAGCAGGATCCGGCAGGAGCAAGGTGGGATGCGCGGAGCTGGGAAGCACAGGAGGGTGTTAAGGTGGCTTTTGGGGGAGCAGCACCCCCAAATCTAGTGGAAGATATCCCTACTGATGGCAATTTGATGGGCTTTAAGGTTCCCTTCCCACCCAAATCATCCTTTGAAATGATTGTGGGACACAGTGGGGAGGGATTGGGAAGCTTGGGACACCCTCACAACGCAGGTGGGACCCACCAGGCAGGGTATCCAAGCTCCAGCCAAAGAGAAATCTCCCTGTGCCCTTTTTTTCTCTGCAAGCCACTGGAATGGGGCGAAGGGACCTTCGTGTCCGGCTGGGAAAAAGCACCCGAGTCCATCCGGAAAGCAGCCGGGGGGTGAACAGAGGCGCTCAGTCTCCGGGCCATTAATCCAGCTGCCACGGAAGGCGCAGCGGCAGGTCACAATGCATGGCACATGCCCGAGCTTGATGTATTTGTCCTTGTTCTGCTTGTTTATCTATCATTTGCATTGTGCCTGCACGNCATTCCCTCTCGTCCTGTCCCCTGTCCCTTGGGAGAAGAGCCCAGCTCCCTCCTCTCCACAACCTCCTCTCAGGGAGTTGCAGAGAGCAATGAGCTCTCCCCTCAGCCTCCTCTTCTCCAGGATAAACACCCCCAGCTCTCTCAGCTGCTCCTCGTAATCCTTGTTCTCCAGCCCCCTCGGTTGAGAGGCTTGGGATCGCGTTGGCACAAGAGGAGCCCTCGCACCGGAGCTTGCACAGAGAACATGGGAATGTGGGAAAGCAAACACGGCTCCCCTGCGACTCCCCAGCGCGATAGGCGACCCCACCTCCCACGGGAATGACTCACTCGCCACCTTCGGAAGCGGAGATGGAGGTGAAGGATCACAAAGGCTGGGAGCGATGGGGATGGTGCAGAGAAGCCGCATGACTCAGCCTGGCAGGAACGGCAGGAATTTGTACCTGCCCAGGGAAATGGCACACAGGTAGAACAGGTCCAGGCGTTCTCTGCTGCCATAACTCCTCTGGGAAGGGGGGGAGAGAGAGACCCTGGAGGGACTGGATGCTCTTGGCGATCCTCCGAGATCTTGCAGCATCTCGCACCTGCTTTTCTCAAGTGAGACACATGTCAGGAGGGGAAGGCTCCCAGTTAGTGGTTGATAGGAATGGTTGGACTCGATGATCCTGTGGGTCTTTTCCAACTTAGTGATTCTGTGAGTAGAGCTCCACTCTACTGCCTGTGGAGTTTCAGCTTCGCTCTTGACCATAAAACACTTAAATGCTCTGAATTTAGTCCATAACGGAGCAGACACTGCAATAAACCTCTGACAGGCAGGGAGGACAAGAGCTGAGAGCAGACACTGGAGGGGCTTTTGGCTTTGCTTTCCCAGCCTGCTGGGCAGGAGAGGGTTTGCTGGTCCCTCAGTGCCCCTTCCCCTTGGCTCAGAGAGGAAGGAAGGGCATGAGGAGGCTTCCCAAGCACGTTTCCCCTGGCTTGGATGTCTTGGATGTCCTGCCTGGTGAGTCCCACCTGCATTGCAAGGGTATCAGGAGCTCCCCAGTCTCCTCCTGGTGTGTCCCACAGTCAGAGAGCAACGAAGCTGGTGAAGGGGCTGGAGAACAAGGATTATGAGGAGTGGCTGAGAGAGCTGGGGGTGTTTATCCTGGAGAAGAGGAGGCTGAGGGGAGAGTTCATTGCTCTCTGCAACTGCCTGAGAGGAGGTTGTGGAGAGGAGGGAGCTGGGCTCTTCTGCCAAGGGACAGGGGACAGGACAAGAGGGAATGGCCTCAAGCTCCACCAGGGGAGGGTCAGGCTGGACAGCAGGAAAAAGTATTTAATGGAAAGGGTGATTGGGCAGTGTCAGAGGCTGTGCAGGGAGGGGGTTGAGTCCCCTTCCCTGGAGGGGTTTAAGGTGTGGGTGGAGGAGGTGCTGAGGGACATGGGTTAGTGATTGATGGGAATGGTTGGACTTGATGATCCGGAGGGTCTCTTCCAACCTGGTGATTCTCTGATTCTATGAGTTCATGGAATGGTTTGTGTGGGATAGGGACCAACCACACCACGATGGGGCTGTGCCATCTGCCAGGGGAGGCTCCAGCAGTAGGTGACACCGTGAGGTTCCCCTGCACGGGCAGGGTGGGATCAGGACAACGAGTCGCGGTGCCAATCTGCTCATTCCCTTTGCAACGGGACCTGTAAGACCAGGGAGAGGAGCCCTCTGGCCATGGGCACCTCACCACGGACACAGTCCCTGCACGACAGTGCCAGCAGCTCCATGCCCAGGGCAGAGCAGGAAGAGCTTGGGAGCCCCCATCCTTTGCTCACGTGGCTGCTGAGCTTGACAACACTGAGCTGATTTTGCTCGGTTGCAAAACAAACTTCAATGCTGGGCTCCAGCCAAGGCTGGAAAATTTCGAGTGCAAGGAGCAGCGCGGGCAAAGTTGAGAGGCACCGAGCCCGGCTGCCGGCGCGCGCCTGGAGCTGCACAAAGCTCAGTCTGGGCGCTGCTGGGATCCAGGCTTTGCCCCTCGTGCATCACAGTGGAGCCGGGAGCCAAGGACGTGCGGCTGCAGCTGGTGCAAGAGGGGGAATTCGAGCACGGAGAAGGGAATTAGGTTTCTGGGGATGGTTTCTATTTTGGGGCTGTGTTGCAACGGTTTCCTGAGCGGTGATGTCGTGCCCTGGCCCAGTGACGGCATCCGTGCCAGCCTGTCTCGTTTCACAAGAGCTGCTCCAGGAAAACGCCCTTCGCAATGCTGCTCCAGCTTCCCCTCCAGACAGCTCACAGAAGGGTTGCAATGGCTCCTCGCTGCTGCTTCCCTGTCATAGAAAAGGGACTGAGAGCCCTTCAGCCCCTCGGAGATGACTGCCTGGCAGAGGTAGCTCCAACTTCAGAGCTCTGGATCCCTCTGGGACACTGAGCCATGATGCCACCACGTGCCCATGCTGCAAATCTCCCTTGCAGAAACCCTTACAAGCCCAGGCAGCTTTAGAGAGCAGAAAAAAAAATAAAACCCAGACACAAAATGGTTTGGGTTGGAAGGGACCTTAAAGATCATCCAGTTCCAACCCTCTGCCCTGGGCAGGGACACCTCCCACTGGATCAGAAGCTCCAAGCTCCATCCAATCTGGCCTTGAACCCCTCCAGGGATGGGGCAGCCACCCCTGTTCTGGGCAACCTGGGCCAGTGTCTCCCCACCCTCACAGGAGAACATTTCTCCCCAAGATCTCATCTCAATCTCCCCTCTTTCAGCTGAAACCCATTCCCCCTCATCCTTTTCCTACCCTCCCTGATCAAGAGCCTCTCAGCATCTTTCCTGGAGCCCCTTTCAGCACTGGAAGCTGCTCTAAGGTCTCCCTGGAACCTTCTCTTCTCCAGGCTGAACAACCCCAACTCTCTCAGTCTGTCTTCATACAGGAGGTTCTCCAGCCCTCAGATCATCTCTGTGGCCTCCTCTGGACCCTCTCCAACAGTTCCAATCCCTTTTTATGCTGGAGGTTCCAGAATTGGACACAGGACTCCAGGTGGGGTCTCACAAGAGAAGAGCAGAGGTGGAGAATCCCCTCCCTCAACCTGAGCATTTGGAATGTTTTGCTTCTCCCATCACATCAAGTTTCTTGATGCATCCCTCGGGGTTTTTTGATGACTCTCTGGGGCTGACAGCCCTGCTCGGATGAAGGTGCAAGCTCAAGGGGCTCTTTTAGAAACCCTCGGTGCCCACCCCGGCTGTCATTTAGAGCCGCTGAAAAGAAACGGGAGCACAAAATGCTGCCCCGAGCATCACAAAGGCAGCTTGACGTTAAGGCCCAGGGAGGTGAAAGGCTCCAGGCCAAGAGAAGGGAAGCTGTGTTTGAAAAATGACAATTTCTGTCTAGGAAAAGGCAGGGCAGTGAAAGGAGCCCTTCTTTGGGGCTCTCCAGGAGCCCGGGCGCAGAACAAGAAAAGCCTTTGAACAGCCGGGTAAATCCTCGGCCGGCTGCCAGCCAGCGCCTGCGAGGAACCCGGCGGAAAAAATTCTCTGCCGGCTGGATTGGGAAAACGCGGAGACATCCCAGTGCGGCTGGTGGTCCCAGCATGTTAGCTCCTTTCCCAGGGAGGATGAGGCCCAGCAAAACATTTCCAGCATCCCACCTCACTGGCAGGTGCAGGCTGGCCAGGTCCCCATGCTGCGCGTGGCTCTGGATGCGATGGGGATGGCAGCGAGGGAAAGGTGAGCACAGCCAAGCCGGCACAGCACAGCAACTTGGTCCAGGACTGGTGGGGAGTGTGCTGAGAAAAACAGAGAATCGTAGAACGAGGAAGGGTGGAAAAGCCTTCTCAGCGCACTCCAACCATCAGCCCAACCCCACCGTGCCTGCTAAACCGTGTCCCGAGATGCCACGTCTTCATGTTCTTTGAACCCCTCCAGGGATGGAGACTCCACCAGTGCCCTGGGCAGCCGGGTCCAGGGCTTCACCACTTGATTGGTAAAGACACTTTTCCCGATGTCCACTCTAAACCTCCCCTGGTGCAACATGAGGCCTGTTCCTCTCATCTTATCACTCATTACTGAGAAGAAGAGCCCAGTTCCCTCCTCTCCACATCCTCCTCTCAGGTAGTTGCAGAGAGCAATGAGGTCTCCCCTCAGCCTCCTCTGCTCCAGGCTAAACACCCCCAGGTCCTTCAGCTGTTCCTCAGAAGACTTGTGCTCCAGACCCCTTACCTACAAAAAAGGAAGAGAAAGTCCCTGCTTGACCACATGCTCCTTTGTCCAGGGGGTTTTGAAGGTTTGTTCTGCACCTGGCAGGCACCCGTTACACCAAAATGCACGGAGAAACAACCATCTCCTGTCAACTGTATATCTTGTACTAAGTAGGACACCAGAGATCACAGGATGGTTTGGGTTGGAAGGGACCTCCAAGCCCACCCAGTTCCAAACCCTCTGCCATGGGCAGGGACACCTCCCACTGGATCAGGGGCTCCCAGCCCCATCCAACCTGGCCTTGAACCCCTCCAGTGATGAGGCAGCCACCCCTGCTCTGGGAAACCTGTTCCAGGGCCTCCTCATCCTCACACCAAAACTTTTCTGCCTCAGATCTCATCTCAATCTCCTCTCTACAGGGATGGGCTTTGTCTGGATGATGTACATCACGTCCCAGCTCAGTGATGCCTGAGAAGTCTTAAAATGGGGCTTCTGCCCCCTGGGCTCTCGTGTTCTGTGGGGTTTTTTTTGCACGATGCCAGCATGGAGAGGACACTGAAAGGCCAGTGAGGCCCATCAGTGACGGGGAACAGCAAACTGCTCTTCACCTTCCATTGCTGAATGACACCCTCAGGGGCAACCTGGGCTGAGATACACAAAGATCCCCTTCCATCAAACCCAACTTTCACAATTCTCCTTTTTCTCTCACTCTTCTTCCCCCCAGTGCCATTAAATACCAAATGCCAGAAATTAAAGGATAAAAGATGCCCTGGCAGGCTGCCTGGCTACCTCCAGGTCACCAGAAAGCAGAAATTAAACCTCTTCTTTGGCTGTGCTGGGTAACAGAGGGCAAACTGCTGATTCCCAGTGCCTTATGATTCCTGTTTTACTGAAAAGGGAACTAAATGACATCAAAACGGACCCTTGACGTGGCCGAGGGTGACCAGCTCGCTTGGGCTTCTCTGAACTTGCTGGCCTCACCCTGCAAAGCCCGGGAAGTCCCCGCGTAGCAGGACAGGGCTGAGTGTAGTTTAGTGGGGAAAAAAGAGTTTTTATGGGATGTATGAGGTTTTTATAGGGATGGGCAGTGACCATGAGGGGCAGTGACCTCCACATCAGCAGAAATACCAGGCTGGAGCTGTGCCAGCCCTCGCCCCTCTGCAGGGAGAACGTCCTCACCCCCGAGTATTAGACTGGGTATTAGGAAAGATTTTTTTCACTGAAGGGGTTGTCACTCATCAGAACAGGCTTCCTGGGAAGGGGTTGACTCACCATCCCTGGAGGTATTTAGAAGACAAGATGTGGCACTTAGGAACTTGATTAGTGGTGGAGTTGGCGGAGTTGGGTTTAAGGTTGGACTCGATGATCTTAAAAGGTCTTTTCCAGCCTGAACGATTCTGTGATTCAGGGCTCTCCGGGAACTGGGCAGCCCCAGCTAGGACCATGGTGCCATCTCCTGGCATCACGGGGCTTTCTCCACCCTACAATCGCACCTCAGGGTGGCAGGGAGCAAAGATGCTTGTGGCTGCAAAGGGCCAGAGCCGAGATCCTTCAGTACGGGGAGGGAAACTGAGGCACAGAACCCTCAGACTGTGACCTCTGCCTTGGAGTCCAGCTGAGACCACCCACCTCCTGCATTTCATCCCCTAGAGCTTCTTGTGGGGCTCATTGAACTCTAACTGCAGTGAGCAGCCATGGGGCAGGATTGGGCAGACGCAAGGACACCACTGGGCTGCACAGGGATTGGGCTCCAAGGGGTCAGTTCTGCCTCTCCGTTAAACCTAGAAATAAGCTTTTTTAGATCTCTGAAGCAGATAAAGTGACCTCAGGAACCAGACCACCTCACCACATAGACCATCTCCTTCAAGGCCAGGTTGAATGGGACTTGGAGCAACCTGATCCAGTGGGAGGTGTCCCTGCCCATGGCAAGAGGTTGGAACCGGGTGGGCTTTAAGGTCCTTTCCACCCCAAACCGAGCTGTGATTCTGTTCACATCCATGTCGGGGATGAAATCCTCATCTTCCTCAAGCACAGCCTCACCAGGGCACCCAACCAGGGGATCTGTGGGTCAGCAGATGAACTGCCAGAAAGCTACAGAAAATCATAGAATCATCGATTCACCAGTTGGAAAAGACCCACTGGACCATCGAGTCCAACCATGAAACTTTTAAGTTCCGGGTGAGACAGTCTTTGGGTTTTCAGGGAAGAGAAAAATCCCCACAGAGTTCCAGGTCAGCCCAGAAAGGCTCTGCTCACACTGAATGTCACACTCGGGTCCTGTTCTCAGTTCAACTTCCCCAGTTTGCCTTCAGGGCTGTTTCTGAGTGAAAAACGCCGCTTTTCAAACAATCACCGTGCTCCACTCCTAAATCTCTGCCTGAAACACTGGAGCCTTTCCAAAAAACCACATTTTTAATTGCCAGCCTGGAATGTTTTGACATTTGCAAGTGTTTCCCCCTCTTTGGCCGAGACAATCGGTTGAATTAAATCCAGCTTCACGAAAAGGTTCAGTCTCTTTTTTTTCCAGGAATGCCCATTGTGTGGAAAGGGAACAATTAGAGCACAGAGCCAAGTGATTCAGCTTGGCCCCCGTTTAAACCAACACGAGAACCTCTCCTCTCTGCACTCTCGCGATACCCATATTGCAGGGATGTAGGAGGGCTTGGAGGCCGGATAGACCCCAGGGAGCACTTGTAAGGAATTTTCTTCATGCATAGAATCAAAGAATAACCAGGTTGGAAGAGACCCACTGGATCATGGAGTCCAACCACTCCCATCAATCACTAACCCATGATCCTCAGCACCTCGTCCACCCTGGGTTATATTTTAATTTTTTTTGCTTTTCTCCTCAAATGTGCTTTAAAGTCCATCGAAGCTGGCAACAACCCACAATAATTGAGTTTTCCCTGTTGAGATTAGACTGTGTAGCACTCGTGAAACATCTTCTCCCTCTGGGTTAGTTGCTGGAGGAGTTGTGACCAGTGAGGAGTGACCCGTGGGGGGACCCATCTCTGCCATGGCCAGTGGGACGGCCAGGAATGCCCTCTCCTGTCACAATGAGCTCGACTGGCATTCTTTAAATGCCGCTTTTGTGGTCGGCTGCGCAGGACTGAGAAATTCTCCTGTACAACAGATTCGCTTCGACTTTTGCGGGAGAATGGGTTGTAGATTTTCAGCAGACATGGGCAAAAAGGGGAAAATTACTGAATTCATTGAATTGTAGAACAGTTTGGGTTGGAAGGGACCTTAAAGGCCATCCAGTTCCACCCCCTTGACACGATCAGGGACACCTCCCACTGGATCAGGGGCTCCAAGCCCCATCCAACCTGGCCTTGAACCCCTCCAGGGATGGGGCAGCCACCCCTGCTCTGGGCAACCTGGGTCAGTGCTGGCTGATCCAGCTCTTCACAGGATCTCAGCCTCCCTGGAGTGTGACAACACACTTATGACACCCCACATCCATCCTCCAAAACCAACATTTACTCTGAAGTGCAGTACAAGCACCTGCAGCCACGTGAGGGGCAAAGTCTGTTGCCAACTGCTGTCTCGCCTGCGCCAAGCTCGGGCTGCAGCAACACATAAACCCTCCCCTGTGGGGCTCAGCAGTGCCACAAGCTGCAATGCAGGACAATAAATCGTAGAATCATAGAATCACCAGGCTGGAAGAGACCCACCAGATCATGGAGTCCAACCGTTCCCATCAATCACTAACCCATGTCCCTCAGCACCTCGTCCACCCGTCCCTTAAACCCCTCCAGGGAAGGGGACTCAACCCCCTCCCTGGGCAGCCTCTGACACTGACCAATCACCCTTTCCGTGAAGTGTTTTCTCCTGATGTCCATCCTGACCTTCCCCTGGTGGAGCCTGAGGCCATTCCCTCTCGTCCTGTCCCCTGTCCCTTGGCAGAAGAGCCCAGCTCCCTCCTCTCCACAACCTCCTCTCAGGCACTTGCAGAGAGCAATGAGGTCTCCCCTCAGCCTCCTCTTCTCCAGGATAAACACCCCCAGCTCTCTCAGCTGCTCCTCATCAGGCCTGTTCTCCAGCCCCTTCACCAACTCGATGCAGTCGTGGCTCTTTGATAAGATCATTGGCCACTTCTGACTTCTCCTGTTTCATCAGATGCTCTAATTCACTCTCCTTTCCTTCTTTGTGGTGTAACCCCCCTACCAGCTGCCTTTTCTCCCTGCAACCACCTCCTTTATCTTTCTTGCCTTCAGGTGCCTGCAGGCTCTGCTCATTAAACCAGGCAGCAGCCGCCAAGACCAGGCTCGGAACGGTCCAAGTCCGCGTCTGCAGCCCATTTCACAACTCCTCAGGTTCTCAGAGCCCCCAGAAGCTGCACTGGAGGAAGGTGCTGAGTTTTGCTGCCTCCCAGAACAACCTGGTCTGCCTTGAACCCTCGCCAGCAGAGCCAGGAGGAGAGGGCGATTGATGGGAATGGTTGGACTCGATGATCCGGTGGGTCTCTTTCAACCTGGTGATTCTATGATTCTATGACTTGAGTCCATGGCCTCAGCCATGATTTCTTAATCATTGAAAAGAAACCAGTGTTTTTTCCCCCCAGTGCTGTCAACACGATCTTCTTGTCAAACAGCCGTGTCTGAACGCTCAGGGATATAATTCAGTCGTGTACAGGTACGGTTGGTTTTGATGATCTCAAAGGTCTTTTCCAAACTAGGAATTCTATGAAACTGCTGGGCAAAATCTCCCCTTATTAGCTTGACTCCAGAAGCTTGAAGAAAATACCAACTAGAGCTGGAAACACAGCAACTCTACTAAAATCCTGTCCTGAACGCAAGGGTTAGGGGTTCTCTAGGTTGGATGGATGCTCACTGCTCCTCAGGGTGCAGCTTCCACCACCAGTTGTTTTTTAGCCTGGAGAGCGCTAATACTCCAATATTACCACGACAGAGACGTCCTCGCTGTGTGAGACTGGAAAAGCAAAGCCTTATTTTTGCCTTTTTTTCATTAGGAATCCGGAGAAACGACTGTCACAAGAGTCCCTTTGGCTGCTGCCGAGCTGGAACAAAATACAATGGTGCATCTCGCTGCTCCTTGCTGCTCCGCAGTGAAAAGCTCTGTGTACACAGGGACTTTGACAGCGGCGAGGAGGCTGGTGATGGGGGGGGGGTTGTCTCTACATGCAGAGCAGTTTTGAAACCTACTGTCTCCTGAACAGATCCATTTGTGCCGTTCCTTCCACCCACTGCTCGGTATTATCACATTTCACAGCAGCGAGGAGTAGCTGAGCAAACAGAGCTCGGGAGCTTTGAAAAATGCTACAAGCACCACCTACACCTTGCTGCAAATGTCAACAGGAATCAAGAAGTTCATTTCCTATGCAAGCAAAGTCTTCAAAGCCAGCCCCCCCCCCCTTCTGCTTGGAACCAGAGGGAAACGCTGCTGCTGACTGCAGGAGGCTGGGGAAGACACAGCCGGGATAAACAAAGGGATGCGAATTTGCCAGGCGTTCAGCTCTCCTTCGGTAGGAGACTTGAATCTCTTGGTTTCTGACAACCTTTCCTTCTGAGCGGCTGCATCTTCATTTACTTCATCTTGAGGTGAATGCCAGTCCCCTTCTCTTGTTACATCTCATGAGCGGGGTGGCAACCTCCAGTTTTTCATGGGATCACGGAACGTCCTGAGTTGGAAAGGACCCACCAGGATCATAGAATGGTTTGAGTTGGAAGGAACCTTGAAGATCATCCAGTGCCACCCCTGCCATGGGCAGGGACCCCTCCCAGTTGATCAGGGGCCCCAAGCCCCATCCAACCTGGCCTTGAACCCCTCCAGGGATGGGGCAGCCACCACTTCCCTGGGCCGGTGTTTCACCACCCATAGATCATGAATCCAACTCCTGTCCCTGCACGCGACCCCTCAACATTCACCCTGTGGGGCTGAGGGTGTTGGTAAATGCTTCTGGAATCCTATCAGGCTTGGGGTCAGCTTAGGGATCAACGTGAGAAAAACCGGGAAAATGGAGCCTTTCGACGTTCCTGATTGCTGAACTTGCATCCTTTTTCTGCGAAGCGCTGCTGCTGCAATGATTGCAAGAGCTGTCACTGCACACTCGCCTTCCTCTTTTGTTTTGGAAGATGAAAAATGCCATCCTAGACCACCTTGACCAGGGGTCTCACTGTGATTCTCCGCTGAGCGTCGCTCGGGTGCAACCGAGGCAACGCAACAGCACTTCCACCAACTTGTTTCAGTTTGAGGGATCACAACAGCCTCGGTAACAGGCTTTGCTAAGCCAGCCCCGCTTCCAGATGCTGAAAGGTGCTTCAGAGCCTGCAGCGTGTGTCCCCCCCGGGATGGGAACGCGACTCCTCTGCTCCCCTCTGATGTGCCCTCTTCCCTTTGATGTGGCTGAGCGAGCCCTGATAGGGACTTGCCGCCTCTGGCAGTCGTGCTGGGAAAATTAAACTTCCCAGATCTTGAGAACACGCAGCACAGAAAAAAAATGTGTGAAAAATTGAAATGACAAGGTTATTCAGGTTGTTTCTTTAAAGGCAGTTTCAGCCCGGTGAAGGAGAGTAGCTGAGATTCCTTTTCTCCTGGAGGGGATTTCTACAACATCTTTTACTCAAATCCCAAAGCACTTTTTCAATTTATGGACCAAATCCTAAGTTTTGCAGGCAGAGCCCCACTAGTTCCTTGGTTTACCTTGGTTTTCTCTTCGGTTGCTACGTCCTTGCAGGGACTTGGTCCTCCTAAAGCCGTCACTGTCGCCTTCGTAGAATCAAAGAATCATTTGGTTGGAAAAGGCTTTTGAGATTGGATCTACTGTACCTGTTCACTACTGAACCAGATGTTTTTCTTAGAATCATAGAATCACAGAATCACCAGGTTGGAAGAGACNGTCCCTTGGGAGAAGAGCCCAGCTCCCTCCTCTCCACAACCTCCCCTCAGGTAGTTGGAGAGAGCAATGAGGTCTCCCCTCAGCCTCCTCTTCTCCAGGATAAACACCCCCAGCTCTCTCAGCTGCTCCTTGTAATCCTTGTTCTCCAGCCCCTTCACCAGCTTCGTTCCGTTTGATTGGGGGACAAATGATAATTGCAATGTGCTGCTGCTGCTGCAGTGTGGGAGGACCTGGACCTCAGCGAGGGGATGGGGAAGAGCTTAATCCTATAGCTATAAGGCACAGTTGACCTGTTTCAATGGAGTTGTTATCAGTGCATCTGTCTCTGGAGCTCGGGGAATTAAGCATGCCAAGCATTTCATATGCAGACGACTTCTTTTGTCGAAGTGGAGATTTGTGGGAGAAATCCAATTGTTAAGAAGCTTTTCAGGATTTTATCAGAATGCGCCTGGAAAGCAACTGTATTTCATTTAATTAACTTTTTTTTTTTTCTGGTAGCTGTTATTTGTCAAAAAGTGTTATTTTTTAATGAAAATTGGAGGAATGTTTCTGACAGAAGTGAAACAGAGGCAGAGAAAGTTTCCCAATTTGGCTCTGTGTGTTCTCCAATGAGATGATATGGGATGATCCTAACACAAAGAGGCAGAAGTTGTCAAGAAAGGGACTAGAAACTTGTGCCCTTTTCCTAATCCATTCCCTTGGCTTGGTGCTCAGCCTTGATTTTGTAGGACAAGGGGGAGCTTCAGCCTGTGGTCTGAGAAAGGAAAGCAGAAGGCACAGAGACCCTGTCCCAGGCTGCCCGGAGCAGGGGTGGCTGCCCCATCCCTGGAGGGGTTCAAGGCCAGGTTGGATGGGGCTTGGAGCCCCTGATCCAGCAGGAGGTGTCCCTGCCCATGACAGGGGTGGCACTGCATGGGCTTTAAGGTCCCTTCCAACCCAAACAGTGATTCTATGGAAGAATCAGGGTGCTGAACAGGGCAGGTAAGAGAGGGGGACAGGGGACATCAGTGGGGAGTAAACTTATAGTAAACTCCACACTCTCCTAGAGATGGTCTATGGGATGAAGTTATTACATCATAGAAACATAGAATCATAGAATCACCAGGTTGGAAGAGACCCACCAGATCATCAAGNTCTCCCCACTCAAGGGAGCTGCTCCGTCTACTCTTGCTGTGGCCAACGTGCTCTTTTTTCACGCTCGCACAGCTCCTCTGGTTGGAACTCACTCTGTGGATCAGTCGCCTGTCTAAACATTAAAACTGTTTAGGTAAATACCAGCTGGTTCTCTGTCCTGTTAGCAAATAAAAGCCTCTATTTTAAATGAGTTTTGCAAGGAAGACCCGTGTTTAAATAGTGACATTGTTTTCCCCTGGAAAATAAATAACTGAAATGCAAACGGCGCAGTGAACTCCTGGGGAAGCTCTCAGGCTAAAACCACCGCAGTCACCAGGAGATCCGCGTCGCCTCTCGGCCGCGCAGTGGGGACAAGGGACAGCAGAACAATTAATTATGTTAGTGGGGAAGGAGCCACAGGAAAATATTTTTCTTGGCTCGCCCAGCAGCAGAGGTACGGATGGAAACAGGCTGGAGGCTGCTGCATCCCTGCCTGCTCGGGGCTCTGACAGTTCCCAGTTGCCCCGTTCAAGGGTCCCTTTTCCCCTTTCCTCTTTTTCCCCCTTTCTTCTCTTTTTCTCCTTTTCTCNTTTCTCCATATCCTCCTTTTCCTTTTCTCCCTTTCCCCTTTCCTTCTTTTCCCCTTTCCCCCTTTTCTCCCTTTCCTCCCTTTCCTTCCTTTTCCCTTTTCCCCTTTATCCCTTTCTCCTTTTATCTTTTCTCCTTTTTCCCTTTACCCCATTTTCCCCCTTATTTCCCCCTTTCATTTTTCCCCTTTCCTTCTTTTTCCCTTCCCCCCTTTTCTCCCTTTCCCCCCTTTCCTTCTTTACCTCTTTTCCCCTTTATCCCTTTCCTCTTTTCTCCATTTCCCCTTCTCTTCTTTTTTCCCTTTCCCCCTATTTTTTCTCTTTTCCTCCCTTTCCCCTTTCCCCTCTCTTCTTTTTCCCTTCACCCCTTCTTCCCTTTTCTCCCCTTTTTTTTCTACTTTTCCCTCTTTCTCCTCCTCTTCCCCTGGGGTTCCTTTCCCCCCCCCACTGCTGCCCTGGGCAACCCAACCTGTGTAGGTGGCGACCACCCAGCCTGAGCTTTTCCTTGCCCCTTTTTTCCCCCTATAGCTTTGCAAACTCTGCTTTCTCTGGGTATTTAATAAGCACTAGAGGGCTGCAGAGAACTGCTTTTTGCAGCTGCAGACACTAAGACAGACTCTGGCTTTAGCTGCTGCTTGCTTCCATCCTTAAAGGATGCAGAGATGAGATGGTTTGGGGTTTTTGACCCATCAAGAGGAGATTGGGGTGCTGAGTTGCAAAGTGGTGCTGGTGGTAACTCACACCAGGGGGCTTGATGATCCCTTCCAACCCAGGATTCTATAATCTGAAGGTTTCCCAGGAGCCTCTTTCCAGCATCGCTTCCCTCAAACCAAAACAATCACACGGCCTCTTGGAAAATGCCTCTTGGAAGGCACAACTGCTTCTTCCCCACAGAGATTTATAGGAGCAGGGCTGAGGGCACCAGGTGGAGCACTAAGGCTGGTAGAGAAGGAGCTTGATCGTGGAATCATGGAATCATGGAATCATGGAATCATGGAATCATAGAATGATTTGGGCTGGAAGGGACCTCAAAACCTCCCTCTGCCATGGGCAGGGACACCTCCCACTGGCTCAGGGGCTCCAAGCTCCATCCAACCTGGCCTTGAACCCCTCCAGGGATGGAATTTCCACAACTCAAGTGATCCCAGGTGAACGTTCTCAACACCCTCCTGGACAGGGAAGGGAAGTACTTGATTTCCTTCTCTCAAACGAGACAAAACTGACTTGTCCCTTTCACCTTCTGTTGTTTTCCGACCACCCCTGCTCCTCAATTCTTGAAAATCATGGCTGGAAAGCTTTGGATGCAAAGCCCTACGTGAATATGAATATTTTTTTCTTATTTAAAAATGTAATTAGACAGACACATCAGGACAGGATTTACAATAAAATTATGCAAGGAGAAGCCATGGAGGGCAGCGCCTGCTCTTCAGTCAAGACAGGCACCATCCCAGCCCGCGTTAACCCTATTAGCAGGGTCTGATGAATAATACAAGTTTCCTATATTTGCTTTAGGGTGCAATTCACCCAGCTGCAGAGGGTCAGCAAGGAGCTGTGTTCTGCTGAAGTCTTATTTAATAGCTATAAATAAGGCATAAGCCACACACGGCCTCGCACTGCTCCTTCACGCGGAGGTGAAGTTCAGCCTCGTGAAATCTTTGTCTCTTCCCTTCTCCTGTTCGATACCAAGTGGAGAATAATCTATTGCATTTACCTCTGTGTATTTTCCGAAAGACAATTTATACTCGGGTGGGACTTCTCGGTGCATGAAAACATTCCTAAATCTAAATACCTAATTCTGAGCTTAAATATTAAAATGTTCTAATCAATATTTGAGAAACACATTGTACAGAGAAAGATCCGAGCATCTCAATACCCGTTTCCTTGCTTTCTTCCTGTATCAGAAAATTTAAAAAAAAGCGCAAAACAACCCCAAATTCAGACACATTTTCCTGTCTGTTTGGTTTAACAGTTTTGATTGTGACTCCTCTTCAGGTCATTTATCTACTGAGGGGATGGCAAAGGGGAAAAGTATGAAATTAAGGTGGAAGAGTCCAGATAATGGGGGAAAAAAATGGCATTTTGCAATCAAAGAGAAAGGGGCTGTTTTAAAAGCCAGGAATTGCAGGTTGTCTTATTTTTTTCCACTCTTGGGATAAGAAATGCTGGATAGAGACAAATGGCTGCTTCCATCAGAAAACAACCCCCCTGGCAAACTATTCACCAGCGATCCAACTGGGAATGATCCAACGTCTACGATGAAGGATGAAACAAGGGATGTGTGAGGAGGCACTGGGAAGAGCCTGTTCAGCAGATTCAAGGCTGCCTGCTCCTCCAGCCCCTTCCCTTTACGAGCCTTGTCTTAGCAAAAAGAATCCTGAAGATATTTCCTTTCCTTCCATTTGCCACCAGATGGCACGGACAGACCGGGCGAGGAGGAAGACAGGGGTGGGTCAGGGGAGGACAGTGGGACCCGATGGGGTTGAGACCCCCCAGCTCCACCTGGCCAAGGGGTTAGGTCCGTGCTGCAATTACCTCCTGCTGCTGGAGCGGAGTCTTTAAGGTAATTTTCTTGCCCTAACAAGCGACTGCGAGTCTTTCCAGAATATATCCCCTTTGATTAAAATGATAATAGAAGAGAGGTGCTCATTTCAGTTGATCATTTGGCATCAGCACCGGTGATGCTGTGTTTTCTCTCAGCCCCTGTGTATTTTTCCTCTACTCCTGCATGGAGAGAATGGTTGGACTCCATGATCCGGTGGGTCTTTTCCAACCTGGTGATTCAATGATTCTCTGTTTTCCCTCTACCCCTGTGTGATGACGTTCTTGCCCGTTGCAGCCTCAAGAAGCTCAGTGGAAATTCAGAGCAAACCTGAGCCAGTCCCATGAGAACTAACTCAGCCCTAAGCAAGCCCGGGCTCTGTTCTAGCTTAAATTCACCTTTGCCTGATGCTCTGCAGAGTTTTTCAGCGAGGGGAGGCACCGTGAATGAGATCAGGGCTCTCCTGCTGCCTTTTCCCTCCCTCGTGCATCGCACAGGGACGCAGGGAGGTGGTGGCACGGGAAGAAGCCGAGCTGCTGTCTTCCTTTCTATATTCAAATGGCAAGAAGAGGTCAAGATCTCCAGCAATTAGCATCCTATCACGATCTGGCTCTTGCCTACTCCCTTGCAGCATCTTCCTTTCGTGCCTGTCACTCACTACATGCAATCTCTAGCATTTTTGAGATGTTTAATTACATTTCTCAGCATCGTTAGTGTTGATAACATTTTTTTTTTACTTTGGGTAGGAGAGCAGGATGGTGCCTTCCACCTGGAGCAAATCATTGTTAGGTCGGCAGCGCTTCCCAGAACAGCTTCGGATCCCTCCCTCCGGTGCTAAAAATGCTAAAGGTGTCCCAAACCAATGCCAGACTCCTTAAAAAATGCTGATTTTATTTTTCTTCTGATAAAGGGAGCTGCTCTGATGCTCACTCCTCCTGGTGTTTATGGCCGGACCCCAAGGTCGTGTTGCTGCTCCTCCAGATTCAGCCCTGGCCACCCTCAAGAGATGTTTGTGGGAGAGTCCCATGAAACGGCTTCAGCATCTCCTCTTAGGAGGATTTCCCTAAAGCAGGAGTGCAACTCCTTTAATTGCAAATTAAGCTATGATTGTGGCCTCAGCGGATACAGAGCATGTGGGATTGTTGGCTTTGCAGTGGGTGGAGGAGTTTCCAGCTGTGTTTCCCCTTTCGCATTAGCTTTTCAAAGAATGATGGAATAATTTGGGTTGGAAGGGACCTCCAAGCCCATCCAGTCCCAATAACTCTGCCATGGGCAGGGACACCTCCCACTGGATCAGGGGCTCCAAGCCCCATCCAACCTGGCCTTGAACCCCTCCAGGGATGGGGCAGCCACCCCTGCTCTGGGCAACCTGAGAATGAGATGGAAAAACAAATCAGTGGTTTTGCTTGGGGCAGCAACCCATTCCCAGCCCTTCCTGGGGATCCTGAGCCTTTTTCCAAGTCACTTGGGTGGGAGAGGAGCTGCTGTGGGCTGGGAGATGCCTTGTCCCAGGTGGAGGGAGAAGGGATGGGCCCACAGGAGGGAGAGGCTGGTTCCCTGCCCACACCCACCACTGGAAGCTCGTCTTAAACACAATTTGCTTAAGTCATTTTTCAACCCCCACGACCCGCAAGCCTGATTTTTATGTACTGTGGTAAACGTTATGCCTTGAAAAGACCCACGGATGAATAAAATATCAGGCTGTCACTCCGCCGTGCTCCCTTTAAAGAGAAATTGCTTAAAGCAGCAAGAATGATGTCTAATCTTGGGACTTCGGGGAGCCGGTGTTCACCACCGCCTGTGTCGGTGGGGGAGGCGAGGGTCACCGCAGATTATGCTCATGAATAATGAATCTGACACCGTAGCTGTGCAAACGTAACCTAACAAGCTCCAAACTAAATAAAACCCTTGTTTGTTGCGTCAGTTATTCACCAGTCTCCTCTCCCAACACTCGCTTGGGGTTTGCAGAACGGAACGGATTTATTTGGAGCAGCGGAGGTGGGCGACGAAGAAGGAATATCGGGTGCCCCTATGGATCCCGGGGCTCTGAGCCATTTGTGCAGCCTTGAAATACATGACAGGATTCCCTGGGGGAATAACGCACAGGGATCTGGTCCTAGAGAGGAGTTTGTGGTGTTCATAGGAATGGCTGGGAAATAATCAACATCAGGCAACTTTCCATAGAATCGTGGAATGGGTTGGGCTGGAAGGGACCTCAAAGCCCATCCTGCCCCTCTTTCTCCTTGTCTTCAATGAATTTGCAAATGCATTGAGGGAATGGCCTCAAGCTCCACCAGGGCAGGGTCAGGCTGGACATCAGGAAAAAATATTTCATGGAAAGGGTGATTGGTCAGTGTCAGAGGCTGCCCAGGGAGGGGGTTGAGCCGCCTTCCTTGGAGGGGTTTAAGGGCCGGGTGGCCGAGGTGCTGAGGGACATGGGTTAGAGACTGATGGGAATGGTTGGAGTCGATGATCCATTGGGTCTCTTCCAACCTGGTGATTCTATGATTCCATGAAAAGAATATCAAGCCAAAAGCTGCAGATGTTATTTCTCGACTGCGGTAACCTTTAAAGCTCTGATCAACAATATTTTACACAAGCTACTGCTCGAACAGAAGTCGCTGTATTGTTTTTTCAGACCTCTGCCTCTTGTCAGAAAGAAGCTGGAGTAAATTCTTCTTGGATGACTCAGTGAAATCCTGGCTCGTGTGCTGATTGTTGCGTTTTCTTGATTCAGAGCACAGGCAGGAGTGCGAGTCAGGTTATCATAGAATCATAGAATCACCAGGTTCGAAGAGACCCACGGGATCATCGAGTCCAACCGTAATAAACCCAGGTCAGCTTTTGGTCAGGGAGGGAAGTGATAGGGTGAGGACAAAGTGGTGGCTGCCCCATCCCTGGAGGGGATCAAGGCCAGGTTGGATGGGACTTGGAGCCCCTGAGCCAGTGGGAAGTGTCCCTGCCCGTGTCAGGGGGTTTGGAATTGCATGGGCTCAATGTCCTTTCCAACCCAAACCATTTTATTATTCTATGAAAAACTTTCTATCCTTTCCCCTTTGCCTTCAGCCCGGCTCCTTATCCATGGGAGACACGATTCATGGGAAAATATGCGAAGAGTGAGTCATACCCCAAATATTTTGACATTTGTGCCTTTATCTTGTGCAGAAACTAAAACAAGAAGAGAAAAACCAGGCACCTGTTTAGCATGACTCCTGCTTCAAGGGCTTAAAGGGCTGATGCACTTTATCCTGGAGAAGAGGAGGCTGAGGGGAGAGCTCATTGCTCTCTGCAACTGCCTGAGAGGAGGTTGTGGAGAGGAGGGAGCTGGGCTCTTCTGCCAAGGGACAGGGGACAGGACGAGAGGGAATGGCCTCAAGCTCCACCAGGGGAGGGTCAGGATGGACATTAGGAAAAAAAGTTTCATGGAAAGGGTGATTGGGCACTGGAACTGCCCAGGGAGGGGGTTGAGTCCCCTTCCCTGGAGGGGTTTAAGGGACAGGTGGCCAAGGTGCTGAGGGACATGGGTTTGGAGACCTTAGAGTGGCTTCCAGAGCTGAAAGAGGCTACAAGAAAGCTGGGAAGGGGCTTTTTACAAGGGCCTGGAGTGACAGGACTATGGGAATGGCTTTAAATTGGAAGGGAGAAGATTTAGATTAGACATTAGGGAGAAATTCTTCACAATGAGGGTGACGAGGCACTAGTCCAAGTTGCCCAGAGCAGGGGTGGCTGCCCCATCCCTGGAGGGGTTCAAGGCCAGGTTGGATGGGGCTTGGAGCCCCTGATCCAGTGGGAGGTGTCCCTGCCCATGGCGGAGGTGGGACTGGATGGGCTTTAAGGTCCCTTCTCACCCAACCCATCCCATGATTCTATCATTCTATGACAAAAGAAGCATCCACACGTGTGCTACGATATCATCCATCAGCTTCTAAATTGAGCATAACGGTTCCCTCACCACCACACTCCACATACATTTTTGCCGTTCCTGCCCTCCTCGTTTCCACCGCTGATCCCAGAGGAGCGCTGGAAACAAGAAGCGACGGGATGAGAAAAGCTCATAATTGCATGTCGGTTCCCTCGGTGCCGGCACAATGGTGTTTACTTTGATGAGGAGCTCGGCGTATGCAGCCAACACGCAACAGTCTCGCTCAGACACTTAAATTAAGGAGGAAAGATGCTGCTTTTAAACAAAACGGTGCCTGGCTTTAAACGACAGCAGTGGCTACGACACCCGCAGCCGTACAAAGGATCCTGTCGGCATGGGGGACTCTGACAGCCGCTCTCCTCCTGCCCTCCCTTCACCTATTATTTTCCTTTTTTTTTTTTTTTTTACTCTAAGCACTTGAAAGTCAAGGGAACAAACCGTCTCAGTTTTTTTTTCTTTCTTTTTTTCCTTTTCTTTTTTCTTCTTTTTTTTTTCTTTTTCTTTCTTTTTTTTTTTTCAGAGAAAAATAGGAAATGGAATTTTTTTTTTCTCTAAGGGAAGTCTGGAAATAGCTACAAACACCCCAAAACCACAGACAGGTAAAAGCAAAACAGTGGTGAATGGCACACTGAGCTAAGGAGAACACGGTGTGAATGGGCATGAAGGAGGGAAATACTTCTACAGTCTTGATGTGGGACAGTGGTTCTGGCTGGTTCCGCATAAAGTGAGATTCTAGGCTAAGAGAGCTGAGGTTCTTCAGCCTGGAGAAGAGAAGGAGAACTTAGAGCAGGGGATGCAGGAACCCCTGATCCAGTGGGAGGTGTCCTTGGTCATGGCGGGATGGAACTGGATGGACTTTGAGGTCCCTTCCAACCCAACCCAGTCTCTGGCTGCTCTCAAATAATTCTGCTGGGGTTTTATTCCTTATTGAGTTTGCAGATCAATCTGCTCAGCTTATGAAAAGCCTTTCCCAGCCCCTGGAACTCTCCATGTTGGATGCTCTTAGTGCTTCTTTCCGTGGGTACAACTCCTTGCAGCCCTGGCAGTGACTTCTCAGCACCTTCCCCACCACCTCTTGAGCTGACGGCACCAACTTTCTCATGGGCTTCGGGTCCAAGTCTGTCGGGCAAAGAGCTGCTACTTTCATATTTTTATTCTTTAGGGGAGTGAAGAGTGGAAAAATCCAAATGTCTCCCATGGTCTCAGGACACTCTTTTTAAGGTGCTATGGGCCCGGTCTCGTCAAAATTAATGGCTTATGGTTATTCATGCTATTATTCTTAATGGGACCATGCGTACCCCGTACCCAGCAAGAAGTAGTGCTTGGCTTATCAAAGATTTATTGCACATCACGACCTGGCTGGGCAAACTGTAAAATATAAAATCTTCATTGCTAATAACGATGCTGTGCTCTGAATAGAAAGGAACGAGGAGGGAAAGTTACAACGTGCTCCCATTCACCCGTCCCAGCACCTTCTCAAGCTGGGGAGCAACCTGGTCAGAGTCCGTAGGAGGCTAAAAGATGCTGGGAGATGGGGAAGCTACTCGGTCTTAGCGGCAAGAACCATCACTTTGTTCTGCAGTTGTAAAGCCAAGTGTCTCATGAGGCTGATCCAGATTTCAGGGTGGTGCAAACCTCGCTACAAAGCCTGGGGTCAGGCCCTTAATAAAAAAAATACGCCTGGAAAACCACCTAGAATTGGATTCCAGCTCTGTAAGTGGGGTGGGGTCTCTTTTCATGATGGGGCTCTACAGCGGAGGCGAAGACATAGAATCATGGAATGGTTTGGGTTGGAAGGGACCTTAAAGATCATCCAGTTCCAACCTCCTGCCATGGGCAGGGACACCTCCTGCTGGATCAGGTTGCTCCAAGCCCCATCCAACCTGGCCTTGGGCACCTCCATGTGAAGCCAGTCAGGTTTTGGAAGATCCCAGCACATTAAAAGGTCACCCCCAAATCTCTACAAATTAAAAACCTGCCACAGCAGGGAAAAAAGTGAAATTCAGCAGAGTTGGGGAACCCCACCGTAATTAAAGCTCAGATACCGACAACACTCGCACAGCCTAAACGATCGTGGAAAGACTCAGCGAAACTAGGAGGACTTCAGAGGGGACAGACTGAAAATTGCCTTAATTAAATAAAAAGGAAGAAAAGGCACAGAGATTTATGAGCGTTGTGAAGCTCCTGAATACTAATTCCCAACCGCAGACAAAATATCCTTCCATCTGCTTATTAAAAACATATGCCTCTGCCTATTAAGCTGCGGAGAAAATGATTTCTTATTCTTCCACTAGAAGGAAATGTTTTCCTGATTGCGAGTAAATATTTCTGCAACAGAAGGAAACCTCCTAGGAAACAACCTCCTGTAGAAAAGGGTTTGGGTTTCTCCTCTGCTCCGATTGCATTATTTCTTCTTTTTAATCAATGCCTTAATTAGTATTAGCCTTACAAACACAATAATAACCCTATTTGCATTATTCATTCATACTGAGGACTGGGAAGAAGTATGAAAGGGGCAGGTCTGAACCACAGGCTGGAGGGTTTGAAATGAAAGGAAAAGGAGATTTGCTGAGTTTTGATGTTTTAAACACTTGGGTCCCCTGGTTCATTACAAGAGAGTCGTCTCTGCGCCGCGCTCGGTAAAGAGCTGAGAGACTGAATGGCCTTGATCAAAGTGTTAATATTTCCACATTAGAGCGAGAGAGGGATTTAAATTGCCGTTAAACTATAGCGTGAGTCTAACCTGCCCAATTACAGGGCTGACACCCTCTGGCTCTCAGAGCTGTGGGCTGGGTGTGTTTTAATGGGAATTTCATGCTGGACTGGGCAGTTCTGGAGCCTGAACGTCCCTCCGGACCATGGAGGAGCTGTAACAGGGGCAGGTAGAGCCAAAGCCTTTCTCAGATCGGTTCGTTTATGGGTTATCAGCAGTGCTCTGGGTACGGGTGACCCACAGTCGTGCACATCACGGTTCTTTGCAGGGTCACAGGCTCCCGTTCTCTGGTCTGGGAGACCGTGCTTTTCAAAGCTGGAACGTTCACAGCTGCCTGATTCGTTTCATCGCATTCAACTCCATTGATTCCAGTGCAAATCGGTTTAATGGGATTTCATAAACCCCACTCCAGCGAGCAGGAGCAGCCGCAAAAGTCTCTCTCGACATAGGGTAGCTTCACCTGGATGGAGCGAGAGAACACAAGCAGGGATGGATCCCACAAAACAACCCATCCCCTTCTTCCCATTCATCCCCATCTCATGAAAGCAGCAGATTTAATTCAAAGCAGCCCCTCTGGCAATTTTACTGGAGATGGACAATCTCGCTTGTCAGTTCCTATTACAATTACGAAGCCTCTTTTCCCACTCAACATGCAAATATGACTTAACTTTTATAGCTACAGACTGAATATGCTTCAATCACGCTGCCCATATGTTTGCTTGCATCAGAGAATCAATATCAGAGAATCATGGGATGGTTGGGTTGTGTTGGAAGGGACCATGAAGCCCATCCAGTCCCACCCCTGCCATGGGGACACTTCCCACTGGATCAGGGGCTCCAAGCTCCATCCAGCCTGGCCTTGAACCCCTCTGGGGTAGGGAAGTCTTCAACAAACCTTCTGAGATTGCAGGGATTCACATGCCATCTGCACCTCTGAAAATGCAACGACTGACATGGACAAATACTCTTCTCATCTCACCTGCTCCAAAAGGAAAGGACGTCAGTGCCAACAGCTTCTGCCATGCAAAGACTGCCTGGTCGAAGCAGCATTTGGAGCCGGTTCCTTCAAGGTGCAGGTTATGGGAAGACAACTTTAAGACTCGTTAAGTTAAAGATCAATTGATCTCCTCCTTCTCCCCAGAGGAACCTGTCTTTGAGAGACATAAAATATGAAAAGGGTACAAGCCGTTTGCAGCCTCAGAGAAGTGGAATTGCCCTCTTGTGGATCCCCAAAGTGACTTAGAATACACTGTCACCAGAGCACAGACAATCTGGAAAAGTCTTCTCCAGGAGTTAAGGGGGAAGTTGTCAATACCTGCAGTGACTTTGGTGGGTAAGTCAGGCTGGGTAGAGTCGCACTCAGATTCATTTATCTCACACCTCACTGAGACTTGAGGAGAAGAATCACAGAATCACCAGGTTGGAAAAGACCCACCGGCTCATCGAGGCCAACCATAAGAAGCAGCACCCCAGCTTTCTAAAGAGATACAGGCAGCTCTTACTGTTCAGTGCTAAGTCCTCATGAGGAGAAATCACACGTATGGACAGTCCCAGGATCCTGTTCACCACCCGTCGCTCAGCTCTGACTTTTAGCCTCTTAGCCGGGTTTCCCATTCTCTGTCTTTAACATCTTGCCACAACTCAAGTTCTCTTTCTGTACAATGGGAATCACACCGATTTCTTCCTTTTATCCATTTTGTCTTGTTTGCTTAGGCTGTAACCTCTTTGAGATACGCTCTTCAACGTGCTCGTGGACACATTCAGCACAGGCATAAAGGGGAGTTCCAGATAACAGAGTGAATACTCCATGAGTTATAAAGCTACTGGTGTATCCCTATGTTTCCCCCTCTCTCTCTGTCTTAGGTGTGGTTCATCGTAGGCGTCTCTCTTATTTTTTGGATGAAAGGTTATCAGCTTTCCCCCCGATCTCATGTTGTTTTATTCTGTAATTTGCATTTTGGGAAGGGAAAAGAAGCCTTTCCACAAGGCTCCAGTGCATAAATCTTGGTTTATTGTTTTCTATCAGGGCGAAATGTTAGTTCTGTGCCAGGTGTCTTGAATTAATAGGCTACAGGTTTAAAGGAGAAGGAGAAAATTGCAAAAAAATGTTCCTGCATTTGTTCTAGTCTTGAAAAGCCCTGATTTAATTAATCTTCCTTCATCAGAAGCAGAAAGCATGGGTCTAATTGCAGGCTCAGAAGCATCAGTTGTCCAAGTGATTGGATCGCAGTTAGACGTGAAAGAGAGTAAAACAAGGCATTGATGAATGCAGGTTTATTAGGAGCTCAGTCTCATTGACTTGTCTCGTGAAGCAGTTGGAAATGGGCTACAAAGTAATAAAAGAAAATTAAAACACATAAAACTTTGTTAAAGTAACGTGGAAAGGCTCGCATTAAGCCCAAACAAGCCAGGGAGCTGAGAAGTAGAGAAGTAAAACACAAGGTAAAGATTTGCTGTCCGATCCATAGTCCTTTGAAACCGATGGTGCGGGGATGGACTGAGCTGAAGGTCATTGTCCACCTGTCAGAGGTCTGTTGGGTTGAGATGGTGACGTTGAACGTGGGTACGTGGTGCGACAGAACAGGGCACTTGGGTAGAAATAACTCAGGCTGGAGAGGTTAGAGGTCAGTGAATGCAACAGCAGAACGAAGGCTGGTGGATGGTCAACATCACGATGACCAGGAGGGTTCCCCAAGGACACTGAGGAGCAAGCTTTACACCTCAGTGATGGTGACCTGTCCTGAGCCACGTTTGAAACAGAGGGTGAGAGACGGGTTCTGCTCTTTTCAACAGCAGCTCCAAGGTCCAATGGCTGCGTCCTGTCTCAAGGAGGCTGCGTTTGAGGGGTAGATGGACACAGCTTGGGTCATCACCAAACATTAGAGGAGACCTCATTGCTCTCTGCAACTACCTAAGAGGAGGTTGTGGAGAGGAGGGAGCTGGGCTTTTCTGCCAAGGGACAGGGGACAGAACGAGAGGGAATGGCCTCAAGCTCCACCAGGGGAGGATCAGGCTGGACATGAGGAAAAGAATCTTCATGGAAAGGGTGATTGGGCAGTGTCAGAGGCTGCCCAGGGAGGGGGTTGAGTCCCCTTCCCTGGAGGGGTTTAAGGGCCGTGTCCCTTAGAGTTAGTGTTAGGCTTAGGGTTAGCCTTAAAGTTAGTCTAAGGATTAGGGTTAGTCTTAGGGTCAGGCTTAGGGCCAGGTTGGATGATGCTTGGAGCCCCTGATCCAGTGGGAGGTGTCCCTGCCCATGGNTTATTTTGCAAACCCAATTTTGCTGCTCTGTGAAGAAGATCACACAAATTTGTATTTTGCTGCTTTGTCATTTGGTCGCTTCACAGGAGGAAAAAAAAATAATGTAATTATTTTGTGCTAGTGATTAAAACGAGAGAAAAAAAATCCTTTTGTGAGGGCTCTAAACTATCATCTCATCAGGACTGCGATAGGTTTAAATCTACCACAACTGCTACATTGGATTTGTTCATACAACTGCATCAGTGGTAAAGCAAGAGGGAGGACAGGATCATCAGCCAAGAGGATCAGGAGCAGAGCGAGTTCTGGTTTGATATGGGCCACCTGCCCCTTGCAAATCCAGACCCACTGGTTTGGTGTGGGCAACATTTATCACGGTTGATGAAGCCAGAGACAAAGGATTAATTAGTTTGGTTTAGGTCAGCCCATACAAACAGCTATTTTTGAAAGCTGCCTGGAGGAGAAGGACCTGGGGGTGCTGGTTGAACAGGAGCCAGCAGGGGCCCAGGGGGCCAAGAAGGCCAAGGGCATCTGGGCTTGGAGCAGATGAGGTGTGACCAGCTGGTCCAGGGAGGTTCTTCTCCCTCTGGACTCAGCACTGGGGAGACCAAACCTCGAATGGGAAAAACCATGGGAAAAATCCTTCCTCTTATGGCAAAGGGATATGTGGCTCTGAGCTCGTTAACGCAATGGCCATGATCAGAGAATCATGCAATGGTTTGTGTCAGAAGGGACCTTAAAGATCATCCAGTCCCACTGGATCAGGGGCTCCAAGCCCCACCCAACCTGGCCTTGAACCCCTCCAGGGATCATAGAATCATAGAATCACCAGGTTGGAAGAGACCCATCAGATCATCGAGTCCAACCATTCCCACCAATCACTAACCCATGTCCCTCAGCACCTCGTCCACCCGCACCTTAAACCCCTCCAGGGAAGGTGACTCAACCCCCTCCCTGGGCAGCCTGATTTGGAATCAACAAATTCACAATTCACACAAATATCTATTTTGCGCCTTCAGCTGGAGCAGGGGTTGTTCTCCAGAGCGGAGAAGGATCCCACCTCTCCAGGTGAGCCCCTTGTCATTTCTGTGCTCGTGCACGGTTTGTGCATCCAAAGCCTCACGTGGCTTCAGGGCTCCATCCACGTGCCTGGCCCTGCAGGGGATCGGGCCCACGGCTTCTTATTATCCAAGGGAAAGGGAAGAAAGACATCCAGCAAGCAGAGACACACGCTAATGAGACAGAAATTATTGCCTAATGCTGCTCCCTCTGGCTTCGGTTGAAGCAGGATTGTGACCTAAGAGATGATTTATTTATCTTTAAATCCACATATTTCTGAAGATGAATGCTTTAAAAATAAAACCTTAGTGGAAAATCTGCATTAAAGATATAATCCAGTAGCATTGCGGTTCCTTATCCCGTACAGTCGCAATTGAAAAATGGGGCAGATAATGTGAGCTTTTGTCATTTATATCTGAGAAGACTTCAGGAAGCAAAGACTTTCATGTGAATCATGTAAAAGGATTTTCTGCAAAACTCTGTGTCTGAGCGAGAATGGAAAAAAAAAAAAAATCTCAACTCCGGAAAGGGCATCATGTTAAACAGATGTACAATATTGCCTGGCAGGTCTAAAACCCTCATGAGCTCTAATTTTAAGTTGGCTAAAACCTTAAAAAGTTTTACTTTTATTTATATCAGAGCTCTTTCTCCTCTCTTTTGAATAAAATCTCTGTCGGAAAATCCTAGTTATCAAGATTGCAAAGTCAATGACTTAAAAAAAAAGCTTCCACGGAAGGAGCTGACCGGCTTTTCTGCATTAAAATCATCCTCCTGCAAGCTGGAATGTGTATTCAATCCAAGCCACATGACAAAAAAAATAGGATTTTGAGAGATCGGCTTGAAAAGTGAGATTCCCATGGTTGGAAACACAAGAGATGTTGGACCTAAATTAGCATCGAACTGTTTGCATAATTATCTGGTGACAACACCACCTCCTAGGACAGATCCAGCGTTCGTTGCTCCTGCGGTGAAGCTTTAAAGCACCAGTTGTAAACAGTGAATCTTCCTTTTCTTCTTCCAGTAAATGGGGCAAACGCAAAAGCCTCATGGCCAAACTCTGTGTTGGAGTTGACAGTCAACATCCCCCTCTTGCAATAAGCGTTAGCGCCGGCTCCGAACTTCCTGATTAGTATTATCCCTGATTAGGCTGCGGATAGTCCTCTGATTAAAGTGCTCTTGGCTATTTTGGAGCGTCACATAAATATACATGAACGTGAGAGAGGGGGAAAGAGTAAACAGACAACAAAACCTGAGCTGGCAGTTACTGCCTGGAGACCCAGGGGCGAGAGCCAGGTCCTAGGTGACAGATGTTGGAATGTGTCCCCTCGGGACGTGTCGTGCTATGAGCACACGGAGACGTGTTGGAGGCTCCAAGGGCTCCTGTCAGCCCTGATATGAGTCCGACTGAGCTTCACGTGGTTCAAAGGGTGCGAGGTGGCACGAAGGAACTATAGATGACAGAATCATAGAATCACCAGGTTGGAAGAGACACACCAGATCATCGAGTCCAACCGTTCCTATCTATGTTTGGCCAACCATAGAGGCAGAAAGCAGAAACACCCCCCCTGGATGCTCTTGTGCTGAGCTCTGAGGTGTTAGATTTGGGTTTCTGCCTCAGTATTAATATATTGACATTCCAAGTTTTTCATTTGGTGCATTAGACTTTTTTCTACTGAAAGCAAAGCTCCTTATTTTTCCTACAGAAGACCGTACTGCCAGCCCTAACACCAAACACATTTCCAGTTTTTGGATAGATGGGGGAAGAGAAACCTGGCCTGGGCTACCCAGTCATACTGAGCTGGGCTCAGTGGGACACAAACCCTTGGGATTTAGGCCCTGAAGGGCTCCCTTGTCATTAAAAATATGGTGAAGCTTTCATGAGGGAAGTTGCTTGATCCCATTCCAGCTGAGCTTCTTCCACTCAACCTTCATCTTCAACCCCTGGCAGCGCCATAAACCAAGAGACAAACTCCTTTATATGATCTGGGTCAGTAATTCTTACTCCTCTGATCCTTCAAGTATTTTTTTTTGTTGTTATCTAAGTAAAATATAAAGGAAATAAAACCCTGGAGGGGGTTCAAGGCCAGGTTGGATGGGGCTTGGAGCCCCTGATCCAGTGGGAGGTGTCTCTGTCTGTGGAAGAGGTGGGACTGGATGGTCTTGGAGGTCCCTTCAGACCCAAACCATTCTCTGATTCTAAATCCATCTAGCACTTCCCAATTCAATGGGAAATCAGTAACATGGTAATCAAATCAAATCAATAACAGGTTGATGAAGTTAAGTCAACAACATTCCCACTTCTCTACCCTCTTCCTGCACCTTATCGCTTTCCGCAGGGATATTTCCATCTCGTTTCTTCTGCTGCTTCCACACCATCCCACAAACACCATCCCACAAACATCAGCCCATCCTGCTGCTGCTGGTCACCTTTTGATCTGAAAGCAAAAGCACAAACACTCCTCACCAGCGCGGCTGCTTTTCGTTTCAGAGGGCTTATTAGCAGAGGCCGTGGACACAAACCTCCCTCCTCTCCTCTCCGACACCTGTTGGGCTGTTACCAATTGTTTTCTCTCGAGTCATTTCGTCCTGAATCCCTGTCTCTCCTGGTGACCTTTATTCTCGCCAGGTTTTTATTTTTATCTCGCCTTTCCCTCTCAGGCTTTGCTAAAGATGAAGGAGAACTTGTTCAGCCGTAATAACGAGCAACCGGGCTTTCAACCCCTGATCCGAACGGACAAAACCAAGGTGGTTGCCCCTGTGTTTCCACAATGCGCGGAGAGAGACAAACACGAGTCTTCAGAAGGAGATGTGAGTCCTCTTCGGCTGCTCAGTAATAGAGTTTCTTCTTTAATTTACAGAGTAGATGTTCCTGCTACAATAGTGGAAGATGACTACTACTGGCATAATTGATTGTCCCTGTTAGGGCTTCACGGCGCTGTAAAAAGAGGGGCTCGATGCCTCCAAATGTCAGCGTGTCACACTGACAATGCCGAGCAACATGCAATTAAGGCTTCTCTGATAGCTTCTCAGTGGAGTTCCCACTGCTGGAGCTGCCTAATCTTTTAGTGCTTGTCTGTGTTTGATAAATCACGAAATTCTGAATTTAGGAAAAAAGAATACCGGCTTTTTCAGCCCAGCTCCAACACTGTCAAGCACAGACAGAGAGTAAGGATGCTCTTGCTGTCTCTGAGAGAAGATGCTCCTTCCAGTTTGGAGAGCAGGATGCTGCACGGCACAACTGAAATGAAATCCTGGCCACATAGATGGATGGGTGTGAGATCAGAAATAAGGAACCGACTGTTTTCACAGTTTCCTCTGTTATCAGCACACAGCACAACCTTCAGATTTTTGTCTCTACATCACTTAGAATGGTTTGTGTTGGAAGGGACCTCCAAGCCCATCCAATCCCACCCCTGCCATGGGTTCCACACCTCCCACTGGATCAGGGGCTCCCAGCCCCATCCAACCTGGCCTTGAACCCCTCCAGGGATGGGGCAGCCACCCCTGCTCTGGGCAACCTGGGCAACCAGGGCCTCCCCACCCTCCCAGCAAAATATTTCTGCCTCAGATCTCATCTCAATCTCCTCTCTTTCAGCTTAAACCCATTCCCCCCCATCCTATCCCTGCCCTCCCCTATGAACAGCCCTTCCCAGCTTTCCCGGAGCTCCTCTCCATACCAGAAGGCTGCTCTAAGGTCTCCCCAAAGCTTTCTTTTCTGGGAAACTCCAACTCTCTGCTCCCCAGATTATTTTTTTCGTAAAGAAAATATTTTCCTACCTGGGCTCCCTTGCTTCTGAAGCTTATTTTAAGAAAATATCAGAGATACATTTAGTCCAAATGACCGAGTCACTTGGTCCATCAGCTGCAGGACCATGGGGAGAATGTACATGGAGACTTGGTGTGTGCAGGGAAGTGCTTAGGGAATATCTGGAAAGCCGGGAGTGACTCTAATTGCTGCTCTTTACCTGTACGAGTCTGATGCTCTTTGTCACACTGCATAGGGCATCTCCTCTCAGCGCTTCAAGATTAATGAGCAGCAGGGACAGGTTTCCAGTTCCAGCGTGTTATGCGATAGATCACAGCGTTCAGCCTGAGAACGTCCCCGGATCGCTGCGACAGGCTGCGTATTCCATCGCTCCCCTTTGAAAGCATTTGCGGCTTTGAAAGCAAACATATCATGTGCAGCAGGAGAGAAGTCAAGTTTTCTGGCAAGACTCACACACTTCATTCCATCAGCGGAGGCAATTTAATCAAGGACGTCACCCATTTATTGCAATCCCCACCTTCCCTGGGGCACTTTCTGGAGTGCAATCCCATTACCCAACCCTGATCCCTGCTGCTCTAACTTTGTTAGTGACTATTCTTTACCTTTTTGTGACCACGGGTTAGTGCAGATAGAAAACAGGGAGCTCTGCGATCACACAGAAGCTGGATCTACAAGAGGAAAAAATAGATCGGGGTAAGAGAAAGAGAAACGGGGTAGCAAGAAAGGATCAGAGAATGGTTCGGTAGAAAGGGACCTCCAGGCTCATCCAGTTCCACCCCTGCTATGGGCAGGGACATCTCCCACGGGATCAGGGGCTCCCAGCCCCATCCAACCTGCCCTTGAACCCCTCCAGGGATGGGGCAGCCACCCCTGCTCTGGGCAGCCTGTTCCAGGGCCTCCCCACCCTCACAGCAAAACATTTCTGCCTAAGATCTCATCTCAATCTCCCGTCTTTCAGCTTAAAACCATTCCCCCTCGTCCCATCCCTGCCCTCCCTGATCTAAAGCCCCTCCCCAGCTTTCCTGGAGCCCCTTTCCATACTGGAAGGGATGAACGAAGCAATTTGTTTGCACAAAAACCACTCCAGGTCAACTCGTGCCACCTAAGGACGGTGTCAGTGCCAGATGAGAACAGGTCCCACAAGCCTCAGGTTAACATGGGCCCTTCTCACTGCAGCATTTTCTTAATATCAGTCCCTTTCTTTCCACATTAATGTGAACATTTGCTCCTCAGCCACGAATAAATCTTCCTCTACAAGTGGCTCCCTTCTCAGCAGCTTGCTCATCTCCTTGACTCTTCAGCAAAATGCCAGATATGTGGAGTGGGAAGGAGAGCACGAAAAAAGCGCCGAGGAGTCACTCTGCAACCAAGATTCACTCCCCCACGCCAGCAGGGTGAAGACGGAGCTCTTTGCAGGAGACCTCTCTGCCTCTTCAGTCCCACTTAAGCCCCTAAAACACTGTTTTCCAAAGACTTTGCATTGCCTATAGAGAGTTGAGTGGTGTTCAAGCCTGCACAAGAGTAGATCCTCCACGCAAAGCTGGATTTCAGCCCCTGATACACTCAGGGGAGTTTATCACGAGGTCCACACTGACACCAGGGAAAATCTAGGGCAACCGCTAGTAATTATGAATTTTCTCCCATTTTTAGGAGCTGAAGGATCAGGATGGAGCCTTTTAAATATTTAAGAACTGCGGGGAGGGGACGCTAGCTTACATGATGCCACCCCGGTTACATATCTGTCTCTGAGTTAGATCTATAAACGCTTCTGATCCAACTCATAATTCAACACATTCATCAGAGTGAAAAGAAAAGCATCATCTTAATGACTCCCCCCCAGTGATAATTATGTATTTAAATAGCTTCTGTCAACCAAGAAACATTTTCCCTTCTCAAGGATTATTTTCTTCCTTCCGGGAAGGAAACCAGCTCAGGGGCTGACATTTCTTTGAGAAACTACAGAGCATCAACAATAGTTTCCCAACTGTCCATAGTGGTAGAAAGTATCCTCATTTCTCCACTAAAAAAAAACCCTCAGAAAATAAAAAAACATCAGCATCAACAGATGGACAAGCCAGCAGGATGATTCGTAAGAGCCACCTGAAATCAGCTAAGCTGATAGAGTTTGGCACTTCTATCAAACCGGATCTAGAACAAAAGCTTCTCAATTCAGCCTGACATATATTTACATTTCTTTTACCATTTTATTTTGCTCTGTTGCTGCACCTGGGCACCAAGGTAGAAACAAAATCAACCATAGAACCATTAGGTAGGCAAAGATCTTTGAAATCATCAACTCCAGCTGTATCTGTCCACTAATAAATTGTGTCCCCATGCGCCTCATCTACTCACTTATTAAACCAGGTATGGGGACGCATTCACCTCCCTGGGCAGCCCATTCCAGTGCTTGAAGAATTCCGTGAAGAATTTTTTCCTGCTGTCCAATCTAAACTTCCCCTGACGCAGCTTGTCACCGTTCCCTTTTATCCTATCACCTGTCACTGGGGAGAAGAGATCAACACCCACCTCTCTGCAACCTCCTTTTAGGTAAACGTAGAATTGTTAAGGTGGAAAAAGATCTCTAAGATGACCCAGTCCAGCCATCAACACAAGACCAACATGTCTATTAAAACTATGGGCTCTTCTCCCAAGGGACAGGGGACAGGATGAGAGGGAAAGGCCTCAAGCTCTGCCAGGGGAGGGTCAGGATGGACATTAGGAAAAAAAAATTCACAGAAAGTGTGATTGGTCAGTGTCAGAGGCTGCCCAGGGAGGCGGTTGAGTCCCCTTCCCTGGAGGGGTTTAAGGGCCGGGTGGCCGAGGTGCTGAGGGACATGGGTTAGTGATTGATGATGGGAATGGTTGGACTCGATGATCCGGTGGGTCTCTTCCAACCTGGTGATTCTGTGATTCTATGAAAGTGCCATGTCTACACGCTTTTTGGACACCACAGTGGTTCCCCAATGTGATAGGCATCACTCCAAATTGCATCGATACCTTTTACACTCGATCCCATCAGGTTTGGACACCACCCTCATGGGGATCAGAAGCAGCTGAGCCCTCCTGTACTTTCCCATCAATAAATCCACCTGCACCAGGTGATGCGCCCGGAACGCTGTGGATTACCAGCTGTCCCAGCTTCAAAGTCTTGCTCATCTACAACCGAGCTCAAGCCTCCAATTTCTTTTTTTGATTAGCCCTTTCAAAGCATCCCTTGAGAATCAAAAGGGAAGAATATAACATTATTCTGCGGCAATTTTGGCATGAAAGCTGCAGTTTTAGACCATTTAAAACAAAAAGGGGGCGCTGCCCACCCCCATCCTGGAATGAAAAGCACCTTGATATAAATATGAGACAACCCAACTGTCTCCTGATGGTAATGACTCATCCAACTTATCATAATAAAATGTCACTGTCACCCATAGAATAATCATGCAAGAATATTTCAAAAACCGGGGGAGGGGGGGGGAAAGGAATGTACCCAATTCTGGCCTTACTGTAGCGGTTGCTTATGAAAAAAAATGAAAGTCAGAGGCTTAAGTGATTAAACCAAATATATAGCTCATTCGTTAGCAATTTGATTTTAACTGCGGACAATATGAGGGGGAAATATGAATGGGAGCGGCTGCATCATAATATTAATAAAACATAATTAGGAAAAGATTAGCATAGGAGGAAGAAAAGCTTCTTAATTCACCTTCCCTTAGCCTTGCCAGTGTGTCTTTGCTGCTGATTATTATTTTCAAAGAGCTGGTGTTTACAAAGGTCTGATTAGATTGGAAGAATGCAAATTAAGAGAGAACTTGCTGACAACATATTTCCCTCTGAGAGCGAGGAGGTGCCTGTAAATCACAGCAGACACCAGCGCAGCATCACTGGGCTACGGAAAGAACACGGACAGTGCTGCCTGGTGTGATGTTTCCATGTCCAAGCCCCAATTCAGCATCACAGAATCGTTAGGTTGGAAAAGACCCACAGGATCATCGAGTCCAACCATTAAGACATGGATGGAATTTTATGGTTGCAGGCTCAGGGAGTGCAGGGATAGGAGGAGGAGGAATGGTTTTAAGCTGAAAGAGCAAAGATTGAGATGAGATCTTAGGCAGAAATATTTTGCGGTGAGGGTGGGGAGGCCCTGGAACAGGTTTCCCAGAGCAGGGGTGGCTGCCCCATCCCTGGAGGGGTTCAAGGCCAGGTTGGATGGGGCTGTGAGCCCCTGATGCAGTGGGAGGTGGTGGGACTGGATGGGCTCTGAGGTCCCTTCCAATCCAACTATGATTAAATTAATTTTTTTTTTCTATGAGTGATATCCTAACAGTCTCCGATGTGCTCCCCAAAATCACACCATAAAATCAACAAGAGCCGTGATGGAGCAGGCGGGAAATATTAAAATAGGAGCTGAAACCCTACCAGCTACAAGGGTCTGATTCCCTGTGTTACCCAGTAAGACAGAAGTTTACCTACAGCCCCCCGAGGTAATAAAACACAGTGTCATCCATGAGATATGATAAATGAGCTCTCTATTCCTGTAGCTGTGCTTCCAGTTGCTATATTTAATGAGAAATACGCCTCACTACGCTTGTCTTATTTGCTTCTTTGCTCTGCTCGCATGTCTGCGTGTGAGATGGAGAAGCTCTTTGTTAGCCCTCCTCTCCTCAAGTAGCGTCACAGCCCTGGTCTTGCATGCAGAACTGCAGACAACCAAGCAACCAGCTCCAAAACCAGCGCAAGCGCTGCTGAAAATGAGAGGCTCACGTGGGACTTGGGGTTTGGGGATGTCTCTCTGCAGTGAGAAGGATTCTTTTCCTAAATAACAGGACAGGCCATGATGTTGAGACTGCCAGCAAGAACATCATTTGGCAGCGTCTCATCCTACACTCCTTAACCCTCTGAAGGGCTTTACCCACCTGCAAACTCTGCAGTAACACTTCAACATCATCATCAAGTCATCATAGCATGATTTGGGTTGGAAGGGACCTCACAACTCATCCAGTCCCACCCCTGCCATGGGCAGAGACACCTCCCACTGGATCAGGGGTTCACAGCCCCATCCAACCTGGCCTTGAACCCCTCCAGGGATGGAGCAGCCACCCCTGCTCTGGGCAACCTGGGCCAGGGCCTCCTCACCCTCATTGTGAAGAATTTCTTCCTAATGTCCAATCTAAATCTTCCCCCTTCCAATTTAAAGCCATTCCCCCTCATCCTGTCACTACAGACCCTTTGTCATCCCCCTGCTAGCAGCAGGAATGAAAAGACAGCATTAACTTTAGGCATTGTTTCCCATTTAATTATGTGTACTATATGCTTAATTAATTAGAGACACATCAGTTGAGATCTGAGGGACGAGACTGCCTGTTCAGAGTGGGTTTCTATGCACCATTCCCTCTTGTCTATTGGATCATAGGATCATAGAGTCACCAGGTTGGAAGAGACCCACTGGATCATTGAGTCCAACCATTCCCATCAA
>WAAB01015554.1:52459-82599 GCA_013389865.1 Piaya cayana
GGAGCTTGAGGCCATTCCCTCTCGTCCTGTCCCCTGTCCCTTGGGAGAAGAGCCCAGCTCCCTCCTCTCCACAACCTCCTTTCAGGGAATTGTCGATGCCAAATGGTATTGTGCAAACCCCTAGTTCATGGAGATCCCTGCTCAGCCCGAGCAGGAATCAATTACAGCTGCAGAAGAAAGCTCATCCCAGCTGGCCTGAATCCCCTGAAGGAAGAGAGGGAGAAATGAAGAAATATTGAGGTCCTGCTGCAGAGGGACGCCCTGCAGGCTGCAATCTCCCTGCGCTGTGGGGAGTGCTGGCACAGCAGCCTCCCTGCCCACCCTCGCAGCACAACCTTCCTCTGAGTAATGAGGCAGGTGAAGGATGGATGACGGCAGCTTCACCAAGAGCCAGAGATGATTGATGGGCCTGAAGAGGAAGGTATGGTCCCTTGATTAAAGCAGAAACTAATTGATGGGCTTGGAAATGCAGGTGATGGTTCTAAGCCTCTGACCAGTGACAGTGAAAGGTGGGTGGATGGAGAGCCAGACAGTGCTGGTTCAGCAGAAAAAGGCAAAAAGAAATGAGAAACTTTGGGTGTCACCGGTGTCAAATGCCAGGAGAAGACTAGGAGTCAGCAGTGCTTTTTCCGAAACTCCTGAGGGACCCGTTCTGATATATGAAAAGACTGAATAAGAACTTTTCAAGGATGCTCAACACTTCCCCAGTGTTTGAGGTACCAGAATTTACAGACTGTTCAGCAAGGGTGACAGGCAGAGTGATGGGCTGGCAAAACGCGCGCTGGGATTCAGGGTGCCAGGAGTTTTGAAGAGGAAGGACAAGTTTATATCCATGGCTAGACCTGAAAAGGCTTCACACAGAGACACAGAATAGTTAGGATTTGAAGAGATGTTAAAGCCCATCGAGTCCCACCCCCGGGCATGGATCCCACTGGCTCAGGGGCTCCAAGCCCCATCCAACCTGGCCTTGAACCCCTCCAGGGATGGGGCAGCCACCCCTGCTCTGGGCAACCTGGACCAGGGCCTCCCCCTCCTCATCGTGAAGAATTTCTTTCTATTGTCTAATCTAAATCTGCCTTCTTCCAATTCAAAGCCATTCCCCTTTATCATCACCACACGCCCTTGCACAATGTCCCTCCCCATCCTGCTAAAGAAAGCCCAGCGTGTTTTTATAGCTCATCTAATTTCTCTGCAATGGTTTTATTTTTGAAATTATTAACAAACCCAACATAAAAACAATTTTCCAAGAGTTTCACACGGGTTCAGTCACAAATTTTGCTCCAAGAAACACAAATTTAGGTTGAAGACAGATCTACGCAAGCTTTTGGAAGCCTCGGTGCTGGGGGAGGGGGAAGCCATTATGAACTCAGAATTAATCTCAGCAATCTTACCTATTGATTTTTTTGCCTTTTATCAATTGAACTCCTTGTTCCTGAGTAACTCATTTGCAGGTAATAGAGTGAAATAACCAAGTTCTTCGCAGTTACAATTGACACCATTTCCTAGAACACGCTCATCAGAAATTATTGGTCTAATAATGATTTTTTTTCAGACAACAGAGAAAGCTAAACAAACTCCAGGCCGCCATAAAGAAGCAGAAAGCTTAATTAAATTTCATTTTGGACATCGGACTCCAGCATCTTTCTTCTCTGCCCTCTTTAAAATTAATTAGAAGGGGCAAACCCCTTGTCATTCACGTGCACGGCAAGAAATAACCAACCGCAATTCATATTATGACGGAGAAACAGCACTTTTTCACTCAGAGTTTGTACAAAGATGATTCATCTTCTGTAAAATGCATTTTATTTAGCTGTAAATAGTAAAGACTGGACACAAAATTTAAAATCTAAGAGCATTAAGGGGTGATTTTCTCACTGCTCAGCCCACAAGTGGGGGCCACGACAAGCAAGGGGGGAGCAACCATTGCAAGTGGATTCCCTTTTCCCAAGGACTTTAGGAAAGAGGATCCACGTCAGTAAAGTTACAGCAGGATAGACACGGTGCAGTTGGGAGAAGGACCAGACCCTCGGGTCCTTCTCCAGAGCAGCGTTTGTTCTTCAGCGGCTCCACAAGGAACAGCGAGAGCATCATGATGATTAAATCGCTCCATTATTTGCTTTCCTTCAAGTCATCTTTCTGCGTTTTCATTTTTTTGTAAACGCATCCTATGTTCTTCTGGGCCAAAGTTTCCCGGGTTTGAATTTTAACTGAGGTCTTTTGAGATTATTAAAAAACCCATCAGGAATAAGAATTCTCTGTTTAAGTATAAAGGCTCCTAATTGATTATAATCAATTCAGCGTGTTCAGCTATCGTCGTTATTTATAAGTCTGGAATACATGGAGCACAGAGTAATTGCTGATGATGAATGTGTAAAAAAGGGTCCAGGTTCCATTTGTACCACGTCCTTTTTATTTGCATGAAACACGAAACCAGAAAATCATTGAAGGAACATGAAAATCTCTGAACAGACTCCCTGCATTAGAGATTAATTTTCTTTTCTTTTCCCCCATGTTTCCCTGGATCTTGTCCTTTGGGCCATCGTGTCTTTGCGTTTCTATCTAGTCAAATGCATTTCAAGTCCGTCTCTGCCACCGAAGAGATTGACGGAGTGACAGCAGCAGAAAGCAAAAATAAAAGGGATGAATGAAGAACAAGAAGAGATGTTTATCCATTTAACAAAGGTGAGGGGAGAGGTGACTATCTAACCGTGAGCTATTGTCAAGAAAAGTCAGTGCAGAGGGTGAAAGGTCCCTGAGTGCCAGCTGGGGCTGGGAGAGCAGCTACAGCCCCACTTGAGCTGCTGATGGGTGATTGGTACTAAACCCGGAACTGCAATTGCCGCTGCTACCGTCTGAGATTCTTGGTGGGGAGTTTTCCACCTCCAGCCCATTAGAGCCTTGATCCAGATGAACACGGCGGGCGGGAATAAAGAAATCGAGCTTGGACACGGCCCATCAGCAGGAGGAAAGAAAGAAGAGAAGGAGCAGCGACTTTCTTAAAATCCACCCAGTGCCACCCCTGCCATGGGCAGGGACCCCTCCCACTGGATCAGGGACTCCCAGCCCCATCCAACCTGGCCTTGAACCCCTCCAGGGATGGAGCAGCCACCCCTGCTCTGGGAAACCTTTTTCAGGGCCTCCCCGCCCTCCCAGCAAAACATTTCTGCCTAAAATCCCATCTCAATCTCCCCTTTTTCTGCTTAAAACCCTTGCCCCTTGTCCCTGCCCTCCCTGATAAAGAGTTTCCATCATATCTGCTTGGTTAAACGATCACCAGCTCCCTAGAAAACAAAACAAACACAAATGTGCATCACCTCAGCAGCCCAATTTCTTTTTCTGTTGCTGACAATAGCTAATGAAGTGGGTAAATGATTAATTAAGAAAGAGTATTTCTTTACAGAAGGCAGCTCTTGAGGAGGGGGGAGGAGAAGGAATCCCTCGACACTCTTGTTCACTGGGTTGTTATCTGCTGTTTTTAGCAAGTGGAGGAGAAGTTGAAAGAGCAGGAATGGAAGCAGAGCAACGTTTGATCCGAGCAGGAACAATAAATAGCCCTGGAAACGAATCACCAGGCCTTGCTTCATGCACAGCTCCCTGGCTACGCAATTAACTCCTCTGCCACTCCTGATAAATACGGAGCTCCAGGAAAACCAATTCATTGCTAATATTAGACTGTAGGAAAATTATAAATCTAAGGGGAAAAAAAAAATTTAAAAAAGGGGTCACTTTTCGTCCTGCACATTGCATTGTGGGAGATACAGTGCCCGGAGCCAGAAATAATAAGAATAAAACAATATTGAACCTTTCGTTCAAAGAAAATAACTCTACAGCCTTCCCGTACCAACACACCTGGCTGCTGCGTCAGGAGCATCGAGTAGGATATTACAGCTCTTCAGGCTTCTGAAAAAAAATCCAGACTATTATTAAATGGCATTCGATTAATAGTTTAAAAGATGCTTATGGAAGTTTTTATCTGAGTTTTACTCCAATTCCACCTTGTCAGTCACCTGTAGAACTCCACAATCTCTTTTAATTAAGATATTGATAACAGTGCTGGGCAGGAATTTTATGTTTTCCATTTAGGAAGGAGATGGCAGTGGGCAAAGCCAGCAGGACAGCTACTAAGAGCACAATTAAAAAGTTCTTTTTTTAAACTGTTCCTCCATGATACGCAGCTCTGCCTCTTTCTATGTTTCGGCGTAGAGCAAAGTAAAAAAATATTAAAAGTATAATTCACGTGTCAAACTGCAGTAATAAGAATGCTGATAGAAAGGTCAAATCAACCAAGCTATCTCAGGCAAAGGAAAATGAACCACTTGATGTTGGCTTCAGAATTTGGACCCATTTGTCTTGAATATTTTCATTAAGTGTTTTGGAGACTGCAGCTGACGCAGCAAAATCAATAAGAAATGTCAATGAAGCATTGACATGGGTGGTTTGCTTTTGTACCATAGAACCATGGAAGGGTTTGGGTTGGAAGGGACCTCAGAGCCCATCCAGTTCCACTCCAGCCAGGGCCAGGGGCACCTCCCACTGCATCAGGGGCTCCAAGCCCCATCCAACCTGCCCTTGAACCCCTCCAGGGATGGGGCAGCCACCCCTGCTCTGGGCAGCCTGTTCCAGGGCCTCCCCACCCTCACAGCAAAACATTTCTGCCTCAGATCTCATCTCAGTCTCCTCTCTTTCACCTTAAACTCATTCCCCTTTATACTTTCCCTGCCCTCCCTGATCCAGAGCCCCTCCCCAGCTTTCCTGGAGCCCCTTTCCGCACTGGAAGCTGCTCTAAGTTCTCCTTGGAGTCTTCTCATGTCCAGGCTCAACAACCCCAGCTCTCTCAGCCTGGGCTCATACAGGAGGTTCTCCAGCCCTTGGATCATCTCCGTGGTCTCTGCACTCGCTCCAGCAGCTCCATGTCTCTCCTGTGCCGAACACCAGGCTCCAGGTGGGGTCTCATGAGAGCAGAGTGGAGGGGCAGAATCCATCTGTTGCCCTGTTCATTACATTATTTTTTATCTAAAACCACTGACAAGCCTCTGAACACTTTCAATTTCCTTCCCACTCCTGATAGTTTGTTTTTTTTTTTGAGAGAAGCTCTCCTTTAAAACCCTGTGCTCACTTTTATCCCACTGCAGCTTAACCTCTGCAACACCCAGGTCCTCCTCATGAAAAATATATAACTGAGCTCTCACTTCATATTTGGAGAGCTTCTAATACGACACGACGCCCTGCCTGGCTGCGCTTAGTGCTTAAGGTGTCTCCTAGCAGCACCAACAGCCAACTGAGCTTTCCCTTTGGAATCGTTCCACCTCCATTTTCTCCGGGAGAAAGTAAAGAAAGAGAGCAGCTGAAATCAATCTGTCTTTGCCGCGTTCCCCTCCCTTCTTTCTCATTTCTCTTTCCTCTTTCCCCAGAGACTGGAGGTGTAAAAAGCCATTTCTTGGGAGCTGAAGTCTTTGGCGTGATTTCACGCTTGCTATTCCATCCTTGCCTCCAGCTCGATGCTGCGACCGTACAGAGATGCCTCCCCTCTCACCGACCCACAGGGCTGCTTATGCTTTTCAGATATGCTGCAAAATTAACGTAAATTCTTTGCTCTCACATCACTACTTAACCTCAGTGGCCTTGATTGCTTTTTCCCCACTGGGACCCTTAAGAGCTGAATTCCTGCTGCAACGAAGCTGGTGAAGGGGCTGGAGAACAAGACTTAGAGGAGCAGTGGAGGGAACTGGGGGTGTTTAGGAGGCTGAGGGGAGACCTTATCACTTTCTACAGCTCCTTGACAGGAGGTTGTGGTCTCTTCTCCAAAGTGACAGGTGAAAGGGCAAGAGAAAATGACCTCAAGTTGCACCAGGGGAGGTTTGGATTGGATGTTAGGAAAAACGTCTCCACTGAAAGAGTCTTCAGGCACTGGAAAGGCTGCCCAGGGAGGTAGTTGAGTCACTATCCCTGGAGGGATTTAGAAGGCAGGTAGATGAGGTGCTCAGGGCTTGGCAGTGGTAGAGCAGTGGTTTTGCAAGTCCTAATCCTAGATACTGACTTGGAGAGCCCTGGATTAAGGTTTTGGCTGCCCATACTGGATCATTTGCCACGTTCTAGAGTCCCTTGGCCTTGGCTGAGCAGCTGAAAGGACACTCGCTCATTTGCTTTGCTCCGAGCCTCTCTCTGCGAATACAGATCTATTCACCTGTCAGGCAGGTTTGATTCCCAGCGGGTCCTTTCCCCGTGTTGCTCTGAATCACCGAGGTCCACAGTTCACAGCACTGGAGCCAGAGACAGATCCATCTGCGAACAGCCTGTGCTGTCATGCCGTAACCCCTGAGCAAGCCAAGGAAACCCCATCCCTGAGTTACCTGGCTGTTCACACACACCAAACCAGCCCCTTCCACAGGTCTGAGGCAGTTTAAAGCAGTTTTTTTAGTTGAAGTAGATATCCTCCAGCAGGAACCCCACGCGCACACGCAGCGCTGACACGAGCTGTCAGCATCCCAGCAGCCGAGCTGCAGGAGCCTGGTGCTGAGCAGCCCTGGGGCTCTGATCTGCAGTTGGAAACAGCTTTGGATGGGAGGACAGGCTGCCACGAGTGCGCCCGTGCTTGTTCAGCTGGCTGCAGCCACCCAGTTTTAATGAATGCTAATTGAGAAGTCTCCAAAAGGCACTAAAAAAAAAAATTTGCCTCTCCCAAAGGCCAAAAGCAGAAATCAACTCCACGTTAAAAGCTGCCAGCTTATCCACCAGAATAAAAAAATCACATACTCTTCAGGGACTTGTGTCCTAGGGAGGGGAACCACACAGAGCAAGAGAGGGCACAGAGTCAGAGTCCAGAGCGGGTCATCTGCTCTCTCACTCCAGTGAGCAGCAGTCTGTTAGTCAAACGAAAGCTTTTCTGTTTCATTATTGTTAAACATCTGAGACAAAGCGATGTTGACATCGCAGAGATACTTCCCGTTCCCGCTAGCGCATTCGATTCACGCTTTATTACTCAGGATCTTCCCTACCACCTCCAAAACGCCTGGGGAAAACATTAAGAGATTAAAAGAAAAACTATTGCTTAATATTAGAATGAAATGGATCCAAACCCAGTTGCTGTTTATGTAATAAGGATTGCAGCTAAGAGAGTCGAGCCTCAGACACCCTCGAGTCCTCAAACAGGTTTATCTTTCTAAATTAATTTGTCCCACAAACATTTTTTAGCAATCTCATTACCAGTCTTGTATTGTTAATAAAAGCCACTAAATACGAGGTGATCAAGAACAGTTTGAGAAGACAGCAGAACACAGGTGTAAGCCAGGGTTTCAAGTCAAATTCAAAGGCAGGAGGCACCAAACACCTGAGGAGCATCGTGTGCTGCTGAATCATAGAATCACCAGGTTGGAAGAGACCCACTGGATCATGGAGTCCAACCGTTCCCATCAATCACTAACCCAGGTCCCTCAGCACCTCGTCCACCCGGCCCTTAAACCCCTCCAGGGAAGGGGACTCAACCCCCTCCCTGGGCAGCCTGGTTCAGAATCAACAAATTCACGATTCACACAAATACCTATTTTGCTCCTCTAGCTGGAGCAGGGGTTTGCATTGGGACGCGCACCCCAAAGGTCACCTGAGGTTCTCTGAAATTCCTCCATGTGCTTGCTCGCAGGCACTGAAGGTGCCCGGCTCTGCAGGTGTGGACGTACACCCCATTCCCCAAGCCAGCAGATGTGCAAGAGGATTCAGTGGTACCCAGCGCTCTCTCTTAAAAGATGCCCAGAAAAAATGGTTTTTCCATCTCAGTTTGCACGAGACTGAAAAGCCAAACTGGAGAATTGGAAGAAACACAGCAGGAAGAGAAACCCAAGACAGTCAGCCTTGATCCTGACTTTTACAAACCTGTTTCCAGGGGACTGGGGGAGGTTTTCCCGTATAATTAAATGTTTGGCATTTTCATCCAGGGCTGACCTACAGATGGCTGCGTTTCATCACCACTTCACTTCCATCTGCCTCTCCTCCATTCCAGTCTGGTCCCTGGGACTTCACTGGCACAGAGAGAACGGAATAAATGTATTGTCTACCTCTGTTTGGACTAGAGACACCTAAATCTCTCCCGGTTCTTTAAAAGGGCCTGGAAATATTTGCGGTCGGGCATCCATCTGATCTAGTTTGCTCTGGGCTGGCTCTGAGACATCTTGAAAATTTAATGTAATTGGAAAGGCAAGGAGGTGCTGCTCTGTGATGAAATGTCACGATGACACTGGAGACAACGGCACCGAAAGTAGCGTCCTAAAGGATTCCTCTGCTTTGCCTTCCATAAAGAGGGTGGGGAGGTAGGAAAAGAGAAAGGAACCAGATGATTTGCGTCAGATGATCGAGTTGGCTCCCCGTTCTGAAAAATGTTTTGTTAGAAGGAGAAGTCACGTAATTTGATCCTACCCTTGGCATGTGCTGGGTGCACACAGAATTATCTGGGTAGAAAGACCTCTGACAGACGATGCGCTAGGAAAAACTGTCAAGGCTTTTGGGCTCGATTTAGGATCGGACTAATGCGATCGCTGTGGATGGAAGTGGAGCCTGCGTAAAGGACACGCTCCAGCACTCACATCATATAAATGTCTGCAGACAAACGAGGATCATCTTGCGGCTGAGGTGTGGGGAAAGGCAGGGCAGGAGGGATTTGGGGGTCAGTCTGTGACTCCTTGAGGACGTCTGGCAAATATCTTGATTATGCTGTGCCTCAGATTGCAAGGGACAAGATGATTTCTCACTGATTTCACAGAATCATAGAATCACCAGGTTGGAAGAGACCCAGAGGATCATGGAGTCCAACCATTCCCATCAATCACTAACCCATGTCCCTCAGCACCTCGTCCACCCACACCTTAAACCCCTCCAGGGAAGGGGACTCAACCCCCTCCCTGGGCAGCCTCTGACAGTGCCCAATCACCCTTTCTGGGAAAGAATTTTTTCCTAATGTCCATCCTGACCCTCCCCTGGTGGAGCTTGAGGCCATTCCCTCTCGTCCTGTCCCCTGTCCCTTGGGAGAAGAGCCCAGCTCCCTCCTCTCCACAACCTCCTCTCAGGTACCCGGAGAGAGATTTGCATCAAAACTCTTCAGAGCAGGGAATGTAAAAGCTAAAATACAACTAGAGATGAAAAGGCTCCAGGGACACTTTAGAGCAGGAAAGCTGGGGAGGGGCTTTGGATCAGGGAGCACAGGTACAGGACAAGGGGAACAGTTTTAAGCTTAAAGAGGGGAGACTGAGATGAGATCTTAGGAAGAAATGTTCTGCTGTGAGGGTGGGGAGGCCCTGGGACAAGTTGCCCAGAGCAGGGGTGGCTGCCCCATCCCTGGAGTTTGGTCACAGACTCAGATTCACATCTTGCTGCAGCAGGAGGAGGAAAGATGAGTTTATACCTGAGAGCAGCACCCAGACTCATGTGCTGCACTCAGTGAATTACTCTGAGCTTCACCCAGTCCAGAAGGGGCCCTGAAATTACCGAGAGAAGCATATTTATTCTTGCTTTAAAAATGTACAAATTTTTCCAGCTGGAGGACTTGTATTACGGAAGCATCTGAGAACGTCACAAACATTTATTATGTCGGCCTCTCCAGCCCATGATTTCTCCTGCGTGACTCTGGGCCACTTAAAAACACGGTAAGAGATAATCCTCGCTTAAAAGAATTCATACATGAGACATTCAAAGGAGCAAGAGAATATTAATATTTTATATTTATACCGACTGCTTTATTCACGAGGAAAGAAAGTGTCTATTGGCTATTAAGAGCAGGGCAGGAGTTCAGAATTGCACTGCTGCCTGTAGTAAGGATTTTTGGGGAACTGGCTTTCCCGCTGAATGCTTTATTCACCCCAATTTTATGCTCTTCCACAAGGATCTGATGTAAATTAAAAGCTTTGAGCTGCTGCACTCAGATGTGAAACGTTATTTATTGTATTAAAGCTTTTGCTTTTGACCATTACTGCAATCTTGTCTCGTCAAAGCTAACCCTGATGATATATGTCGAGTCATATATTTATATGAGGGTAACAGTGCGCATCGGAGACAGACTGGAGGTCTGAAATGCAGCTGTATTGCCTACAGAACATTGAAAGAGAGGCTAGACACAAGGCAGATGTCGTTTAGGTTTCACAACCTCAGGTTTTTATGGTGAGCCTGGTATTCCTGCCTCTCAAACGCACGTTCTCCCGTTAGGGGGTGATGTCACACATTAATTTTTATTTCCAAAATCAAGCTTTCTGCTCTGCGAGCCGGCGTGGAGAGAGCACGCAAACCAGCAGCCCCAAGCAAGAGTAAACTTTCAATTAAAGTGGAAGGTGTTTGGTATTCAAAGCAGCTGGAGTTCACCTGTGGATGTCTAACCCCCTTTGAAGTGCAGATTGGAGGCCGACTGACCTGGCTCTATGTGGCTCGCATTGTTTGAAGCATCCCTTCTATTCCTGTTGAACAGTCTGAATTTATCTATAGAAACATTCAGTGCTAAAAGAAACCCCTGGACGTCCAGGCCCTTCGCCACCGGAGTGACTCAGTGCTGCTCGCTGAAGCAGGGGCTCGGAGGAGATGCCGAGCATATGTTCCAAAACGAAACATAATCTGAGTGTTAGCGACACCAAAACCTTGTCAGGGTTTCCTCCAACTCGCTCCTGCTTCTCGAGGTTGGTAATTTTAACACAATTTGAGGGAGAAGAAGCCTGGATCTCCTTTCTAAGTCATCAGTAGGAAGATCAGTCAAATAAAGCAGGGAGCTGTTTGGATCAGGAGGAGAGGCTGCTCTGCCTTGCAAACCTTCCCACAAGTGGCACTAGGAACTTTTTCCTGGCCCAACTCCTAATTAACTCTGACTTCCAGCATCTAACGTAGGTGCCTCATTTAGATTACTCAAAGTCAGGCTCTGAGAAGACTGCCCAAGCTCCCAACCAGGTTTTTGTCTCTTTTTTTTCTCTTGGGAACATTGACAGAGATATGAGAGGATAATGACAAGTGACTAAGTGCGGTGTGAAGAGTTAACGCTTGACAGCTGAGTCACTGACACTGACAGCGTGTGTGCTCCGAGCACTTTCCCAGTATTAGATGTGCCAGCCCCAACGTTAAATGTGGTTTAGACATCTAAGCTGCAGCCTAAACCCAAAACTGCTGCCAGTGAAAGGAGTCGATTGAGCAGCCTTTGGGGGTCAGGAGCTCCTGAGTGACTCTCCCAGCTCTAACACATCAACTATAATGGTTATTGGTAACGTCACTAACCGTTACCTACTGCTGCGACGCATCCTCCAAGATGTAGGCAACGTCTTAGGTTCTGCACTAAATACTGAAGCTACATTTAGAGGTCTCGAGACTGAATGTGATGCCCACACACATATAAAGAGTCAATACTCTTCACCAATTAAGGCACGGTGATCTGCGTAAACGATGGAGAACAGAGACTTAGCTTAACATCACGCAGGACTATGGAGTTACCAAGACACAGATTCCCAAACTCCATTTTAATACTCTAACAACAAAGCCATTTCATCCCTCCTTATGACACTTACTCTTTATCTTTCAGGCTACATCATTATACAAAATTACAACATTATTTGTGACCAGCAGGTCAAAGGAGGCGATTCTCTCCCCCTCCTCTACTCTAGAGAGCGCACCTGGGGTCCTATGTTGGACCAAGGCCAGAGGAGGCNGTGGGGAGGCCCTGGCCCAGGTTGCCCAGAGCAGGGGTGGCTGCCCCATCCCTGGAGGGGTTCAAGGGCAGGTTGGATGGGGCTTGGAGCCCCTGATGCAGTGGGAGGTGTCCCTGCCCATGGCAGGGGTGGGACTGAGTGGATTTTAAGGTCCCTTCCAACCTAAACCATTTTATGATTAAATTTAAACCCCCACATGTAAACAGAAGCAGAATTTGGATCTCAGACCATCTGTGTTGCCCATCGCTGTCATCGTGTCCATCTGTGCAGCTTGCTCCGTGCTGACTCTGTGTGCCACTTGCACCAGGGGCTGATGTGTGACCAGGACTGTACTCAAGGATAAATAAATAATCTTGAATAGTTTTGATAGAGTTTTAGATCAGCCATGCTGGAGTTCCAGAAATCAGAGAGGTTTGTAAGAGCACAGAGCAATTTAAGAATTCCACAAGCTTTCCACGGCACAAACTACTTCAGGTCACAGTGTGGAACTTCGTGTGCTCCATTTTCACCTGGTTTATGCGGCTGGGTTTGCAAAGCCCCGCAAGCCTCATTTCATCAGTTATATTTCTTCCCTTGTTTTTCACTAAGAAGTAATAAACTCCCTTGAAGTGACAGGGGTGGCAGAGTTTTGTCTGGGAAGAGACTCATCCAAGACTGACAAATGTTCTCAGCCTTCATGGCCCTTGTCCAGTGCATCAAAAGAATTCACATCATCAATTGTCCAGCACTCCAGGCTGATAGCAAGTGTCTAATCCAAAAGAAATGTTCCTCTGACGCTCTTTTGACAGCGCCTAACCATACCGGCTCGTAGAAATGATGGAGAAGATCTCTCTGAGCTGGCTTCCCACAGCCTGTCCCTCCTGACAATGACAGAACGCTCTCCGGAGCATTCTTTATATCATTGTCTGCCCCAAATCTCACAGGGAGCGATTCCAGACTTTACTTCTTTGAGTTCTTCCTGGTAATACAACCTAATTCTTTTGTTTACTGTCGTCTCATCAGTGCTCTGTACACTCTCTTGCCTGAAAGTTGCCTTTTGTGGTGTTTCGAGCCTCCAAATTTATGTGCTGCCGTCAGAGGATATGGAACCCGAATCGCAAGAAAACGCAGTAACAAAACATTCATTCCTAGACATTTATTTTCCTGCAGTAACCTCACATTGTATCTATGATAGCTTTAAAGGCTCAAGCCCGTGATTAATTCATCACAGCTTAGCAGCATCAACTGAGACAGATTGACCAGAAAGGATGAGACTGTTGCCCTCAAGACCAGACTGAGGAAAGAGTTTTGCATCTGATCAAATCTCATCCTCTGATTTTAACACTCGGGTACCAAGAGTTGCCTCTTTCTCTCTTGCTGTGTGTTTGCACAGAATGATACGACAGTTTGTGTTGGAAAGGACCTTGAAGTTCATCCAGTGCCACCCCGGCCATGGGCAGGGACACCTCCCACTGGATCAGGGGCTCCCAGCCCCATCCAACCTGCCCTTGAGCCCCTCCAGGGATGGGGCAGCCACCCCTGCTCTGGACAACCTGTTCCAGGGCCTCCTCACCCTCACAGCAAAACATTTCTGCCTAAAATTTCATCTCAATCTCCCCTCTTGGAGCTTAAAACCTTTTCCTCTCACCCTATCTCTAAACCCTCTGATCAAAAACCCCTTCCCAGCTCTTCTGGAGTGACGTTCCATACTGGAAGCTGCTCTGAGGTCCCCTTCTCCAGGCTGAACAACCCCAGCTCTCTCAGCCTGGCCTCACACAGGAGGTTCTCCAGCCCTTGGATCATCTCCATGGCCTCTGGGTTCACTCTTACAGCTCCATGTCCTTCGTGTGCTGAGGACTCCAGAACTTGTTGCAGGGCTCCAGGTGGGGCCTCACAAGGCCGGAGTGGAGGGGGGGAATCCCCTCCCTTGCCCTGCTGCTCCCACTGCTTTGGATGCAGCACCAGGTACGTTTTTCTTTCTGGTTGTGAATGCACATTGTATTATGCCCCTTACCTCACACCCTCAGCAACTGTCAATCCACCGAGCTTCCCCTAATCCCTCGATTGCACTAGACGGCACATTTTGATTCCTTATCACACTGAGCAGCCCTTAGGAAGGGCAGTTCCCCCAAGCCAAATTCTCTTTCAGGAAACTGCAGGTCTGCTGTGACATCAAGCAACCACGACTTTTCATTTCGAACTTTTCTCCAGAAAGACAAAAGTCTTATTCCGAGTTAGAGACACGTCAGACAGAAGGAGACTCCCTAAAATAACCACCACGTAACGCGGGATGTTCTCAGTCACAGCAAAGTTTCCTGTGCTACGGTTTGGGCTGTAGAGATCTGTCCTTCCCCAGCTGACACCCCATGACTGTCTCCTGAAGGGTTTTTCTTTCCATGAAAGAATCACACCTACGCTCATGCATATTCTTGCTTTTTGAGAAAGGTCTAGAGTAATTTCTGTGATTTTCTTTTTTTTAGGCAGGATGCTGTCCCTAGCTTGTCGTCACGTAGGGTGGGTGCCAATCATCGAGGCGCGTCTGACATGCCTCCCCCAGCACGGCGCGGGATGGAAACAGCTTGGTTGGAGATGAGTGCCAGCCAGTGAGTGAGCCTGGAGGCCAGGACCTGTTCTCAGCTCCACCTCTGAGCACCAATGCCAACTGCGAGTGAGCTTCTTGGGCTCCCCTCCTCCTCCTGCCTCTTCTCTGCCTGCTGGATTTAGCCCGAGCTTTTCAGGACAGGAGCTTCTCCCTCTGGGTGGTTACACACACGACAAAGTGAGGACGCGGAGCTGCTGGGTGCTACGTGGCTGTGAGCTTCCTGAGCTCTACCATTCCCTGCCACTCTGTGTGACAAAAGTCTGACATCCCCCCAGTCCCCCTGGGTCCCTTCCAGCTCAGGAGACTGTGTGAGCCACCTCGCCACCCAGCAGAAGCTTCGACTCCCTTTGGGGAGCAGGCACAGCCTGGGGGTGCAGGGTTTCAGCTGTCATTCCCACTTGTCATCGTTCTGCAAGTCACCTCATCCCTCCACATCCATGTTCACCTTCAGTCTCAATAGCAGCGCTTGACGAGAACTGTCAGGTTCTTCAGAGGAAGAACTTTCTGGTTCATGGATCTCAAAGCGCTTCACCAAGGAGACCATCGACATTAGGGTTTGTTTAATTTTAACAATAAACAAGAGGGGAGTAACTTGCTAAGGTTTGTGCAGCCTGTGCAACCTGCTCCAGGTCACCCCGATATGGCAGAGGAGTTGGACCAGAGGTCCCTACGTGGAAATGGAGGAGATTTTTTCATGATTGGGTCTTAGGCAGAAATGTTTTGCTGTGAGGGTGGGGAGGCCCTGGCCCAGGTTGCCCAGAGCAGGGGTGGCTGCCCCATCCCTGGAGGGGTTCAAGGGCAGGTTGGATGGGGCTTGGAGCCCCTGAGCCAGTGGGAGGTGTCCCTGCCCATGGCAGGGGTGGAACCAGATGGGCTTGGAGGTCCTTCCAACTCATTCTGGGATTCTATGNGCAGTTCACATCTACCGTTCCAATCCACATTGAGAGCTTCTCTCAAATTACATCTACTGGAAAATCCACTTTCTTTTGCACTTGCTCTAACAAATGAGAGAGCGTGCATGAAGAATAAATAAATACACACATAAAAAAACAGTGAGCCATGTCAGAAAGCCCACAGTGTTCTATCTTAAATCTCTCCCTTTGACAGACAGTGGATTAAACAGAAAATGAGTTACATCTCCCCAAACCATATAAATGTGAGTCCCACACTGCAAGGTAGTGTGACAAATAGCTGCTGATATATAAGAATAAAAATAAACCATGTCTGAGATCAGCACAGGCATCGCTGCTTGTATCTGCCATGAAAATCAACTCAAAACCTTGGGATAAGAATTTGAAGTGCATGGTTTCACTGGCATAGAGACTATGAAGTCTTAAAGGATGAAGAAATAAAAGATAGTTCATAGAAAAAATTCTTTAGCAAAAATAAAGAGGGCTGTTTCAACTGTTTCCAAAGGAAAAAAATAACCCAGGAAGGTAAAAAGAAAAATGAAAGATTCTCCAAAAGCACAAATGNCAACCATTCCCACCAATCACTAACCCATGTCCCTCAGCACCTCATCCACCCGTCCCTTAAACCCCTCCAGGGAAGGGGACTCAACCCCCTCCCTGGGCAGCCTGTTCCATTGCCTAATGACACTTTCAGTGAAGAATTTTTTCCTTATGTCGAGCCTGAACCTCCCCTGGTGGAGCTTGAGGCCACGGATGATGCTAACACATCCCATTAACAAAGCAGGTTGCTATCGGAGTTGCAGGCACCTGTATTTCTCCGATATCTTCACTCCAGCACCAATCCTTGCCAGCTCTGCGTATGCTGTTCTGCACCATAAGAACTGGTGCAAAGGATCTGGCCGAAGAGTCCTCCCCGGTGCTGAATTCGAGGTGCTGCAGCAGGGCTGGTTGTGAGGAAGCAATAAGCATTCGCCATCTCCATTTGAAGCTGTCCCCAAGCCTCTTAAATTATGTAGCTAAAGAATGGCATGTCACTTCCCCTATCAATTTACTTGAAATATACTCATTTTCTTTGTGGAAGAAAATACCTGCAGCACCCAGCATCAGAACCTAGACAATTTTACAACTGTAGTTGGTAGGTTTTTTTTCTTTCTTTCTTGACTAATAAGGCAGGGCTGTGATGCAGAAGAGCCTGACACACCAAGCAGCGGCACAGTGGGCGTTATCACCCTCTCTGGACACTAGAAATCTTTTTCTTGAGTCTGTGTCATCTTCCCTCTTCTAATCTTCTTTGACAGGTGCTATCTAAATGCAGGAGCAGGGGGAAAAAGGCAGTTTTCACTGCTGGAAAGATCCGTCACAAGCGCTCCAGCCTCCTCACGGTGCGACTTCTCGCTGCTGCTCTGCGCCTGGAGCACCGGCAGATCAATCCTGCCTGGTGGTGCTGGGCCAGCACCTCTCCCAGTGACCAGAGGAAGGACTGAAAGCAGCGTTTGACACTTAGCAGGATGTGGCCCAGTCACACATCCCTTTTACGTGGGTATTTTTAGCACATTAGAGCATAAGTGACTTTGCCAGCTGGTGTGAGCTTCAACACCGCGAGTGTTCGCAGGCGTCTTCTTGGTGTAACACGCTGTGGGCTGAGGGCTGGAGGCGGCTGTCCCAGTGCTCCACTGCCCTCGGGGTAAAGAGCCTTTTCCTCATACCCAGCCTGACCCTCCCCTGGCACTAATTTCTCCCGTTCCCTTGGGATTTTCCAGGATGACATCAGACAATGTTGTGCTCATGAAAAGGCCGAAGTTCCTCTCCTTCCAAGCAGTGGAACCTGGTAATGAGCTTCAAGAATGAAGCCCTGGGGCTTCCTCCTTCTAATCTGACCTTAGAAGATCCCTCCTTCTAAGAGAATCATAGAATCACCAGGTTGGAAGAGACTCACCAGGTCATAGAGTCCAACCATTCCTATCAAACATTAATCCATGTCCCTCAGCACCTTGTCCACCCGGCCCTTAAACCCCCCCAGGGAAGGGGACTCAACCCCCTCCCTGGGCAGCCTCTGACACTGCCCAGTGACTCTTTCCATGAAATATTTTTTCCCAATGTCCATCCTGACCCTCCCCTGGTGGAGCTTGAGGCCATTCCCTCTCGTCCAGTCCCCTGTCCCTTGGGAGAAGAGCCCAGCTCCCTCCTCTCCACAACCTCCTCTCAGGTAGTTATAGAGAGCAATGAGCTCTCCCCTCAGCCTCCTCTTCCCCAGGCTAAACAACCTCCTCTTCCCCAGGCTAAACAACCCCAGAAAGGCACCAAATCTGAGCAAATTTAATTGGCAAACAATTTTTTTTAAAATTTTACCAGCTTAAGTTACAATATGAACCCTGCCTTGTGTGATCTGGTTAGATCCAGAGGCACGAGGAGACATTCCAGCTGCACGTGCCCCGATATTCCTCCTGCGTAACAGCAGGTTTCCCTGCCCTCCCTATAAATGCCTCTCAGATCAGCACTCGAACATTTCAGCTGACTCAAAGGCACAGAAACCAGTGAAGTACTTCAGGGTACTGCAGGCACAGCATAATTACCCAACACGTTACAGGAGGGCATCCTTCTTCCCCTGAATAATTAAGACACTTCCCACTTCTGAGAGTAGCGGGACATGGGATCTTGGGAGAAATGTTTGGAGGCAGAACAGTAAATCCTGTTTCTCATTCTTCTCTGTTATTGCAGTCTCCTCTTGCTATCTATCTGGGGATGCTGCTAAATGAAAAGGTTTATGACAGCTCTTCAGCACTCAATCATATAAAACACTCTCTAAAAGATGTTCAGTGAGTTAAAGGAACTGCCAGCTCTTCCTTTTTTTTCCCCCATCATACGCTGCATTTTCACAGAAGAAAGTTTACATGCCTAAATTCTATTGGGTGCCAATGGGATTCGAGTTTTGAACTTCCTTAGGTTTCTGTAAAAAAATTCCTGCCTTATTCTGGATTTGCATTTCATTGCAGGAAAGAATAGCTTGTGGTTAACACGCTGAACGAAGGTTAAGAATCTTTCTAAGTGAGCAAAGATTTGAAAGTCAATGAGTCACTCCCAGTTTACACCAAAGCAGCTAGAAGAGAATTTGCATACCCTATTCCTCCCCCCCACATCAAATAAAGTGAAGTTTCTGTTAGAGAATAAAGCCAACATTTATATTGAAGTTACTTTTCAGCAGAGACTGGTTTTGTCTAAGCAAAAATAACTCTTCAGGACCAAATTCTACTCCCACCACAGCCTCCAGAGACTTCAGTGCAGTCGCTCTGGGTTTATCTGGATTGAGGTGCCCTGATCCCTCATGATGAGTGGCAGAATTTAAAATTCCTGGGGAAAAGACACAAGGCTGCAGTCGCCCTTTGCATGAGGAATCAGCCAAACCAGCTGCAGGCACTCACCACCACTAACTCCTGAGATTGGCTGTGGAAACAGGCTTCTCCCTGCAAATCTTTGCTCTGAAAACAAGGTGCAGGGTGAGGGAAGCAGCTCTGCACAGATCCAGTTTCCATGAAACAAGCTGCAGGAGATGCTGCTGATTTCAGCGCTAGCAGCATTAGGAATTACAAAAATAAACCAGCAGGGTTTCTGACTCATTGTAAGCCAAAGATAGAGAAATCAAGAGCTTTCTTCTCCCTGTGATCAGACGAGTCTTCTGGGGCTGAATTCTTCCCCAGCATTTACACTTGTACAAACCTTGAGTAATTTTTTTAAAGTCACGATTTAATCTGTAGATTTTTTCCAGGAAGAGAATCTGATCTACAGAAAATCTAAATCAATACCAGCTGGCTTTAGGTCAAAGACCTCGAGCATTAAGTACACCTGTCAGCTAGATCCATACAGACATATATCACAGCCTGTGTGGTAATTACCTCTAAGTTCCCCAGGGCAACCAGTGAATAAGTAAAATATAATTAATTATTGTATTTTTCTGGCCTTTGCTAACAGAGATAGTCCACTCCCTCATTTATTTTTGCTCAGCGTTGCCATAACTACTTAATTAAGAAAGCCAAATTCCTCTTTCCTTTTCTTCTGTGCATGGTGGAGTTTATTCATGCAGGAAGAAATGTGCTAGGAACAGTTCCACCGAACACAATCGACTGCAGGAGACAGCCAGGACTGTCACAAATCTGTGGATCATCCTTCCCTTCTGATCTGTCATTCACCCCTCAGCTGCTCCCTCTCTCATTCCCAACATATTTTCCTTGCTGGTGAAAGACATGCTAAATGAACTTCACCTTTGAAGTGCGCAGAGATTTGGAGGCCTGTCACGTAGGGAAGATGTTAAAAGTGTTCTGGTCTCCGAGACCTACCCAGACAAGACCTCGCCTTTAAAAAAAAAATGAAATAAGTGCTGCCCTATCAAAAGACTCGCAAAATCAAAATCTGCCTGAGATAGTTTGGCTTGTTCAGCCCGGAGAAGAGAAAGCTCCAGGGAGACCTTAGAGCAGCTTCCAGTGCTGAAAGGGGCTCCAGGAAAGCTGGAGAGGGGCTCTGGATCAGGGAGGGCAGGGAGAGGATGATGAGGAATGGTTTTAAGCTGAAAGAGGGGAGAGTGAGATGAGATCTTAGGGGGAATTTTTTTTCTGTGAGGGTGAGGAGGCCCTGGCCCAGGTTGCCCAGAGCAGTGGTGGCTGCCCCATCCCTGGAGGGGTTCAAGGCCAGGTTGGATGGGGCTGGGAGCCCCTGATCCAGTGGGAGGTGTCAGGGGTGGAACTGGCTGGGCTTGGAGGCCCCTTCCAACCCAACCCATCCTCCTTTCTATAGGCTAGATCTTACTTTTGACATCTTTTTTTTTGTATATATTACCCATGAAACACCTCAGAACTACATCCTGATGCTTCATATATGAGCCTGGGACTTGAAAGGGTTCAGGCTTGGTTACTGCTGTGCTGAGAACTTCCTCTGTCAATCTGGAAAGTCTTCAAATGACACATCAGTATGTAACCGGCCCCTTCAGCAGAGCCTCTCTCACCTCTAGCACAGGGATAAGAGCTTTCGTCTACTCCAGACAGATTTTTATAGGACAAGCACACTGAAATGACACGTTCTGCGGAAGAGCGGAGTCTGAGAACAGCTACACGAACACCTATGGCAGATTTCTTTTGGTTCTGCCCAGTGATTTGAACATAATCCACTGGATTATACTTATGTACAACCACCAGCCATGAATCTTTGTTTGCTCTGCCTCTCTCTGCCGTAGAACGACACCAGGGATTCAATTTGGCCTTTTATCGCGAAATGCCGAGCGGTGTTTTATGGTATTTTATGATTGTTGTTTCCCTTCCCAGTCCAGAGAGGGAGTCTGGGGGGCAGGAGGAATTAGCACCTGGCATTGAGAAGTCCAGAGCGTCATGCGCCAAGAGGAAAAATTTATTTTGTTGACGATCGTTTCTGACTTTCACTTCCCCCAACTGGCTAGAGATGCAATTTTCGGCTCTGCCTGAGGCTACCCTCACTGTTCAGAGACACAACAATAAAAATCCCCAATGCAAACTTAACTGCTGTGTATGAGCATGTTCGGGGAGCTCTCATTGCTCGCAACTAACGTAGTTTCGGGGAGCTCGTTGACTAATTATTTTCAGAAGCTAGCAAGGTGCATTAGATAAAACGGACAACTGTAAAAAAAAGATTTGGAGGCTGCTCATGCAACGTTTGGAGAGGGGAAAAGAACATCTCAGGCAACCACAAGATAGCGAACACAAAGCTTGAATTTATTCTGTCTTAACAGATTTTCATATTACGCTGAGAGAGGTGTTATCGAGGCGGCGTGGAACTGGATTTTCACTGAATCCCACGGAGGGGCTGAAGCTGGATAGAAGGGAGCTCTCTGCCGATCGCCTCAGTCCAATCCTCTGGCTCAAAGCAAGGTCAACTGCTCCAATCCTGTAATCATCCCTGTTGCCCTACACGGTATTTTCTCTGCTGTGTACGTGTCTCTCTCGCACTGGGAAGCACAGAACAGAACACATTGCTCTGGATGAGGTTCATGAGCGCAGAGGAAAGGGGAATAATCATCTGCCAGCCACCTATGCCTCTCTAAGCAGGCTTCAGGGTTCAGCGTCTGCAGCTGGTTTGCCCAGCAAACAGTCCTCAGGCACTTTGTGTCATTAAGAGAAAAATCTCTCCGTTGATTCATTTTCTGTCTGTCAGGGCTTGGGAGCTCAATTTCAGATCCTCTCATCTGCCATGTGACCGTGGTGCACAAGATGCTTAACCATCACGAGTAGATTGGGGCTCAGAGAAGGTTCCAGAAAGATCCTTGTCAGCTTGGGCTGCTCTCACTCTCTATTTCCTCTAACCCATTAGTCACCATCGCAGTTCCCGTGCCTTTGTAGATATCCATATTTTAGCGCATTATCTAATTCACAGAGGTCTATTGATTCCCAGCTTTGCTCTGAAGGGCAGTGACTCATCTTTCAGCGCGCACAATAGAGGAGCTGCTAATAAAAAAAACATTTAACATTTAGAGCCAGAGTATCTGGATGAGAAATGCTCCTACATCTCAGACATCCAGGCATCGTGAGCTGGGTTCAGAATCGGGTGGCTTTTTCCTCCCGTCCTGATGTTGAACACATGCACGTGCCCACTGGGCTCGTTTTCTGGGGGGCTGCATTTTGTAGAATCATGGAACAGTTTGGGTTGAAGGGACCTTAAAGATCACCCAGTTCGTGCACAGATCTTGTACCAAATTGATTTATTTTTTTCCAAAACAAGTCCACACTCTTAAACTTCCAGAACCAATTCTCTTTTGAAACTCAAACGATGAGAAACTGACTGGAAAGAGAAAACCGCATATCCAAAGAGGGAGATACCGCTGCTGAGAAACCCAAGAACCATCTATCGGCTACTAATCAATAACGCCTGAGCAATACTGTTCACAAAACTCTCCTTGATTTCAATACGAAACTTATTCAAAAAGACTCGGTGCCAACCATTGTGATGATTTCTTAGACTCACAGCGTTTTTTTCTTAATAGTTATTAAAACATCTTTCATTTTTTAAAGTCGTTCTGCAGGAACCATGAGATTATGTGATCATCTCAGCTTCTTACGTGCATTTGTCTTCAAGTTCATAAAGTTGCAGAGTGAAATCTCAGAGGATTTAGACTAAGACGGCATCAGACTAACAACCCAGAAGGCAAACTATGTAAGAAAGAGCTAGAATCATAGATTGGAAGGGAGTTTAAAGATTACCCAGTACAAACCACCTCCCACTGGATCAGGGGCTCCAAGTCCCAGCCAACCTGGCCTTGAACCCCTCCAGGGATGGGGCAGCCACTATTTCTCTGGGAAACTTCCACCTCCCCAACCCCAAATCAAATTTTTCTTCTTAAAGTTTCATCTCAATCTCCCCTCTTGCAGCTGAAAACCATTCCCCCTTGTCCTATCCCTGCACTCCCTGATCAACAGCCCCTCCCCAGCTTTCCTGTAGCCTGTTTCAGCACTGGAAGCTGCTCTAAGGTCTCCTCTTCTCCAAGCTGAAGAGCCCCAACTCTCTCAGCCTGTCCTCATATGGGATGTGCTCCAGCCCTCGGATCATCTCCGTGGCCTCCTCTGGACTTGCTCCAACACAACTGTATATTTCCTATGTTGAAATAACGTTGGTTTGTCTTGGTACCCACCCCTTCTGCTCCCTCCCATGACCTCACGAGCACTTCTGCCCAACTTTGAATCCTGTCATGATGCAAGGAACACAAATCCAGGTAAATTAAACAAGTAGGTGGAGCGATTTCAATGCCAGATGCACTGGGAATACAACATTCCTTCTCTCTGTAGCAAGCAGCAACCCATAATTTGCCTCATGTGAGGCCAGTTACACATCATAAGGAGAGCCAAGGGAAACCGGTTTGGTTGCTAATAGGAATTGGAGAGCACAGTTTATTTTGGACTTGACTCTTTCAGCTGCAACTGTTCATCTGAGAGACCTCACTGCTCTCTGCAACTGCCTGAGAGGAGGTTGTGGAGAGGAGGGAGCTGGGCTCTTCTCCCAAGGGACAGGAGAAACGACGAGAGGGAATGGCCTCAAGCTCCACCAGGGGAGGGTCAGGATGGACAGTAGGAAAAAATACTTCATGGAAAGGGTGATTGGTCAGTGTCAGAGGCTGCCCAGGGAGGGGGTTGATTCACCTTCCCTGGAGGGGTTTAAGGGCCGGGTGGCCGAGGTGCTGAGGGACATGGGTTAGTGATTGATGGGAATGGTTGGACTCCATGATCCGGTGGGTCCCTTCCAACTTGGTGATTCCTTGATTCTATGATCTGCAGCTGCACTAACAGCCGCCCTGTGCTGGTGAGAAATAATGGTAGGAAGGGAAAGTAAGGACTGGTGGGGTTTTTTTCAGCTGCTCAAAATGCAAGTAATTCTGTACAGTTACAGCACTGGAGTTGCTGGTTTGACCTCCCAGTAGCTCTGGAGTAGTTTAATATCTACCTACTCATGTTGACTTTCTGTTTGAGTGCGCAGTGCACTCTAATTGACGTGGGTTAAGTGATGCACACAAGTTCTAGAAGAGGCTATAATCAATTCAGCTTCCCTAACCTAGGGAGAAGGGGGAAGGAGGGGTGGGGGTTGGAGAAGAAAGAATTTGAAGGGCGGGAAGCTAGGGAAAGAATTCTGCTTGCTTCTCTGCAGGCCAGCCTCACGTGACTGAGAGTGTGTCTCATAGTGCTGATGCTAATGCCTCTTGTGCTGAATCCATCAGTTCACAAAATGTAAGGTCACAAGGCAATATTATAGGTCTTCTCCTGCAACCTGTGTGGAGCAGGTCAATGCATTTCATCCTCTGTTTTCTTTATCAAGCCCTTGATGAAGTAACACAGCCCTTGATAGCAAAAATGCACCTGACAGCAATTCATCTACCTCTACACCTGCATTGCCAGGGTCTCCCCCTCCACCTCTCCCTCCTGACAGGAGCAGAATCCCACCCATCCACTCAACATTGTGTCCTCCCATCAAGCTCTGCAGCTCGGCGTTTATGCTGCCTTTGCTTCTGAAGTTATAGGGTGGATCCAAACACCGTTCCATAAAGCTAATTTTCCAGCCAGCGGAGCAACCTAAACATCGAAGCCTTTCCTGTTTGACACATCGTTGTATTTCACATGCTGTCAAGTGGAAGCCTTTGCCGCAAATAAACCAAGATTTGTTAAAGGAAATGAACCTTGATCGGGTGAATGTGCTGTCTCAATCCTTCAAATATTTCTCCCCTCCTCATTTTCCTTCACAGAAAACTTGCTGCTCCAGCAAGCTGCCGATTCTTCTTGATCATAAAGTGACATTTAAAGAAATATCAACTCCACTAAAAGTGCTGTAATAAAAGAAGCACGGCAGTCCTGACTGATGCTGTTCATTCCAATACAGAATGTTAAGTGGAGTTTTTAAGAAGTCAAATCAGCTGAGCAAATAGATCTGTTGGAGTGAGTCCAGAGGAGGCCACGGAGATGATCTGAGGGCTGGAGAACCTCCTGTGTGAAGAGGTGAGAGAGTTGGGGTTGTTCAGCCTGCAGAAGAGAAGGCTGCAGCGAGATCTTAGAGCAGCTTCCAGCGCTGAAAGGGGCTCCAGGAAAGCTGAGGAGGGGCTCTGGATCAGGAATTGCAGGGACAAGATGAGGGGGAATGGTTTTCAGCTAAAAGAGGGGAGATTGAGATGAGATCTTAGGCAGAAATGTTTTGCTGTGGGAGTGGAGGGGCGACAGTTGCCCACAGAAGCTGGGGCTGCCCCATCCGTGGAAGGGGTTCAAGGCCAGGCTGGATGGAGCTTGGAGCCCCTGATCCAGTGGGAGGTGTCCCTGCCCATGGCAGTGGTGGAACTCCACGGACTTTGAGTTCCCTTCCAACCCAAACCGTGCCTCGAGTCTCTCAAACTGGGGACTATTATGCAAATTTTCCCAATAGCTCCACCTTATTTAATCAAATCCTTAACTCCGTGCCTATCCAGGCCAGCAATTAAGCATGGCAGGGATAGAATTAGGTGTGGGCCTCAATACATTTTTTTAATGAGGATGCTTTCCAGGATTGGGGCCAAATGAGCCAAAATTCATCACTGCGCAGAGGTAAGTGTAATGCTGTAAAAGGGAAAGAGGAATAATTAAGTTTCCTATTTGGACTAAACCCGAAGCATTAATTAGGACATTATTTAATCTCCCTTCCTATGTCAGCTTTTAATTAAGCATTCATTTACCGTGCCATGTTGGCTTTGGGGATTCCATGGCATCCTGAGGAGTGTTGCCAACAATGGGGTCGGGGGCTGCGGGGCAGAGGGAGGGAGCAAAGGGAAAGAGGCTCTTCCATCACCGGGGCTTGTGCTGGCAGAGGGAGGACGGATGCATCTCCAGGGCTGCTGATCTGGCTCCATGTCTGAATACAGATGCTCAGATCCTCTTCTACTACTACAAATCTCTGCAGATGCACAAATTTCCTCCCACTTCAGATCTGGCTCTAAAATTAATGCATGAAAATCACTAATGGTGTCTTAGTTGAATTATCTCTTGCTTAAGTTCAGATCTTTAAAATATAATATTAAACTAACAATGTCTGCTGCCTCTTAATTCATTACTCCTCTATTTCAACTTTTTAAGACTTTTCCTTTCACGTCAGGATATTAGATTTGATGTAACAACAATGGCCTTAGTGGAGAAAAAACCTTATTCCTAAATAATCTTGTACCGCTTCAGAAAGAAGCTCTTCACGATCTTCATTTTCATTGAATGCTCGGCTCCATTATTAATTTATATTATATGCTAGAGTTCAAAGAATAGCCACAGCTCCTCGGAAAGATCTCAGCTTTCCTCTCAGTTTGAAGTTTTTAGGGAATTAGGACCTTGGTGTGGATAAAGCAGAAAACTGGGTTGGGTAACGTGGAAAGTAATCATGTTTCTGCCTCTAGATCATAGAATCATAGAACAACCAGGTTGGAAGAGACCCACCAGGTCATCGAGTCCAACCACAATGACACTGGACAAGTCTTTTTGGTGGTGTGTTTTTTTTTTTTTTGTGAAAGTGGAGTAACAGTTTCTAGCCCCTGGTGGCTACTAAGAGGATCCATTCATAATCCTTGTGCAATGCTGGAAATACTTCTGCCTCCTACACAAAAATATTCAGTCAGTCAGGAAACTGGATGATCTCACCGAAAAGGTTTGCGACGGGGGAACTACACGTACTTCCCCATTCCTCCAGTTAGCTGGCTGGGTTGCTGGTCTCGCTCGCTATGTTCTCACGTAACTGCTCTGACTCCTGCTAGAATTAATCACACATTGCAGCTTGACCAGCCCTATTTACACAGAAAGTAGGAGTCTGGGAGTTTCAGAAGGATCCCATGAACAGCAGGGAGGTCCTGGACAGAACATGGATTCTCTTGAAATGATATTTTGGAAGGGTCTTTGAGCAACCTGACCCAGTGGGAGGTGTCCCCGCCCATAGCAGAGGGTTGGAACTGGGTGGGCGTTGAGGTGCCTTCCAACCCCAACCACTCTATGTGTGAATCGCTCAACATGCAGGACTGCAGAGCGGCATCTACAGGATTAAATTCCACCACAGAAATTACTAGTCAAACACTTACAAAAGGCCCATTTGCAGGCGGCAGAATCAGCTCATAGGCAGAAAAACACCGCTAAGAGATCTGCTCTTTCCATCTCGGAAGAAATGAGTCCATCACCACTGGCGTTCTTTGCCGGCCCATTCAAATCAGCGGGAATCTCACACTGAATTTAATGGGGCTAGAATCTTTCTCGTCACATTTCCACGGCTACAGTGAGGAGATCATTTAAGCACACAAGCATGATTCAGCGAAGTCTCTCCCCATCGCCACCCTATTTTCAGCAAATTTGGCCAAGCAAAAACTTTGTCGGGGGAATTTGTGAAGACGTTCAAGTGAATTATATTTTGTCATATGAAATTAAGAGAGGAATCAGTTGAAAATCATTTTAATCAAGGAAACAAATGGAAAAAGAAATGGAATGATCCCTTGTAGAGTGCTTTTGACATTTGTGGATTTGTTTTGTATTCCCTCTCACTCAATAAACTGAAGGATGACTGAGTTCATTTCACAGAAGATGGATTGTATTTTCTTCTCTCAGCTCTGTGATGTCCATCAAATTGAACCAGAAAAAAAAATTACTGTGCTTTAAAAACTCATGATTCCTACATTATTAGAATCAAAGTGCACACCTGGGGCAGGGGGAAGGAGATGAATACCATCTCCATGTAAGATAGAATTGTTGAATGAGGGCAGTTAATATTTGGAGGAACTTTTAGAATCTTAGAATGTCCTGAGTAGGAAGGGACCCAGAAGGATCATGGAGTCCGACTCCTGTCCCTGCCCAGGACACCCCAACATTAACCCCACGGGGCTGAGGGTGGTGGCCAAAGGCTTCTGGAATATTGTCAGGCTTGGGGCCGTGGCTACTGCCCTGGGAGCTGCTCCAGCTTTCCTAGAGCCCCTTGCAGTACTGGAGGGCAGGGGATTGGAACTGGAGGGACTTTAGGCTCCCTTCAGACCCAAACCATTCCCCAATTCTACCTTTTGGATACGCATTCCCAGATCTTCACAGAGCAGATTCAGAGAGGATGCTACAGCATGGGAACCTGTTATCTTGAGAAATGCTGTTCTGAGATCATGACTAGTGCCTTTCCTTTTAAAAATTCAGCTAGTTACAAAGATGATAATTTCAGGAAAACGATAGGCCATGTTTTTAAAAACCTTACAGCCAAATTAGAACTACATATTCAGATCAGAACATGCTTTTCACAGGACAAAGAGATGTTTTCAGAAGTGTTCAATGGAAATGTACTGAGCTGGTCAGAAATCTGAAGTTCTAGTGTTAGTACAAAATTGGTCTGAAGACCTTGGCTCCAACGTCTTTATGAAGGCAGCCGCAAGACTAACAGACTAACACATACAGGAGTTAATTTTGAGTATTTCATCCTCGTTATCTTAAGTTGAAAACCAACTTAGCACAAAGGCGTTACTTTTACAGGTTTTGAGAAAAACTCTGCTCTTGTATCTCCTATCTTTGGTGCCTTATATCATCAAGCAGGATCTATGCAAAGCCAATTAAAACCTATTTGTCAAAGGGTAGAACTAACATCATAATACGCATCGTCGACTCGCAGCTCACTAGCTGTTACTCAGAGTCACAAATCACAATAACTATTCTGTGGAAATTGTCAAAGAGAAGCTAGAAATCCTGCTAAACTCAATGAGCCATTAAATAGTTGACAATATTCTTTATAGGAACCTAGAATAGTTAATTAGTCCCCAAATACAAATGGCGAGCGTGAATAATTACCACCATAGATTCCAATCAAGATATCCAAGGCCAGATCTGCAGCGAGCATAAATTGACGTGGCTTCGTGTGCAATGCCAGCCGTGAGACCGGCCCTCAAATCTTGGTCTTGTGTTTAAATCATGGGGGTCCTAGATGAGAATGCCTGGTTCCGTATCCAGTGCTGCCTCTGGCTTCCCATGAAATCTTCACATTTCTTTCCTATTAGTTTACCTGCTCGTGTGGCTTTTGCCAGCACAGTTCTAAACTCTTTGTACCAAAGGATCAATCCATGTCTTCATCTTCCTCACTGCAACAGCTTCCTCGGGTCACTCTCAGCCCTTCCTTCACCTCTGCTACTCCAGGTGCCCCATTCTCGTCCCTCCTCTGCCCTCTCCATTTTGGCTTTTCTATGTTAGCGTTCAAACCAGCGAATCTCTGCTTATTGATGGATAGAACATTCCCCACCAGTTTTGGACTGATGAGATGTGACATTCAGAAGTTATTGCATTATACAAGAACAAACAAAGAAATGCCATCAAGCGGAGTGCGGGGAATTTCGCCTGCAATTAATATTTATGTATCCTTGGGCGGAAGATATCGGTACTACAAGGTATTACTATTAATATAAGTGCACTGAGAATCGTCTGTCAGGCAAACACAACTAGCGATGTGGCTTCCTTTCTGTCTTGCTACCCCACCAAGTTCCACATGGATTTCATGAAATACCAGCTCCTTGCTCAAGCCACAAAGTCTGGCAGCATTTGAAAGGGTTTAGAGGATCATAGGATGGTTTTGGCTGGAAGCTCATCCATGTACAACCCCTCCTGACATGGGCAGGGGCACCTCCCACTGGATCAGGCTGCTCGAAACCTCATGATCAAGTTGGGAAACAAAGTTCTGGAAGGAGGAAAGACAAACTGCATCTCTATCGCTGCAAAGATGTTGCATCTTGACACCAAGCACCAAGTGTCACAACAGAAACATCCCTCCCCTTCCCTGAGATCCACGCCTTCTTACGCAGTCTTGACCTTGAAGGTGACTTTTCTGCACTGAGGTGCTGAAGTACATGAAGATAAGCTGAACTTGAACATTTCATGACTTGGGGTCACAGGGCTTCTCCTTACTCCTTGGGAATCACATTCTGCATCCTTTTCAATACCCAACAAACTGCAGCAAGATGGCCCTGACCCTGCCAACATTCACAGAGCGTCAGGTATACCCACATCCAGCTCCTGACCAGACTGTCCTGTCTAGCTGTGACCGATTTTGATGGTGGGGATCTGAAACGCAGCCTTGATCTATTGAAAACGCACCTTCTCTTTAGTTGCTTCAGCTCCATGACCTATCATGCCTCTCTGTCTCTCCAAATGAAAACAGGTGCTTGAGCAGGGTCTGTTTGAGGACTCGCAAATAGTTTCTTCCCCTTTTGCTGCTGCGGTGTCCGCAGAGAGCCGGCTGCCAGAATGTGCTTGTACAAATACATTTGCTACAGTAAACAGCCCAAGGCAATCTGCTGCACCCAAGGACCTTGTGTTGATTCTGCGCTTCTCCTCGGAGGATTTGTTCCTCCTTGCCGGTTTAAAGATGTGAACCTGGCAGGGACAACAACCTTGTTCTTGTACATTTGCTGGCCTGAGGCCAGCCATGCAAAATGTATTAATAGGCACTGACAAGCTTATATGGCTACACCAAAAAAAAAAAAAAAAA
>WAAB01015554.1:83164-99062 GCA_013389865.1 Piaya cayana
AGAAAAAATTAATAAAAAGAAAATAACAAAATATATAGGAAAAAAAAAAAAAAAAAAAAAAAAAAGATCCAGGGTAATAAAAACATCTAAAGCAAATAACACTTGAATAAATGAAGAAAAAGACCCAAGCATTGCTTCTTCTCAGGGTTTCTTCCATAGTGATGCATTTTAAGACAGAGAATTCATTGATTTTGGTGAGTATTTGAGAAAAATATGAAATATTAAGGAAATAAGGCTGGAGCAGCATTGACTCACTGCCCTTAACTTGAAGCACGTGGTTCCTAGCAATTTCAATAGAGGCGTTTATGTGGTTAAAATGAAATGCATCCTTAAGTGCTTATTTCAGGGTGTCTAGGACAATGATAAAGGCCTTAGGGGTGACAGCGGTCAGGAGTCACTTACTGGCATGAACTGTGACCTTTGAAATCAAGAATCATAGAATCAGTAAGGCTGGAGAAGACCTCTAAAGCTCATCCAGACCAACCATCAGCCCAACTCCGCTGTGCCTTCTAAACCATGTCCTGAAGTTCCATGTCTACATGCTTTTTGAACCCCTCCAGGGATGGAGACTTCACCACTGCCCTGGGCAGCCCCTTCCAGTGCTTCATCACTCTTTTAGTGAAGAAATTTTTCCTAATACTCAATCTAAACCTCCCCTGGTGCAACATGAGGTTATTTCTTCTTGTCCCTTGCCAACGACGCAGTGATGATTGGAGGGAGAGAGAGCAGCAATATCTGGTATTGGTATGACCCCTCGGTCTTTTCAACAACTAACCTCACAGTTCAGACTCCTGAATGTGCAGCCAGCGAGGGGCTCTGTTTCAGGACTCCACAGAACAGGTAATGAGAAAAAAATTATCTAGTCATAATGCCCTTTTTCCTAGCATTTACAGCAGCCAGCACAGAACGTCAGCGAGAAACTCTCAAGTCACGCCTACAACTTCTTTTTTGATCTCCAGCTCTTGAACTCAACCTCAAGCAGCTGTATGGAGCAATAACAGCTCTTCTCAGACACAGCCTAATTAGCTCTGAAAAAGCCAATAAGGTCTAAAAGAGCAGCGCATATTCATGTAGAAGATCCGGCTTCCATCCCAGAAGCCCAGTGGCCACAACACTCCAGCATCGGTTGGGAATAACGAGTGCGATGCCGTGCGCAGCACAGAGCCTGGATGTGGTCCCTCTGTGCAGGTTGCAGCAGACAGTATCAATAAAGCTCAGTGATAGGGAAACTGTCAAGTTCTTGCCTGGGTTAACAACTCAAACTGTTTAAAATATAAATTTCCACATCCAGCCTGAACTTGGCTGCTTTCAGATTCCCACACTTGGGTCTCGTTATGCTTTTGTCAGACAGATTAAAGCCTCTGCTATGATCAGAAACATCTTCCCCACATGGACACCGATAAACCACCACCAAGTTACCTTTAGAAGGATTTTCTTCTACAAATTAAGGTAATGGGGACTAAACCACACCAGGGCTTCTTCCACCACGAAGCTAACCTTAACAGAGAAGGTTTTCAGAGGCACAAAGGATCATTTCAGTTCTCATTTCCTGCTGAAAATCACAGGCTCCTGGGTGTCTCACTCCATTTGTACAGCTTTGAAAGCCTTCTCCCCTGTCTTGGACACAATGGAAAATAATAAAAATACAATTTAAACATGGAGCCTCAGAGAGGCGATTCAACTCCCAGCCCTCGCTGTCACAGTTGTCAATAAATTAGAAAGAAAAGAAACACAAAATCATTCTTTTCCCTTCCCTTTAGTTATGCCGGGATGGTTTTTCCCCTCTAATACACGATATTGAGAACCTTTCTCAAGAATTATAGAATTCCAGGTTGGAAGAGACTCACTGGATCATCCAGTCCAACCATTCCCATCAATCACTAACCCATGTCCCTCGGCACCTTGTCCACCCGGCCCTTAAACCCCTCCAGGGAAGGGGACTCAACCCCCTCCCCAGGCAGCCTCTGATACTGCTCAGTGACTCTTCCCGCGAAAATTTTTTCTTAATTATCAGCATAAACCTCCCCTGGTGAAGCTTGATGCCATTCCCTCTCGTCCTGTCCCCTGTCCCTTGGGAGAAGAGCCCAGCTCCCTCCTCTCCACAACCTCCTCTCAGGGAGCTGGAGAGAGCAAAGAGCTTCTACGAGGTAGAAAACTGCTCAACAAGAAAGTGAGAGAAAGGGGTAGGGGGGAAAGAAGGGCAAAGCAGGACATCTTAGCTCTTCAGTAACATGTGGCAGGATGCAGAGCAGTCTGTTACGGGTTGTCTGGTCATGTTAGTCACCCAGCAGCAAACACAGTTGATACAGAGAAAGGAGGGCAAAGAGAAGAATGCGACCGGTCTCTCCGCTGCACCAGCTGTTCCTAAGGGACGACTGTCAGGAACTGATAGTTCCTAACGAAACCTGCAGAGGAGCAATGCTCGTCACAGAGGAAGAAACAAACAATGTAAATGGTATATGTGCACAAAATGAAATGAAATCTGATTGAAGTGGATTGAGAGGAGCTCTGAAGAGACAGAATCACGTGTGTTGGTGCATGAGAAGCTCAACATGAGCTGGCAATGTGCACTTGTAGCCAACCACGTCCTGGGCTGCATCCAAAGAAGTGTGACCAGCAGGGCCTTGGGTAAACCGCTTAACTTCTACATGTCTGTGATTCTGCTTATACCACTGATTAAAGAACATTTGCTCAATTTCAAAACAGACAGCAGGAATCTTGGAATTATCCAAGATGGAACTTGTATTCAAAACTCTTACTAGAATCAGGGCTAGTTACTGGAATCAGAAGAAGCCTTTCTGTCTCATTTTATTTTTAGTCCATAGGACATCTAAGGTCCAGGCCTGGTGTGAGCTAAACAGAGGGAAGAAAACCCCTCCCACTCCCCAATAAAAATGGGCTTAATTAGACAGCACAGACCTAATGCCTCCAGCGCTCTTTGGTTTAATCTTCATATTTGTCCATTTTTGATGGAAAATTCGTACTGATTTCATGGTGGCTGCTTGGAGAAAAGTCACCACACTTCATGGTTATTTCATAGCTAGGGGGGAATAAGTGGTGAACAATGATTTAATTAGGTTTCTGTAACATCTCAATTTCCAAATGGCTGCCTCTATGTATTAGCATGGAATGATCTCGGTTACTGTATTTCCTTTAATTTTGTGACTTTAATGCTAATGGGAACTGAGAAAAGGCCGACATCACAAACTAAACCAGAAACTATTCGCCCATGGAAGATGTAGAACAGCCGTTAGAGCAGTTCACACTACTCGCTTCTCACTGCAGCTGCATCCACGTGCAAGATCTGTGCCGATATCTAATCAGTGCAAACTTTCCTATCAGTGATGATGAGGCTGGATCAAACCCACCATTAGAAAGACAACCCTGAAGGAAGGAGTATCCTGGTGTACAGCTCAGTTAAGAAAACTTAGCTTGCAGAGTAAGGAAAAGCCCAGCCAAAAGGCTTTGTGGCATCCTCTCATTCTTGACTTCAAGCCCTGACCCCAACACATCTTCCAAAAATCCTAGCAGTACAAAATACCTGCATTCTACCCATACTTGCTGCATAAAAAGAGACGGTGAGTTTTCTCTGTGAATTTCAAGAGACGGCATAAATACAATCTAACAAATCTTGATGATATATATTCTCCGTGGGACTGGGTCAGGCTGTTTATGGATGTGTTACTGTTGACATAAATAACAGGGCAAATAAAACATAAATAGACCCCAAAGAAAAACCCAATCAGCAGCGTCTGCCTTCTAATTCCTCATTAGATAGAGTGTCAAAGCCTCGGCTAATCTCATCTTACTGTACAATCACTCCATCTGTTCCAGTCTCTAATTTCAATATGAATTGAAATAAACACAATTCCTGAAAAATGTATAAAACGTCTCACATTTCCCAGCTCCTTTGTCTCTTAGCAAATTTTATACCCTCCTGTTTGGCATACCGAGCTTTTCAAGTGCTACCAAGCTGATTATATTAGAGAACACTACAAATTGGATAACTCAAACCCCTCCTAGAGAGCTCTCGTAAAACTCCATGTTTGGATGGAAACTGGAACAGATGGGCGAGCTCCACCAAGCGCTACGTTAACCCTGCTGTTCTCTGACTGGTGGCCAATAGCACATTCAAAAAGTACCGATCTAAAAATAAGTCTCCAAAGGAGAAGACGATCCAAAGCTTTTAGTACACAGCAACAAGACAGATGACCACTTGGTGACATACTTTTGCTGTGATTACAAACACCCTCTTCCGCGGGAATACGAGTATTTCAGCATCTCTCTAAAAGAGAGGAAGTATTTATAAGGGAATGGTGTGTTTCAAGGCAAATTAGTGGCCATTCGTCCATTACAGCTGAAATACTTCAACCATCACCCCATTACATATAGAGTAATAGCAAAGAGAGTGCAACGAGGGCCATAATTGGACTGGAGAAATGGAGCAGGAGTCCTGGGGGGAGGTTTGCAATGCTCCTGTCGGTGCTGCTCTATAAAAATATCTCTATTTTTTTTTTTTCTGCTGAGAATACAAATTCCCACTAGAGTCAAAAGGAGCTTTGGGTGCCCAGTGTCTTTTAATCTCAGCCCATTTGAAGTTTTAAATACCCGTCTCTCCTCCTTGCCGCCGGGTGAGTTGAATGGCATTTTCACAGCTGGCCTGTGAGTTCTTAGGTACCACAGGGGGAGGATTGCAGAGATGTCAAAGGAATTCAAACAACCCCAATATGGGATGTGATTTGGAAAATGTTCTGTCTTTCATCTGGTGGAAACTGGTTTCTTCTGCAAACCACCTGGGCAAGGCAATGCCCTCACCTCAGAAGCACTGGACTGCTGCAAATCCTTCTCTCTTACTCCGATTCCCATAATATCATTCAAAAGCCTCCTGGATAATATACTCTGCTAAGGTATTTACTGCTGGGTGGACACGTGAGCACTTTACTTCAGCAGCAAAATGCAAACAAAGCAGCACGGTGTCCCTAAAAGCCACCCCTGAGGGAACAGCCTATTCCTGGGGGAGGGAATGAGACAAATGAAAAATCCATTTAAAAATCTATTGCTTTTCCCTGCTTCGGAATCAAAAAGCCTCAGCCTGCAGCGAGCTCCAGAGGAGCAGATCCCTGCACTTGTTTGTAGATGCAATTTGTAGGATGATCATTCCACTAAAACAAACAAACTGAAATCTAGTCTTCATTCTTATGCTGACAGAGAGCAAGGCTGGTTGTTTAAAACTGCATTTCAAATGTCCTGGATGAGATAAGTGCCAGGAGATAGGGCTAAATCACATAACTACCCACTTGCTGCCTCAGGATTTAAATAAATAGAAATTCCAGGCTAATTATTATTTAGGAAATGCAAAACTTGTCATCTTAAATCAGGCTGAAACACAATAATCATATTAAGTGCTTACTTCAGCAAAATACCACTGAAATGCTAAGTGTTAGTGAACCGCATGTGTATTTATCCACCTAATTGACTCCTGGCTCTGACAGAACTCTATTACCCATGAGTTAGAAGGAAATTTAATTCTGATCTGTATGTTTGCGCTCAAGGACTTCTGTTTGGCTTCAGCTTATTTTCAGCGGCAGAACTCGAGGGCTACATTTCCCCCAGTGTAAAACAACTGAGCTGAGCAACAAACGTGGCATTTAGCTCTCCACAGGATGACCTTCCATTCATACTATGGACATTTTCCAGCCTGTTCTACTTCAGCTTCACAGAATCACACAATCAGTGAATGGTCTGAGGTGGAAGAGACCTTAAAACTCACCCAATTCCATGAGCAGAGACACCTCCCGCTAGATCAGGGGCTCCAAGCCCCATCCAACCTGGCCTTGGATCCATGCAGGGATGGGGTAGCCACCCCTGCTCTGAGGAACACAGACCAAAGCCTCTCCACCTTCACAGCAAAACATTTCTGCTTAAGAGCTCATCTCAATCTCCCCATTTGCAGCTGAAAACTACCCCCTTGTTAGCCTCTCCCTGATTTCTTGGATCCAGAGCCCCTCCCCAGCTTTCCTGCAGCCCCTTTCAGCACTGGAGGCTACTGTGAAATCTCAGCTGTGCCTCCTCTTCTCCAGGCTGAACAACCCCAACACTCTCAGCCTGTCCATGTATGGGATGTGCTCCAACCCTCGGATTGTCTCTGTGGCCTCCTCTGTATTTGCTCCAACAGCTCCATGTCCCTCCTGTGCTGAGGGCTCTAGATCTGAACCCAAGGCCTCAGGAGAGCAGATCAGAGGGGTGGAATCCCCTCCCTCACCCTGCTGCTCCCACTGCTTTGGCTGCAGCCCAGGACATGGTTGTAAGGTCTGCGTGTTGTTTACTCAGAGCGCTGAGCAGCTCCAGAGGTTTTCTCCATTCTCTTCCAACCTGATCTGAAATCCTGTGCGTTCCTTTCCACAGGCACAAGCTTGAACGGCCCCTGCTGCTCCTTTTAATTCTCTTTCAGTGTGTGACACATTTAAATATTTAACAAGTTCATAAGGTGTCTGTCACTCGCCTGAGCTAACAGACCTCCACGGAAATGTTCACATTCCCTGCTTGGAACCTTTCAACTCCAACCAAGATCAACTAAGCTAATTGTGCCTCTCAGATAGAGAGCTGATTCCCACAGACATCACAGTGAGATTTACCATAGCTGGGGCTGAGAAGAGGGATGTAAATAAATTTATAAGACTGCCAGCACATACTACTTCAAAGATTAAAGACGGTGTCCTGAATCACATCAGGAAACTAAATAGAAATTCACAGTGAAGCGATGTTAACGCCATGCAAAGGAGCCTTATTGAAATCAATGGGACTCCTTTTGTAGACTCAGTGTTTGTTGAACCTGGTCTTACTTTAGCACCTGGAGCCAGTTTGTGAGGGTTTTCAATGAAATAATCTCACCGAGAGCCCAGAAATTTGAGACTAATTCCAAACTCACTATCTCCAGCCCATGTACTGATCATAGAATGGTTGGTGTTGGAAGGGATCTCAAAGCCCACCCAGTGCCACCGGCTGCCAGGGGCAGGGACACCTCCCGCTGGATCAGGGGCTCCAAGCCTCATCCAACCTGGCCTTGAACCCCTCCAGGGATGGGGCAGCCACCCCTGCTCTGGGCAACCTGGGCCAGGGCCTCCCCACCCTCATTGTGAATAATTTCTTCCTAATGTCCAATTTGAATATTCCCTCTTCCAAATTAAAGCCATTCACCCTCATCCTATCACTCCACACCCTTGTAATGCTGATGCCAGCTCTTGGTTCAGGAGCATCCCTGTTTAAGAGAAAAGCCTGTGCTTGCAGATAATGGGGAGAGGTGGGAGCTGGTGCAACGAAGAGGAACATGACAGGGGACTGCAGGGTGAGGCTGAGAGCAGAGTGTGTGCGCCCAGATATGAAATGAAAAAAGCCTCAGTGCTAGTGATACCAGGCAGAACAACATAAGGGACTCCTTGTCTAGGTCCAGCGCTCCTAGACAAGCCAACCGCAACAAAACTGCTCTCCTTCCCTGACTGAAGGAAATAAAATTAAACAGGGGGGGCTGGGTCTTCTCTGCTCAGTGAGGAAACTTAGATAAGGTTCATGCACAAAGCCAAAGTGACACTCCTGCTTCACTTGAAAACAGAAATCAATGTTTCAGATCTCTTTTAGAGACCTTCAGATAAAAGAGTTCCTTTCATTTCCACTCCGCGAGGACAGGTATTGGAACAAAGATTTTGATGGATGCTCCAGCCCATGTCAGTGCCTGCTCCTTTATAGAGCAGCACTAGGGCTTTGCTGGCACTGTCCTGCGGACAAATGCCTCCTCTAACCGTGGTGTTTTCAGCTCTGGCCTCCTGTTCCAGCCAGCCAATTACCAGAAGGTGCTTAGGGCAGTGCAGATGCAGAGGAAGGAAGAGCAAAATGTGCTCGGCCCTCATCTCGTGCTCTCAGAAAGTGGATGATGACAGCTGGCGTTAGCCAAACCCAGGGAACGCTGGAGTAATGAAGGCTGGGCAGAAGGGAGGGATTTGTCACCCTTCCAGTGACAAAGAGGTGGCCACCAATGTTGGCTGGAGAGGCAACTGTTCCCACTGGCAGAGTCAAATCCTCACAGCAATGGGAGAAAACCACACCAGCTTCCCTTGCTGATGTTTGGGGTGTCTTCCAGAGACACGTGTGGAGCAAAGCTGGCACTAACGCTCTACTTGAATAGTAGTGTTCAACAATTAGATCTTAGGAAGAAACATTTTCCTGAGGGGGGTCAACCCTGGCCCAGGTTGTCCATAGAAATGGTGGCTGCCCCATCCCTGGAGGTGTTCAAGGCCAGGTTGGATGGGGCTTAGAGCCCCTGATCCAGTGGGAGGTGTCTCTACCCATGGCAGCGGGTGGGAACTGAGTGGGCTTGGAGGTCCCTTTCAACCCAAACCATACNGCCCTGGCTCAGGTTGTCCATAGAAGTGGTGGCTGCCCCATCCCTGGAGGTGTTCAAGGCCAGGTTGGATGGGGCTTAGAGCCCCTGATCCAGTGGGAGGTGTCTCTACCCATGGCAGCGGGTGGGAACTGAGTGGGCTTGGAGGTCCCTTTCAACCCAAACCATCCTATCATTCTGTGTGCTTTATATCTTTGGCTTTCATAAAAATAAGCTGCAGAAAAGACCCTCGCAGACAGGGCCTGGGAAAGCTCATTAAAGGCAGAGCCTGGTCAAGTCATTATTATATATATGTCAAGTTTGATTCTGCAAAGAAGCAAATGCCATTTGTGCTCTCCAAGTAATCAATACACACCTCCTATCAGCCTACAGCAGGAAACAAAAACCAATGGGGGACGACATTAAACAAACCACTGCACATGTTCATGAAGTCTAAGTACCCAAACTCCTTTATTCCCCTACTATCCTTACCGGAGTCATTAGGAACCATTTTGTACTGTTCTCAGTCACGAAGACTTGCCGCAGGCCAGGATTAATGACTCTGACTTCTATTGACTTAACTGCACCCAGATCAGAAACGCTGGAGCTGCAGCCCTGGAAATTCCAGCCAATCCACCAATAAAAGCCCTTGCAACAGGAGAGAGGACCAGACCCATGAGCTACCAGGGGCCCCATCATTTATTTCCGTATTTCACCAGCTGGCTGCATGACCCTGTGCAAACAGTGCCCTCTGCTTTTGTTCTGCAACTCTGAACACTCCACAGAAGGATGAACCACAGACTTTCCACACAGAGGAAACTTGCTCGCACTCAGATACTGAATTAAACGCACCTGAAAGAAAGATGTTGATAACAGAAAATAACACAAAGTCCTTGTTAATTTTATAACATCGATTCCAGAACAAGCTTGCCAAGCCAAGCTGTCGGTGACGCTGTCTGGTTTGCTGCAGATTCACTCTTTGAGAGCAATCAGAAAGCCTACAGTGGAAAAAAAAAAGCAGGTTGCGGTTCACAGGACTTCCAGTTAGTCCCTCTATTCTTGCTTTAGTCAAATCAACAAATGCTCCTCTCAGCAGGTGAAAAGTGTTGCCCAGTGTTAGTGCAAAGCATCAATTCCCTGCTAAAATTTCCTGTGTGAACTAGCAGTGACTAAAACCTGTGCCTAAGCTTCCTTGTAAAGCTGAGCTAACGCTCTCCTGCCACCCAGAGAGACTGGGAGCATTCAGATATCAAGGCAGTGGCTGGGAACAGGGACCATACAACGCACCTAACAAATACTACTAAGAAGCCTCGTTCTTTTAACCACACATGGCTGCACCAGAACACCTGAATTTATTCTTTTTAATTGCACATTCTGCTATTTCCAAGCTCAAAAGCTCTTACCCGCAACTCAGTTTATCAGCACAGGAAACAGGACTGACTTCATCACAGCAGAAGTTCCCACCAAAGAGGTGAAGCTGCCCGTTCACCTCTCCTTTCTAAGGGTCAAAAACTGCCTATAGAGGTAATTAGATTGAATTAGTTTGATTATAGACCCAACATCATTCCACTCTGGATCTCAGATGAGCCCAAGACAAAATCCCATGCACAGTAACCTCCTTGTTCCACGCACCTGTGCACTTTGTAAACAGCTCCATATGCTTAATCGAAAAGAAATCTAATTACCTTAATTTACTCCATCCAAAAGTAGAAGAGTAAACTATATGTTTAATTATAAACTTTCCACTTTGGGCAGCTATAATTAATGAGTCAAGGAATCACGCAGTATGCCTGGAGCAACCTTTATTACTCCTGAGGTACCCGAGCACCACTCGCGGTTTAGAGCCAGTCACTTCCCATTAGTATTAGGAGCTGAAGTGCCTACCTGAGGCATTAATCACGGAGTGCTATAGCTCCGAGACTTTTAATTACATACGGTGTGTATGCTATACATGGATTGCACGCGTAGTGCGATGTTAATAAATAGCCTTCCTGGGGCTATCAAGGGCCTTGCTTTGCTTTATTTCACATTGTTAAGTTTTATGCAGGCACAGGCAAGGTTATTAGAAAAATGAGATCGTGATGCCCATCGCCGGCCCACTGCAGGGCAGACTGAGTTGCATCTTGCAGATATTGAAGACTTAAGACAGCCCAGAAAGTGGAATATTGGTGGGGAGGAATTCTCAGTGTTAAAGAGAAGGATTTGGGGGTGCTAATAGATGAGAAGCTTAACATGATCCGACAATGTGAGCTTACAGCCCAGAGAGCCAACGACACCCTGGGATGCATCAAAAGCAGAGCGACCAGCAGGGCGAGGGAGAGGATTCTGCTCCTCTGCTCCATCCTCACGAAACCTCACCAGAGCCCTGTGTGCAGATCTGGAGGACTCAGCACAGGAAGGATGTGGGCTTGTTGCTGCCAAGTGGAAAAATTCAGGGTGATAATAGCTGGTCTTATTGCTAGTCCAGAAGAGAAATGGAGTATCTTTGGTAGCCAGTTGGGCTTATCTTTGAACATGGAAAAGAAACATCCTTAAAAAGGGATCTGCAAGAAAAACCAGTTCACTATATTCCCTTAGTAAAAGAAAAATTACGAAAATCCTGAGTTCACCTTTCCCGAGATCCTCATCTGTTTTTCACAGATTTCCCCTTTAAGTATTTATGCCATTTCCTCTTCCAAAGCTACAGAATGTGGTGTGAGTGCTTTCCAGGCACAGCCTGTGTCCTGGCTCACCACAAAGCAAACAGGTTTTCTTGGACTGGCCAAATATTTGATTGTGCTGGTTGGTGTTAGCTGCACTGATTTCAACAAGGCTTCAAAGTTGACGATGCCTCTGCCAAGTCCTGCTAGATGAGGCTCCAGAACGATGTTTCATGGTAAAAGCCTTCTACAGGCCAAGAGCACCCTGGATTGTATAAAAAAATGGAGTGGTCAGCATCAGTGGGAGTAGGGGAGGGATCATCTCACTGTACTCGGAGCGTGTGAGGCTGCACCTCAAATACCGTGTTCAGTTTTGGGCTCTTCAGTACAGGAAAGACATTGAGGGGCTGGAGTGTGTCCAGGGATGGACAACAAAGCTGGTGAAAGGTCTGGAGAACAAGGCTAATGAGAAGCAGCTGAGAGAACAGGGATTATTTAGCCTGGAGAAGAGGAGGTTGAAGGGAGACTTTATTTCTCTCTACAATTCCCTGACAGGAGGTTGTAGCGAGGTGGATGCTGGTCTCTTCTCCCTTTCCCTGCTAAACTGTGGTTGCCTTGCACAGCTTGGGTGGAGATGAAATCTGTAACTGGAAAGAATAGCAGAGTGCACCAGGTATCCAGGTGGGAGACATTTCATGGTCAATACAGGTTCACCTGCACCATTGCAGATGGTGAAATCAGTGAAAAGTGGGTTTCCAGGCTTGTAAGAGCCACCAGTACCTACCTGCATCCATGCATAGTCACCTATCAACACAGGATACAAGCTTTTAAAGTATTTAAACATGAGTCCATCCCTTTCCTTTTAAAAAAGGTGTTATTAGTCCCTATTTATGTCCCTGCTGCTGTAACATTGCCTGAAACACCTGCCCAGCATGCACTAACCCATAGAGACTTCATTTAGAAAATGTGAATCTGCATGTTTAAGAGTCTCACAGGCTAATCCACAAGTCGTGTTTTATCAGGGCATCACAATACGTGCAAGAGCTCAAAGGATCCCTTTGTAATATTTATCCCTGCTGCTCCTCCTTGCCGAGGGCTGCTGAAATTTTCATCCGAGGATGAGTCGGTGAAAGCAAGTGGGTTTGTAAACCGGGAGAGAAAGCACTGAAAAGGAAAGGGGGGACCTAACTCATCTCAGTTCTCATTGGAGTCTCGGCGTAGATGTATATATGATATTTCTGTTCTCAACAGGTTCTTGAACAAGAAACCTGTGTGAGAGAAGTCAATCAGCCCTTCACTCACTGTGCTCTGCCCTATGAGCAGCTGCACTCATAAAAACCTCTCCTGTGAAATGCAGCACGTAACTCCCTTTGTTCTCCAAGTGCATCATGCATTATTCCGAGGTTCATGACAAATGCCTCCGTAGAAAACATCTCCAGAAAGCCCTGTCGCACTGACTATGCTCTGAAGAACTCTTACAATATTCATATGATGCTGCACAGCATTTCCAAGGCAGCCTTTACGCATCTGTTACGTGAGGCTACCCATCCTGCTTCAAGTATATTAACAGTTCCTTGGGTTCCAGGTGCAAAACGACCTCTAGTTTCCTTGTGCCTTCATTACTTGGAGTCCCTCAAGTTTTCCTCGTTATGTGCTCAGCTGTCTCTGTTCTCAGCTAATTATTGCTAACTGCAGTGGTGTGAAGCCTCCTTATGATGCAGAGAGGTTCTGCTTGCAGGATTGGGTCCTTTTCACCACGAGAGCATCCAGACAGGCAACTGCTTTATAGCTGCAATATACAGCGATTCAGATAATAACTCTCGGGGAAGACTTGGTGCCTGGAAAAATGAGTACCACTGGCAGAAAATAAAGTAGTGAGCTAAAGAAGATGTTTCACAGGTGATCTTTATGAGACGGGTAGTCTGGAGAAACCCATTAAAGAGAACACGAGTGTCTGTCTGTACGAACATGCCTGAAATCCCGTTTTCCATCTCAGAGCCTTTTAGTGGCTGGCAATTTGTTCAAAGGGCAGGCTAACCACGGTGACCTCAGCTTGGCCTTTACAAGACAAGGCGTGTGGCTGCAGCACTCGAACATCAGCCCCACCGGGCTTGCTTTGGAGCTGACCCCGCTTGCTCCCTGCCCTGGGTCACACGAGCTGCTCCGGCTCACGTCGCTCACCCCGATTGTTTGAGCGCCGAGAGACTGTGTTACAACAATGGTCTCAGTCACCTGCTGCGCTGCCACTTTCTGTGAGACATGGAAAGGATCTTTATGGCTTTTATACCTTCATTTTGAGGACTTGGAAACTCCCGGCTGCTTTTCTTGTCGAGTCAGTGCTTTACTGGTGTTAGGAATCTCAGCACACAAACTCAGAGATGGTCTCTAGTCTGGAAAGCTTGATAAATAAGACAGTTAAATGACATGAAACAGGATTCTCCGCACTTGGTAGCACTCAAAGCAGGATGGAGAGGCTCAGGTGTGATGGAGCCAAGGGTACAGCTCAGAGTGCCTCTCCTCTCCATCAGTCGATTCACTGAAAGCCCCTGATCTGAGCAAGAGGTCCTTGCAAAACTGGTAAACCCAAACCAACAAAGCTCCTCGGGGAAGAGAAACCTCAGACGAGTGGGTTCACAGGCTTTAAATGGAAACGCGGGCTGACTGCCTAACACCTGGCCACCGCCAGATGTTGGTGTAGGGAAGACTCAGCTGCAGAACTGCTCTCTGACAGCAGCTCAGCAGGCCAGGCTGCCTGTCTGAAGTGATCAATAAGGACCCTGCACTTCAGAGGGAACACGCTACCTCGGATAAACCAAGATTTTAATTTCTTCTGGGTTGAATCAGGCAAGATTTCAAGTATTTCTTCACTCCAGTAAGGTCAAAATGTTGGCTCCAGCACTTGCAATCATGCCTCTGCTATGAGCATCTCCCGGTGGCAGCTAAACAGCCTTCAGTATTCGCCAAAATCCAGCTCTTAGCCCTCCAATGGGCTATTCACAACCAGCTGATATTTCTAAAAATATAAGCACTTTCTCCAGCAGGGCACACTGCAGCCAGCGTGAACTTTTTGCTGTGAGGGTGAGGAGGCCCTAGCCCAGGCTTCCCAGAGCAGGGGTGGCTGCTCCATCCCTGGAGGGGTTCAAGGGCAGGTTGGATGGGGCTTGGAGCCCCTGATCCAGTGGAAGGTGGGACTGGATGGGCTTGGAGGCCCCTTCCAACCCAAACCATTCTGTGAAAAATATAAAATCAAACAGGTTATTCAGACTTCCATCAGCTGCGCTCCCTCCCACACTTCGTTCCCCACTTTCAGGAACAGACATACATAATGACTGTCTATAAATGTATATTAGCGCTTAAACACTAATTATTACTATATTTGATCACCTATAAGCAGCTACAGTTATATTTGTGCTGCTTGATGTAAAGAGAAGAACATCATTTTAGGAACAGTTCCTCCTTGCTAAAATTATCGAAGACTTTAAATAAGACAGGTCTCATAGAGTATATTTGGAATTAGGAAAACTTCTTAATTCTTTAGATATCTGAGATGTTATAAAGTTTGATTAACTATTTATATTTTTATTTACTTGGGGGGAAAAATCCTATCATGGTTATTTCCTACTGTGGCAAATATAAGCAACAATATAAACGTTCCAGAGGAGGCCATGAGGTTGGTGAAGGGTTTAGAGGGGAAGAGTGTGAGGGGTGGCTGAAGTCACTTGGTCTGTTCAGCCCGGAGAAGAGGAGAATGAGGCGAGAGCTCATCGTGCTCTGCAGCTTCTTCACAAGGGGAGGAAGAGGAGCAGGCGCTGAGCTCTTCTCTCTGGTGACCAGTGATAGGACCAAGGGAATGGCAAGAGGATGGGTCAGAGGAGGGTTAGGTTGAACGTGAGCAAAAGGTTCTTCACCCAGAGCCCAACAATATTCCAGAAGCATTTAGACAACTCTCTCAGACGCAGAGTGTGAATGGGGGGGTGTCCTGTGCAGGGACAGGAGCTGGATTTGATGATCCTTTGTGTGCTCCTTCCAACTCAGGATATTCCAGGATTTTATGATTTTGTAACCATCGTGCTGCTGCGTAAGAGGGATGGGAACTTCTCGGTACTGGCCCTAGTGGGATGGGGGTTTGAATGGCTGCAGAAACATTGGAGACACTTCTAGGTGGCTCAATTCACCTGTTTTTTTTAATATTCGTGGTGAGAGCGCTGAGTCATCCATGAAATAAGAGGCAATCCTTGCTCCACACCACATGCACCCATAACACCCTCAAACCAGTCACTACTTGCATTCTAGACGTGAAGAAATGAGACTAAAAACCACCAAGATTTACTCCTTGTCTTGAATTTACTCTGTGGCAGAGCCTCAAATTAAACAACTTTTCTCCACGAACAACAGTTCATTACATGGCCAAGTTCTCCTCTTGACATTTCACAGTTGGTATTTAGTGCCGTACCTGAAGAATATAAAAAGAATCACTGACGGCTTCTTTCTCTTTCTCCTTCACCTTGTCCTGAAAAACCTAGCTGAGAATTTTCATGGTACATAAAACCTGTCTCAGTTGAACAAGCACATTTTTACCTAAGGCAACGTCTCGTGAACCTTTTGCTGATAGAAAGTGCGTAGTAGGTAACTGATTACATGCCAATCACAGCACCATGGGTTGTTGGCTTGCGGGAGATGGGCGTGTTTGCAAACCTCATTATACATGATCCCCAGAACCATTTCTTTCAAAACAAATTTCAAGTGATGGAACGCCTGCCTGCAAACCAGGGAGAGGCACGCTAATCTCTGTTTCAGAAAAAAAGGAAAAAGATGTAGTGACGCCCTGGTTGATTTGTCTGCTCATTCAGAAACATTACAGACCCTAAAGAGTGAAGAAAAATAC
>WAAB01015555.1:0-120062 GCA_013389865.1 Piaya cayana
CCTGTGGAGCGGGTCAGGTAAAGAGAGACTGTGAAGATAGACTGAAGTTACTTAATATTTTTTTCATTTCAAGAACAGCATTTTAAGATTCTTAGTGCCCAGGAAAATGAACTTGCATTTGACTTTTCTCTTAAATGTATAATTGGAACACTTCTGTTTCTCTCTCTAATTAGCTCTTGTTGCATTATTGGTTTAATTCTGTTTAAAATGAGAAACCCCACAAGTGACAGTCAAAAACCATGAGTGAACTATCATTCATGTTTGGCAAACCAATTGTAAGAAATGTTACTTTTCGTCCTCTGATTTCTAAGTTGGTGACACAACACCGTTTCTTACCAGTATGTGCTGGCTGCACTGGCACATATGAAATCCGCAGTGGCCAGCACTGTTCTGTCATGCTGTTGGGAATGGTATGATTAACTTTATATAGACGTTTCTGCCTGCAAGCGAGGTGAAGGCTATAAAGTATTCTGAACCAAGTGATCAAAAACTTACCACTGGGTAAATTCTGACCATATTCATATGGACTAAGTTACTACACTGTCTTTGAAGCTGTCTTGATCTGCAGCTCATGCTTGCCTTGTTTTTTTTTCTATTTTCAGGAGCCCTAATGTTTGTTGCTTGGATTACCGCAGTTAGTATTGGTGTTATTGTTGCACGATTCTTCAAACCTGTCTGGTCTCATTCATTCCTATTTGGAAAGGAGGCGTGGTTTCAGGTGGGCAAAATCTCCCCATATCTCCAGCTGTATTTTCTAGCTTTGTTATAAGCAGAATTATAACCTGCTAGATTTTAGAAATAGAAGATTAAACTTGGTGTGATTTTTATCTTTCTTTAATCTTATGAAGTGGAATAATTACAAATGAGAAGTTCACCTACTTTATGAGAAAAAGCAAAGTCTAAAGATGACACTAAGAACATCACGTCTTTAACTGTGGATCTGTTAAATGTATTTTAATGGTATATTAGTAAAGTTGTAGATCTTCTAAAAGGAAACTCTACTTTTCTAGGTGCATCGTATACTTATGTTGACCACAGTCATGCTTACAAGCATTTCTTTTGTTTTGCCTTTTATATACCGAAGAGGCTGGAGCCAGGTAAATGTGTGCTTTTCATTTGTTTGTTAACTCAAATGTAAAGGTAATTGTATTCAGTAAGCTTAGTCTGCAGTGTTAGATAGATAGAGGTTGTATACCTGTCGCTGTCACCTGTATAATATTTGGTGCAAGGTGATTGGAATGTCTGGAGGGTATTGGAATTATAGGTGGGGAAGAATATGGTTACAGGTATAAGCTAGGAGCTGGGGAAATTGAATAAAATTGTTTTAGGCTTAAGGTTAGAACAAGTAAGGTGAGAGGCGAGAGCAGTTCTGGGAAGAATTATGAAATAGGTCTCCCCTGAATATGCAGGGTTGAGGATGAAGAGCTTGGAGCTTGTCTCCTACAGTCATGTTGCTCTCTGGATGGTGGAAGTTCTCAATACAGCAAAAAGGTGGGACAAACCCTAGGCAGATTTAGCAGTGTCTCACACTGCTAAGGAGAATCATCTCCATCTAGTTGCAGGGCAGCTTGCTGTGTCCCGTCACCTCTGTCAGTGTAAACACAGTGCTAGTCCACCATTGTAACTTGCCAATACAAGCATAAATAAAATTATGAACTTTTGGGTATTTTTTCTGTATCTGTATATGGATATGATATTAATGGAATATATTCTGTGTTTAGCAAGCAGGTTTTCATCCCTATCTTGGCTGCACCGTCATGGCTCTGACAATCTTTCAGCCGCTTATGGCGGGCTTTAGACCATCTCGTCATGCACCAAGGTACTCGCAAATAGTTCATTAAGTTACAGCCACAGGAATAAAATATGTCTTCTTAAAAATTCTTTTTACCTATAAAGAATTGCCTTTAAAACAGGTAACAATGTTCTTTAATTGTAATTGTTTTTTTTAATTTATCCCCCCAGCCCCTGGCTCCTGAACTACATAATTGATAAAATGACTTTCATTGTTTCGTAGGAGGCAATTGTTTAACTGGTTTCACTGGAGCACTGGTACAACAGCTAGAATACTAGCTGGTGAGTAGGAGTTAATAGTTGTAACTCCCTTTGTTCATTAACTGGGCTATTGCTTATCTAAAACGTCTATGGACCTCCTGTCCAGGCATCTCTGAAGATTCCTTTTCTTGCTGGCCACTTCTTGTGTGACTTTTAAGTGCCTGTTAGGCACAGGATTATGGAGAAGTGGCTAAGTGAAACCAGGGAGATTACAGACAAATCTGAAAGATCTCTGTAATGAGGTTCTGTTCTTATCTCGAGTAATTTCATTTTGTCTTGGAAGATTTAAGCATAGTATTCTTACAGTAACATAGTCCAATATTATTAATAGTAGAGGAGAAACTCCCTTACAGCTGGGCTTAATACTATTAATAGTGACGAGTTTCCACAGGCAACCTAAGCACAAATACTGCAGTGACTGCGGTCTTGTTGGTAGTCACAAATGCTGGTGGTGGTGTGACTGGCATAGAGCATTGAGTAGAGTGAAAACTTGGCCTTTTCTCTCACACCGCCAAAAAAAAAAAGTGCTTTTAATTGTATGGACTCAGTTAACCACATTCCCCAAGCAGTTGTAGGAAATTCCTGGGAAATCCATTCACAATGGTATTGAGAGCATTTTAATTATACTGACATAACACTCTCTTTTTATCTTGTTTTTACTTACTAGTGGTGACTGTGTTCTTGGGAATGGATCTACCAGCACTTGACCTACCCAACCCATGGGACACCTATACAATGATTGGTTTTGTAGCCTGGCATGTTTGTATTGATATGCTTCTAGAAATACACAGCTACTATCTCATTTGTAAAGGTACAAAGCCAACAAAACTTCTGTTATTACCTTGCTTGCTGAGGATTGTGCAAAAAGTGTAAGAGTGGATTGAATTTCAGGAGGTATTCTTTGGCCTCTAACTAGGAAGGTGGAAGAGAATAACTCTCAAGGAGTAGTGTCATACACTAGTCCTGTACAACCTAATGTGGGAATAACACCTGTGTTCAAGACCGAAGTGTTCTAGAAGAGTTGTTTTTGTGCAGTTTTAAATGGTAGTCTTTCATTTCTCAAACCACAGTTCACAGGACAGACTGAAATACTTAAGTATTTTCCAAAAATCTGACTGTTTGCCATGAATTTTATCCCAAGCAGGTAGATAAAGTGCAGGTTAATTTATGCAGATTTAGTCTTCATTTTAATGTGACAAATCACTGATATGAATGGATGTTATTTTGTGTGTAAAATGGTCACAAACTTGAGCACAAACTCTTGCAGTTTTCAGTGAACAGAGGAGTGAAGGTGAAATCCCAACTCAGTATGTCTTAGCTTGACTTGTTGGTGTTACTGAGAGGAGACGACTGCACATGTGTAAATGAACTGTATCTAAGGCAGAGATAAGACGTTTGCAGAACTGAAGAAGCATGATAGTTCAGAGGCTACGTAAGGTGAAGATGTGGAGAAGGAGTGATTGTAAAAGATATGAACTTTAAATTTGACTGCAGTAATTGCTTCCTAAAATAGAGAAATGAACCTGAAACATCTGAATGATGAATGATCTTATGTCAACTAATGGGAAATACTTCTTAATGAAATCTAGCTTTCATCTAAAAATGAAAAGGAAGAGTTTATACAAAACAAATGTTTTGTTCAGCTTAAAACTTACTACTTTGATAATTTGCTCTGGCAAAGGAGTCAAAATATTTTGATAGTTCAATGTCCAGAAGTTACTTTTTGTGGATCAATTCCAGGATAATTTTTTGCTTGTGCTGAATGTACAGGTTATGAATTGTCAAGTGGGACTTCCCAGTGTTTTTTCAAATTTGATATTGTATAGGACTTGGTTACTTAGTCACAGGATGAATACTTTTGCAGTATGAAAATGGAAACGTCTCTTCCTCTTCTTCCCACAAACAGTTGAAGTGATAGAAGATGACAGAGTACAGATACTGCAGTCGCTCACATCTGCAGAAGCAGAGGTGAGTCACAATTTTGTGAATAACTACTATGAGATGGGATGATTCTTTGCTTAAATCAATAAAAAGGCTGATGCTTCTATGGCTTTCCTTAACACCCCTGCCTTCTCTTGCAGGGTCGTCTGTTCAAACAGGTTGTGTTGGCCATCTACATCTGTGGAAATATAGCATTCCTCATTGCCTTCCTGACAGCAGTCGACAAAATATGAAATCAGCTATTGAGAGTTTAGTGATGAAAAGTTGTGCTGTTGGAAAAACCTGCAAGGAACGCTTTCTATGACAACTTTTCCCTCAACACCTCCTTGAAGATGTAATTGAAGAATAATAGCACACGTGTCATGCTCAGTGTTAGGGAGAACTTGAATTAAAATCTATAGAAGGATGCTGCATTCCTGCAAAAGCTGTCATCTGATGGGACTTTTAATGGGAGTCTGCCTGAGTAAGGAATAAAGTCTCTGTTTTTTAAGTACAGTAATTAACTTGATTGAAGCACATAGGTTAAGATGACTGAGATGTGCCTAAGATGCTATTTTGATAGTCATTTCTCTAAAGTTTTTGTGAATGTCATTGGGAAAGCTGTAAAGATTGACCCAGAGTCTTTTATATCTCTGTTCACTTCACTGCATTATAATGGCATGCAATGTGACAACTTCCTGCTCATGACAGTTCTGTGCTTAAAAAAAAAAAAAAAAAAACACCCAAACCAGCAACAAAAAAACTTAATTAAAAACTGTCAGAAATGCAGGCTGATACATGAGCTAAATGCTGTTGTCTGTCTTTGCAGTTAAATGCAAAATTATCCTCTCTGCTCTAAGAGCAGTATGCTTACACAGGTGCGTGGGTCTGGGAACTTCAGTCCAACCATTTGCCTTGCTTAAGGTACTGTTGTGTCCATCCATCTCAGCGCTTCTAAAACATAAAGATGTGTTTGCAATGCAAGTACATTAAAACTAGTTGTATTTAGCCAAAGCTCAAACTGGGAGAACCTATCTGTGTATGGATTTTTGTGTTTTGCTGTCTTTAGTTGCTTGTGGCTTCTGAATTACTTTTCTGTGTGAATAGAATAGATTTATTTGATGCTTAAAGGGAAGTGAAAATATTTGCTCAGCAGTTGTATTTGCACTATTGAGCAAAATGTAGATTAGGAGTTGGTTTGACTTCAGGAAAAGCAGCTTCTGTTAATGTTAATTGAGAGTCCATTGAGCTGGCATGTCAAGGAGACAGGAATGTCTTTAAGAATACGGGAGGTCATTTTTTAGTCAACAAATGATTTATCTAAATAAATGAACTAGATGTGGGAAATGAAAAGAGACTGTATGGTTCAACTTTTTTGGTTCATGATTTGCTCGGGTATGAAAAGACACTCTTGAAATGGCATCTTAGGAATGAACCCTTCATATGCTGTGCAGTACAGTGATTTGCATTTGTTTTTGTAGTTCTGAACAGTTTGCTTCCACACTTCATTTTTTTTTTTATACTGGAAAGTATAAATTTTTAGTTGCAATGCTGAAATATGACTTCAGCCTGGGTGACTAGACTAGCTGAGAAGGAAGGTGTTGTAATACTGGATAGAATAGTAAATAGTGAGGCCTGGCTTGGTATGTACTATTATCATAGAATCATAAAATCACCAGGTTGGAAGAGACCCATAGGATCATCGAGTCCAACCATTCCTATCAAACACTAAACCATGTCCCTCAGGACCTTGTCCACCTGTGCCTTAAACACCTCCAGGGAAGGTGAATCAACCACTGCCCTGGGCAGCCTATTCCAATGCCCAATGACCCTTTCCGTGAAAAACTTCCTCCTAATCTCTAGCCTAAATCTCCCCTGGCAGAGCTTGAGGCCATTCCTTCTTGTCCTGTCCCCTGTCACTTGGGAGAAGAGGCCAGCTCCCTCCTCTCCACAACCTCCTTTCAGGTAGCTGTAGAGAGCAATGAGGTCTCCTCTCAGCCACCTCTTCTCCAGGCTAAACAACCCCAGCTCTCTCAGCCATTCCTCATNCTGGAAGCTTTCTAGACAGACTTCTCCCAGTCTGTAGCTCTGCATAGGGTTGTTGTGCCCCAAGTGCAGGACCCGGCATTTGGCCGTGTTAAACCTCATGCCATTAGACTCAGCCCAGTGGTCCAGCCTGTTTAGATCTCTTTGCAGAGCCTCCCTACCCTCCAGCAGATAGCCACATCTGTCCTATTGCCAGCTTTAAAATACTTTACATGTGGGTCAGGTAGTGGTTCTTTCCATTTACTAAAGCTGCCAATTTCTGTCTCTCCCTTCACTTAAATTCACAATGCAGCCTGTTGCAGGGATAGACCATACTCGAAAGCTACAAGTTTTAAGTCAACAGTCTTTTTGACTGCTCAAGTAACTGCTTTAGCCATAAGAGCATTCACAGAGCTTGGGTTGATCTCTTTGTCGGCAACAAGGGCAGAATGGAAAGGAGTGTCAGTTGAATTGTTCCCCTTCTTCCTGGAAGCTGGAAGAGTTATGTGCAGGTTGGGAAAGGGGGACTGTGAAGAAATGTGGCAAAAATCAAGATGAAAGAGAAGTGGCATCTGGCTAGTTGTGTGGATTTGTAGTTTTTCTTAGAGAACTCTGATCTCAAAAGCCTGGGAATCGGAGGCTAATCTAGTGCTAAGGTTTTTGGGGGACTGTTTTTTAAACCATGAGTTTACGTTAAAAAATATCTCAACCTAGGCACCATCAGTGGCTTTTAAAATTGTAGGCAATGGCATACCTTTTGTGGTACAATAGCTGTACAGTGTGTCTTTTCATTTTCATATGACAAAGAGCACAGGGGTTTTAAAAACATTAATGTAAATCTCTTAATAAAAGCTTTTGTCCCTTTTAGTAAGGTGAAAACACTATCAAATAGAAACTATAAAAGAATGATCTTGCCTATCAGCAAAATGGATTGTCTGTTTTCTTGGTAGGTGATGTTTCATAAATTAAAGCTACCTAAAGGCTCCCTTGGAGAAATTATTACTGAAATTCACAACCTGGAGAAGTGTCCTGTGAGAAGCTCATGATGTTCAACAAGGCCAGGTGTGAGGTCCTATGCCTGGGTTGGGGCAATCCCACATGGGGGACGATGTGATTGAGAGCAGCCCTGTGGAGAAGTACTTGGGAGGTGCCTATTGATGAGAAGCTTACATGAGCTGGCAATGTGTGTTCACAGCCCAGAAGGCCAAATGTATCCTGGGCTGCGTCAAAAGAAATGTGACCAGCAGGTTTAGGGAGGTGATTTTTCCACCTCTACTCTGCTCTTGTGAGATTCCCACCTGGAGTATTGTGTCCAGTTCTGGAAACCCCAGTATAAGAAGGATATGGAACTGTTGGAATGGGTCCAGAGGATGCCATAAAGATGATCAGGGGGACTTAAGCACCTCTGCCATGAGATAGGCTGAGGGAGTTGAGCTTGTTCAGCCTGGAGAAGAGAAGGTTCAGGGGAAACCTTACAGTGGCCTGCCAGTACCTGAAGTGGGGGCTACAAGAAAACTGGGGAGAACCTTTTCACAAGGACGTAGGATAATAGGACAAGGGGGAATGCATTTAAATTGGAGGGAGGACAATTTAGACTGGACATAAAGAGGAAATTCTTCATGATGAGGGTGGTGAGGCACTGGCACAACTTGGCCAGGGAAGTTGTGGATACCCCCACTCTGGAAGTGTTCAAGGACAGGTTGGATGGGGCTTTGAGCAGGTGTCCCTGCCCGTGGCAGGAGGTTTGGAACTAGACGATTCTTAAGGTCCCTTTTAACACAAACCATTCTATGAATGTTAAAATATTTTCTGTATTTAATGTAGAATTTCTTTTTGTCAAGAAGAAAAATTATTTTTCCAAATCTAATACAACTTGAAAGTTGGCAAAATTGTCTCTTGGATGATTTGGTCCTTCCCAGTGCTGGCAGTATTGCATAGTTTATATGAGATCTTATGTGCAGTATTGCAATTTTTTTGATGGAAAGATTTGTTAATTTTATGCAATGTTTATTCCCACCACCACTCCTGCCCTTGTCCTGCATGACTAGTAAGAGGAAGCAATATGTCATTTTCTAGCTATTTCAGAAATTTCTGTTATACTTCTTTGAGGGGGGAAAAAACACATGAAGAAAGTCTGTGGAAGTGTTCATTATCAGCAGGAAAATAGGTAAGAGACAGCTTCATTCTAGAAACACTGGTGAAGCTGCATTTTTTTTTGTCTTGAACGATAAAAATATTGCATAGAGGAAAATTCCCTTTGCTTTTTCTTCCTAAAGGAAGAATTCTTCGCAAGAAGAGATCAGGAAGGTTTCAGTGTTTTTCTTTTACTCTCAGATTAAACTTGTAATGACAAATCAACATCAGCATATTTTTCTCTAGGTTCTTCCAGTCAGGCTCCCTGTCAAGTAGAAACTTGTGATCAGTCTCACAAGTATTTCACTGTTTTTATTGAGTTTTAGGTGCAACCTCCAAATATGGGTCATCTGATCTTGCCTTAACTGCAAATGAAGTTTCTTGCATGTGTTTAGAGTGAGAACTAACTGATACAAATAGCTGAAATGCAATGGTATTCACTGCAACTTTGCTTTACTTCTAATATTATTTTTTTTTTGCTAGCTGACGTGCAGGCTGCAGAATGAATGAAGGAGAAAGTTGTGCTTTGTTTCTTCTTCCTTACACTTGTAGGCTTCACTTTTTTCTGTTTTCTTAAAAAATTCTTACAGGGTGAGTAGACTTAATTTTCATTGTAATGATGCCCGTGTTTTTCCTTTTCCCCAGGTTTGAGAAAGCTAGAGATTGCCTACCTTTTGATTTCCATCCTGGTTTGTAACACTACGTGGCGCTCTTGTTCAAATAACAGTATCTTTGTTTTGCTTTCTTTAATTTGTCAGGGAGAGGTTGAGACATGTAAAGGATGTTCAAAACAGGATGTTTTTCTAGATGAACTAATAACACCTCCTCCTCCCAAGCTTTATTAAGAGCTTGAGTCTTTAAATGCAAGCCAGTTTTTACAGACTTTACAAAACAGGTGTTTACTTGATGTCCATGCCACTTTTCCTGATGATTGCCATTCATCTTAAGCTGTTTAGAAAGGAGTAGAGCACAGTTTACACATATGACTAAAGAAAACAAGATGTAACTGTTCAAACCAAAGCTTAAGTTAATATTTCAGTGATTTTAGACATTTATTACAGACTCAAGCAAGAGATTCCAAGTGAATGGAAGGATGTTTAAGTGGGATGATCAGATAGTAATTCTGAGAATTTCTTTACTTGCATCAGTCTGATCCCAACTTCTCTAAGGGGTGTGTGTGAAGAGGCAGCTGTTGCATTCACTTATCTGGGTGAGAGGCACAGCAGAATCTGCACAGGGCAGATGCTTCAGAACACAATTGATACCATCTGTTTTGGCTCATACATAAGCTAATTCAACCACTGTGTAGCTGCTTCTGGTCTTGCCTGTGCTGTTCAAAAGTGACTTTACATATTGCAAACGATAAAAGCTGAACATCTGTATTACACTGAACCAGGTGTCTATGATGACCATCTTGGACAACTGGTACTGTACTGAGAGGACTCCATCTCTGACTTTGTTTCAGAGAGGCTTTTGTCTTGCTGGAAAATCATTTATATTTAAGGATGAATTGGAATTTTGTGTGGCACCTGTACTGACATGAAAATGATTTGTTGTCTTGTTCTATTCTTGCTGATACAGGATGTGGGAATGCTTTGGGCTGCAGTGTTTGGATGATGAACATTCATGCTTCCCTGAAGCCCACAACTCTTGAATGTCTATTTCCGTCCAAATTAATGATCTGATATCCCTTCTGCCGTATAGCTAGTATTTTGGTGTCGGACAGTTCAGATTCATCTGGCACAAACTGAAGAATTCTAATATATGTGCTATCAGAATTGCCACATGGCAAAGCAGAGATCTGCTGAGCCCAATACTGTCCCCAGAAATGGTAGGAATGACTGCTTAGAGGAACAGATATAACAAGACTGCAGTGATGTTTTCTCTTTCCAGCAAGATCTTCTTGCTACTTGCCAGAATCTGTACTGGGATGTCCTAAACTAGAAACTGCAGCTGGACTGTGAACTCTTGTTGTGATTGAATTATATTTATGAAGTGTGATTAAAAAAATAATCTGTTGATGTTTCTGCCCTCCCATTTAATTAGTCACCATGAGAAAGTGCTACTTGTTTTTTGTTGTAAGCCTGCTTCTTGGTATTGTTTAATGATCTGTAGTTTGGTTTTTGTCTTCCTGCCTTTGTCATGGTTCTCTAGGTCTCTCACATCTGTGCCTTACTGTCCTTTTCCCTGTAAGACTGCTGCTGTATTTAACCATTTCGTGCTTCTGAATCTTCACTACCCTTCTCTGTTTGTCTCTTCAGAGACTGGCAGACCAACCTCTACTCAAGTTGTAAATATGAAGTGCTGTGTCATGGTTGTCTTTTGATTTGTTTTCTGTTTTTCCTAATGAACCCTAAAGCTCTTAGTTTTCATGGCTTCTGAGCATGAAGTTGGTATTTTCAGAGGGTTATCTAAAATAATTCCAAGGTATTTTCCTTCCCAACCAGGAGATTTGTAACACTAACCTAACAGCTACTTCTTGCGCTGTGTGCGCTTAGGGTTATTTTTTTGTTACATGACTTTTTTCATGTATTGGTAGTGAATTTCACCTGCAGATTTACTATACATTCACTATTATGAACTCTCTTTGATCCTCTTTCTTTTAAACTACTTTGAATAACATAATATTAGGAACAGCATTTTTGCCCCCTTTCCCGGATAATTTAAGTTTAATAGCATAGAATAATCAGGAAGATGGGATAAGTGTCTATAGTAATCTGCTGCTGTTAGAAAAGCTATCCGTGGCTACTTCATATCACTCTCCTGTCTCTCGCTTTTTGGTTTATCCTGTTAAGAACCTTTTAGAAGATGTAGAAGTTAATAAATAAATAAATTCAAAAGTAACTCCTCCTTCTGATCTCAGAACCAATAAAAACCAGAAGAAGAACAAGGGAAAACAGAATCCCACTACAAAACAACCAACCAACCGTCTTTCCCCACCTCCCCCCCAAAAAAAACCAAACCTGAGGATACTGAGGATAGACATATAGTTTAATTAATTTTTTTTTTTCCACTATTCCACTCTCCAGGTAACCATCTCTGACAAGTCCTAAAATTTGAAACCATCACCCACTTCAGCCTGGAAGCCACCAAGCGTTCAGAGGCTGTAAGTCAGCTGATTGTGGCCATCATGCCTCAGTATGAGGTAGTAGCTTCAGTTTCCCCCTTTGAAACAAGGAAAACCAGCAAAAAAGTTACTGTTGTTGGGTTTTTTTGCTGGTGTGTAATTTGAATCAGCCATACTAGACTAATACAACCTGAGCTTTTTCTGTTTAATGATTCAGGCTAAGAGCTAGCAAAATAAAGCTATTGTATCGATTTGAGTATAATGACGCAGTGCTATGAGGCACTTCCTACACCCATCCCCCCAAAGAACTATGTACTGGAAATACCTGACTTGTATCTGATTTTCTAGGTGTACTTGTAACTTACGACTGCTTTAAGGCCCTTAGCTCCTTCTAAGGAAGGAATGAACCTGTTCCTTGATGGGAATCTTGGACCTTTCTGGCTAGCCGTGCCCAGCAGTGGCTGCACCTATACCAGCCCTTCTGTTGCAGCTGCAGGACAAGCCTTTGGCAACTCAATATTTCTGACAGGAGCTTGCAATAATTCTAGGTCTTTGACCAACTGAAATCTGTGTATTAAATACTTTTAATTTTTTTTTTTTCTTGATGGACAAGCACTGCCTGCCTGGCCACCAGTTTCCTTGAAAAGCAGGGCTTTCTGAGCAATCTCTGAGATGAAAGCACACTGGGAGGTCAAGCTACTTGTAGTGTTATGCACAGGATCAGTCTGTGAGGTCATGGGTGGGCAGCAAGCATGTGGTGTGTGGAAGGGAACAGCAGAGTCTGAGGGTGGCTATACTGTCGTATGTAAAACAGTAGGGTGGTGGACTGTGGAACTCTAGAAGGTAGCTGAATATTTAAATATCAACTTTATTATACTTTGGTTTGGTTCGCTGTTGCTTAAAAAGGAATGCTTTAAATTTTGACCAAGGTGGTATGCCTGAAACCAGCTTTTATATTTACATTTCTTCCTCCTACTCTCTTGCATGTTTAGTTTTTTATTAACCAATGCTTTCACCAGAAAAAATGCTGGGATGGCATTTTCAATCAAAATCGGGTAGATTGGCACACTTTGAAGTAAAACAATGTCCTGTGAAGTTCCCCAGAGATGGATGTTTATCTGCTCTGTTTATATAGCAACAACATGTTCCTGATTGTGGGAACAGGTACGCCCATATCTTCATACTTGAATATGCTGCGTTTATGGTCTTGGGTAACTTTCCACTACTTTCAGCAAAATCCAGGATGTGATTTGTGTGTCTGATAGTTGGTCAAATCTAAAAGTCTCTTTAAGTCCACTGGATTATGCAGAGGGCAAAATTACCCAGATGCATAAAAGAGGAGCAAACCAAGCATTATGATCCAAAAAAGCTGTGTTGAAGAAATGCTTCTTAGCTTTATTCTGCTTTGAGTAGTAAAATTTACTTCCATGTTATTATAGCTGTTAAATCACTTTTTTCCCCAGCTTTGCCATTCTCATCCTCAGAGCTGAAAAAAAGAAAACAAATAAACCCATTGCATTTTAAGGCTAACTTTCCATTTCTGATTCTAAACCTCCTTATTTAGAAAAATGAAGATGATGCATACCTCCAGTGGTTAATCCAGCAGAATAAGCATTGTTTTAGTGTTACAGAAAGAAATCAGTAGAAAGCATTAGTTCTGGTAATTTTGCAATAAAGCGAGTGTATTAAGAAATTACTCCATTATCACTGTTTGAAAATTAGTACAGCTTTTTTATAACTGTTTTGTTTCTGTTACCTCCACTAAGACATTTCAGACAGATGGTATTGTCCTTGACTAGATGCTGACAGATTAAAAGGATGCATGAATAATTAAACAAATTCTTTGTTTAAATTAAACTCTTCAGTGGGGGCTGTAATTGTTTGGAAGCCTTTTTCTTGTGTTGATGTTCACAGAAAACTTTCCTCTCTTCCTGGTATAGTGAGTCAGAATGGCAGTTAGTCATATTCCTGATTTAAGTCTGACAGAATAACTTTGTATCAACATCAGCGTGTCTATTGTCTGTAACTTGGTGTAATGTGGGATAGTTTGAAAGTGACAGCACAGGGCAGATGATTAAATGTTAAAGTTATTTTTAGAGCAGTAATATAATACTGTTGTTTGATATGTAAGAGCCTCCCCACACTATGCTGTTGCATGCAGTGGGAATAATCTCCAGCCCTATGACCTGTTAGCTTGAAGAGTCACCCAAAATAGCATGTCTCGTTCCTTCGTCCTGCATATGTCTCTGTACTGAGACAGGGGGTCAAAGCAGCTGTTTACTTGATTTATGCATGTCAGCAAGTGTCCAACTCAAGTTATGTTTTGAATGCTGAAGTCGTTGCAGATCAGAAGCACCTGTAACTTGATATCATAGGGACGCTGTTGTTAAGCTTAGCTCTTACAAAGACTGTGTACTGTTTGCAGACCAAGGAGTCCTGAAGGATTCAAGTCTAGGTTTTGGTTTGAGAGAGCAGTCTGATGCTTCACTTACAGCCAACAGTCCAGGGATGTATTATTATTTTGATTGATGTGTTACAGAAATAGGTGGTGTGCATGAATCTTCCTCTATTAAGAAGTTTTGTTGTACATAACATTTTTCAATGCAAATGGAACTAAGTCTCCATTGGATTTTTTGAAGGTTGCACACCTTCCAGTGTCAGGGAAAAATTTACCTCATCTAGGCTAGCAGCCTGCCAAAAGCCTTGGACCTTCACCTCCCATGAGAGCCTGTTCCACGCTGTCAGTAGGTTTTACTGCCTATTCAGCTTCATTTTTACCTTTCCTTATTCATTCCACTGTGTCTGGCCTTTGTTCTCCTCCAAGGATTTCTGATTTCTCTAATGAGAATTGAATCTTAAAAACATTTGCACGCTAATTCATTTGACTGAAATTTAAAGAAAGAAAAAGTTATAATAAAGCAAATCACTGGTGTCCTAATTATAGTATTGTCATCCTTCTGTCTGCATGGTTTTTCTGAGGGCAGGTGCTCTGAGATATTGGTCCCCCCCAAAGCTCACAGGGAAAGGAAAATATTTCCCCTATGGAAAGAGATATGTCCTACATTTTTGTCTATTTGGGGGCGTGATGGAAGATGCTAATTAAGTCCAGTTTGTCTCTATATAGATTGGCACATGGAAGAATTCCTCTGCCTCCTGATTGTCCTTGGCCATCACTAACTTTTTCAGCAACTTGCTATGTAGTCTCATTTCTTTCCCCAAAAAAAGGGACCAACCTCCCTGGTCTATCCCATGCTCCCATGCTTTCCATTCTCTTTCAGAGAGTCCTCAGTGTCTGTTTACTGTTCAGATGGTGCAATTGCCTTCCAAAACTTCCATTTCAAAGGGGATTATTTTTTCTGTTGACTGTTTGTTGATTTTGTAATGAATGATGAGGTTCCAAAAAGAGTTCTCTGATTCCCCTCTTTTCACTAGTGTTTAGGGTGAACCTGCTAGGCTGGGCATCAGTGGCTGGTTTGGAAACAATTTATTTCTCTAAGAAACAACTCTGTGTCATACATTGTTCTGGATTTAAGAGGCTTTCCTGGTTTTGTTTCCTTTTTAGAAGTCACAGCAGGATTATAGGACTGATGGGGAAAAACTGAGTCATGTCCTGGCTCTTTCCACTGATTAAAATGTCCCAGGGAGTGGCAATAAATATGTGGAGCAGTAAAGAGGAATATGGCCTAGTTCCAAATTCTACTAGGCACTTAAGGAACTTATTGGAGGCAGTGCTGAGGTGGTTGCCAAACTGCTTTTAATTTAATTTGGACCTTATTTTCATAAGTGGCTATTTTCTCCTGGGTAGAATACTTGTAAGTAAATGGGTAAGACCAAATACAGAGATAAACAGAACAAGTTCTCAAATGTCTTTGCTAGACTTACACTTATGCCTCTTCCCTGAAAGTCAGTGTTTATTTTCACTAATCTCAAAGGGAACCCAGAGTGTTCAGAGAGTGTTTGAGTGGCAGGGAAAAATGAAGTCTCAGATGTTTCTCTCAGGATGCAAAAAAGAGCAAAGATTGTTACAGATACAGGTGCTCAACTTACATCTGCTGGCCTGTATATAGCCCACTGCCTCCTCATAGGTACTTCTTGGAAACCTCTTTCTCAGGTTCTGTTCAGAAGACCCCATGCAACTGTAGGTTGAATGAATTGTTTCAGTAGCAACCAGCTAGCAGGTGAGCATTGCTTCTCCATTATATGCCTATACATATGTGATGGGGCAGCTAAGGGGCTATCCCCATGACATAAAGGGCTGGAGCAGTTGCTCAAGTGTTTTATCTTGCCTTATTTCTACTTTTGATTTCTGTCAGCAAACTTTAGTCCTGGAGGACACAGGAAAGTGCACAGATGGCAGGTCTGGTGCTTGAGAGAAGCAAAGGTCCTCTCAAGTGATAAAGTGCAGTGGCCTTATTGCTCAAAAAGGCTGGGCTGCACTGCTGGAATATTTCAGGCTGTTGCATGCATGTCTGCATGAGCTGGTTGTTCCTATAAACTGAACAGCTCTTCCCAATCAGTGCATACTGATGCAAAAAGACTTGAAACTCTATGTGATGCAATGACTGCCTCTCTGCCAATGTAACTTCAGGCGGTGCCCAAATTTACGCTTCTGCTGCCAGATTGCAAATTATTCTGAATATAACTTGGTGGGAGAGCAGGGAGAATATGTGGGGTCAGGACCCCTGATCATGATACAATTCAAGCTTGGTGTTCTTTCCTTGAAGTGGAATGTGACTACTGCCTGGAATCTGCTACTCTGTAAATATACTTAAATGCAGTTTAATTGTATGTGTTAAAGTGCAAAATAACCATAAAGAAAACCTTTCTGTGTTCCTTAAAGATCTTGCAATGTTCATTCAACCTTGTATTGTAACACCTTATAGTGAGAAATAGCGGGCTTGAGTATTAATAGAATATAAAAAGGGTTAAAAAAAATACTATGCACTATATGGACTAACCACATGTAGTAATGAAAACTGTTTCATCGTCTTTCAGAGGCTATAGAAGTATCTAACTCGGGTTAATGAAAAAAAAACCAACCCAAAACATTAGAACTTGTATGAGCACTTTCAAGGCAAGGTTGGCAATGTTGATTCCAGAAAAATGCAAACTAAAGCTGTTTACTAGACAGCCTTTTGATTTAAGTAAAAATTGGAATTATCTGGAAAGTAGTTAGAACGCAGACAGGCACAGAAGCATTCCAGAGAGGAGGCAGTGTTAGAAGCAATGACTTTAGTTACCTGGTACAAATGAAAACTAATTCTATTAATTGAGTTAGCATTAATTGAACTTTTAATTGTCAGTTGAAAGGGAAAGACTTTTAATGTCTGGAGATTACAGAAATGACTTTTCTGAGAGTTTATTTTCAAAATTTTAGATACGGTAACTAGTGCATTGCTAAAGATGAAATAATTCAACAGGACCAAAATGCAGGTTGGCATTTGTTAACAAGAGCAAAGAAATTATTAGTAATTGCAGGTTAGTCCATGAAACACTCCAAATAGGAAACACTCCAAAGAGTAAAATAAAGTAGTTGCTAGCTGCTAAAAGTACTATTGGTTTGCTACATGAGTGAACAGCAGTGACATGATTTTCCTTGTCTATTACCTGTTAGTGAGGGATCTTCGGTACCATCTCCAGATACCTGGCTCTGAAGGTGAGCATGGTGTGTTGGTGAGCTTAAGCTTTCCTCTTGTTCTTGCAGGGACATGGAATTTTTGTGGGCTACCTTGTTCAGGTTCATGCCCAGACTGCTCACAGAGTTTGTCTGTGGAACTTCTGTTATTTTCCTGTTTGGTGGCTGATAAACCTGACTATAGTGGCCTATGGGATGATATGCTGGTTTCTCAGATTTGCTTTCATCTTCATCATCGTCGTCGTCAATGATAACTAATTCTGCACGGATAACCCCATCATATCGTGATAACTTTTGGTCTGCTCCTGCATCATCATCATCAACACGCTGATAACCCATGAAAATCATTGTTACTGGTTCAGAATCATCCACATAACATGGTACAGCTTGGACAATGTTGTATTGCACATCTTCCCCACCTTGAGTTGCAGGGGATGCTCCATTAAGATGGCATGGACTTAATCTTGTTTCATTGTGTCTTTCGTCTGTATTCTGGTAAGGCTTTAATTCCTCATGTGCAGCTTTTCTTTCTTCATTATATATCATCCTATTCTCAGGATTAGTGTGCACTTTCTTCTCTGAATGGGAAAGTATTGGAGAAGCAGATTTTGGTTGTATTACCTTTGGAAGATCAAGCCCATTCTCTCTGTGTTGCTGCATAAAAGGCTCTGTTCTGGAAGAGAATTCTGTCTGATGATTGCTAAATCCATTCATCTCTCTTCTGTGAGTGTCTTCCAGTTTTGGTCCAGGGACTAATTTGTCTTTCTGAGGAGTAACTGGCCTGCAAAATTTGTTAGCAAAAACAGGCTCGTGATACTCTGTGGGAGACTGGGAATTTTTTTCAGTTGCTTGCCGTAGCAGGTCCTCCACCTCAACAGGAGCAAGTTCATCCATCCCATTTTGTGTTGTGCTGCCATTTGAGTGCACTGCATAGACTGACTTCCTGCCATCATCATAGACTTTAATTCCTGTTTCTTTAAACTCCTTTGACGGAAGAGGTATTGTTGATAACACTGTGTTTTCTCCTGTCTTCATGTCTTTTTCAACTTTAATTTCCATGGCAAACAATGCTGTTAAAAGAAACAAGTGCTTAAACTGATAATGCAGCAGCTGCAAGAAATACTATAGAGAAATTCTGACAGTGATAGAGAATGACTGTCAGAATGAATCTGCAAATATGTGAAATTATCACATACATAACAAATATATTGGATTCTCATTTTGAATGCCCTTTTCCAAACTGTCAAGATTTGAAGTGGAAAAATATTTTCATTTGGATCTAATTCTGTGAGGAAAACTAAGCTGTTCAGGAACCAGTTTTCATTGTCATTGTCTGAGAAAGCCAGATCTAACCTTGGCTCCTAGTGTTGTGCTGCGCAGTAACAGTTGAAAGTTCTCAGCGTGCTACAAGGCTAAGAGTCTTGTGCACTTGGAAGGGCTAGGAGGCTTTGTTGCATTTGGGAAATAACCAGCCTATTGGTTGCTGGCCAGTGGGTGTAAGTGCAGGCAGAAAATGTGAAATGTATGATATAAAGGGAAGAACTAGTTAAAGTTACACCAAGCAGAGGAATGAAGTGCTGGAAAGAAGTGCCCGTGTTAAACATGTCATCCTTATTCTCAATGCCACATACCTTACACCAGTGTCCCACCTCTCAGTTCACTAATAATAGAACACAGCTTAAATTAGAAGACCTTTGTCCCATTTCAGTAATGTTTATCCTTCCCTTAAAACATATCAGGTTCAATTTATAGAAAGTCTTTGCACAGATGGGCACACTTTGGAGTTACTAATAGGCACTACCTTTTCTCTTTTCTTCATCATCGTTGGCAGTGTGTGCTGTACTTCGCAGGGCAGAAGGCCTGAAATACTTGGGAAGGTCTGGTATGCTGGCGTATATGTAGTCTGCTGCCTCTGAATAAAGATGATCCAAAAAGTATTTAGTACATTTTCACTGACTTCTACAACAACCTTTTTAGAAACTTTTTTTTTTTGACGTACCTTTTTCAACTCCTGCTTTTTCAGTCTTCACAGACTAGGAAAGAGAATCATTAACAATAGATGTGAGTAGTCAATTTTAAGATGTTAACTAGACAAAGTTTTGCTGTACCTGATAGTTTTAACTTCTTGTGCATGGCTCCATACTGAGAAGGGCCTAAACTGGAACCTGCTTAGTTGGAGCATGGCAAGGGACAAGAGTGCAGTTTAGCTGGGCATGTCACCTAAAGGAGTTACAGATATGTCAGCTTCTGTAGCTGCTCTGTATCTGTTATATCTGTCTATGTCTGAGATGCAAACTTGCTGGTTGGCGTCAGTGACGATGCTATTATTTTGAGACGTGCTACAGGTGAGTAGTAATAGAAATTGCTTCCCCACCCTTGTAAACAAGCAAATGGAGATGTTTGGGTACTTGAACATCTTGACCCTTCTTGTATTTGAGCTACTGTCTCTTTAGACAAAAGATCATGAGCAGTCACAGGATTCAGCTAATTTCCCTTTCTCTGGTTATTATGATAGACAGGTAATGAGTTCTACTTCTGGAGTAATTTGGCACAAACCTTTATTATGTCTTCTGTTGTTTTCTCAACAGACTTAAGTTTCTTTAAAATTGCTTCTTCCTTAGCTGAGACTTCCATTTCCTCTCTTTCCAGAGCCTCAATTTCCTTCTCCAGTCTGCAATCAGAGTTTTTTATTTAATACCAGGCAGAGAACAACATTGCAGATTCAATATATTGGGAATATGGACATTAGTGGTTGTGGTTCCGCTTACCCTGATAAATTTTGTTCTAATATGAGATCATTTTATAATTTCACATGCACCAGGAAATACTATTCAATCATATTCTCACAAAAATATACCTGCCATAGATTCCTTCTGAATTATTTTGAAAACAGTGGCCGAAATAAACTTCTTTTTCAGGAAGGAATGCACAAGGAATGTAGAGCATTTCCTACTCTCTAAGCAAATTAGCTCTTACATTATCTCAAGAAATGTGATTACTGTCTTGTAATTAAGATGTAGGAATCTAGTGTACAGACAGCAGGGTTATGACTTCTTTTGTCTCTTAAATTTGTATGTGTGTTTGTACACTCACTGAAAAGAAGCAAACTTCTGTTGTAAAGAAGTTGAAGAATGTTCTTCTAATTGGTAGTATTTAAAGGGCTAGGGTATGTCGCCTCATATGATGAACATTAATAAATATTGTCAAACTGTGTTCAGGATCACACATGGAGGAAAGATTTAGTCAATCTGTGATTAGAAACTACAGTTCCAGAACCACCAACTCTATCCCTGGAAGTCAAATTGCATTTGTATTTGAGTGGTATAACTCGTATGGTTTTTTTTTAATGAAATAACAGTCGCATTTTCAAGTACATTTTGTAGATAAACAAGCTTCTAAGGAATATTCTAAGATGAAAATTAATACAGGTGGAAATCATAATAGTGATGTATTTTGCAGGCCACTTTTAGGAAGTGATAACCTCATGAGTGTATGGATTTTGAAAACCACATAGTGAGAGGATGCTCAAGAGACTAAAGTCTGAAGCTTTGTTGTTTTCCAGTATGTCTGGAATTGAGAATGAAGAATTTACAGACACCCAGGGTGATGACAGGTCTTTGGGAGATGTCTGGGTTCAGCTCCAAGATGTCAAGACAGTTCTCCACAGTTTTGCATATGTCAGCATGGGTTCTGGGATTTCAGAACAGGCATAGCAGTGCTTGACAGCTTGTAGCTTGATTCTTCAGGGGAAAAAAAATCTTGATTGAAACGGCAAGGTATTGCTGGTGTGGGTGCTATTGTAGTGTTCCTACTAGACAAGAACAGAGCTTGTGTAGCTATAGACTTTTAAAAAAATGGTAAGTTTTAAGGGCTCCTCTTTGGAGCTGTGAGCTAAGGCTTTTACAGACATAAACGTGTCCTTCTTAATCACCATGGTCATTTTCTACACTTAAATGCCTGGGAAAACTGCTGAAATCTTGTTTCTAGAATACATTCCTTTTCATCAGGACAGCAGTCAGGTAAGATACACTGGTTAAATGCACTTAGGACAAGTAGCTGGGAAGGTTAATGTTTGCAGCATTTGCTCAAGTATTCTCTCAAGTATTACCCCTGAATTTGCAAGGGAAAACTGTGTAGTTTGCATTGGTGTGATACATGTTGCATCAGGTGCTAACAGCAATCACTTTCTAAGACTACAATTAGATGAGATACCCAACATTAAGAAATATTTTTTAAGGTTCTTTTCCATGCAGATCTAGAATAAAGTCCAAATTTAACTCTTAAATGGTACTTAAGCAGGATCTTTCATGCTGTAGGTGAGTGCCTATGGCAGTTCCAGCAGCAACTTCAGTCTCCTGGTTCATCTACCTTTTCATTTTGGAATTTTTTTTTTAAGAACTGTAAGTTCTTAAAAAAAAAAAAGGTAAATTTGAAATCCTTCTGCATTTGAGTGAAATGTCTTCTGCTCTGTTTGAATCTGTATCAGAAAATGATGACTGTAGACTTAAGGCAACTGCAGCTGGCATCGCTAGTTGTTGTAATCAGTCAGAACAGAGTTACAACTAGATGATCTGGTGTTACAACAGTTATGGATAGAGTATTGATGTCCTATAACTCTGACAGAAAAAAATATTATGTTTTGACTTATTCTATAAATATGTGCTAGGATCCACAATATTACACTAACAGAAATCTGTCCTACCTTTGATATAAGCAGACTAGAAAAGCTGAATTCAGAGAAGCATTATTTATCTCCTTCTGCATGACTGCTTGAGGAGTCTGAATAATGCTGTGGCTCTTGCCCTATTTAAACTCAGATCTGTACTGCTACAATAGTAGGATGTGGACTTTTCTTCTGTTAGTGAGAATATCCTCTTTTTTTTTCTGAAACACAGAGCTATCAGACCTCAGAATTGAGATATGAAGAAAAATATATTCAGGATGAAAGTAAAAGGTAAAAAAACTCCAAAACATTTAAAATTAGTTAGCACTTTGGACCTGAATTTTTCAAAAGCCCTTAGGACTCTGTTTGAAGGTGCTGATTATAGTACTAAAATTTTTAAAAAATTATAATAAGGGGGATGAACATTCTTGGAGGTCTATAAAAAAAGTTAATGCAATGTCCATGTGCCAGGTTTCTACACTTATTACTGAATAGTACTCATTTAATATCTGGAACTGTTGTATTTTTACATGAAACTTGGTTGCAATATTCTCATAATGCAAAAATTTATGATTAACAGCTCACAGAAGCATAATGAACTGAAGAACCATTAACCTTTGCTATAGGATTATTTTAATCTGAACTCTGAACACTTCTAGACATACAGGTGGAAGAAAAATAGGAAAAATCCTGTAAAGATGTTGAGAGAAAAAAAAAAAGGCAGGATGTGAGGAGAAAGTAGGAGAAAACACAAGCCCAAATAAATCCAAGGTAAATGCTGTGTAGTTATCTGGGAGATCAAGAAAAGTGTTGTTTAATTTTATGCATGCCCTCCTACCCATAGCAACGACCGCTTCATCTGGCAATTGGAAGGACTGATTCAGTGCTCAGTGGGTTTAGGAAAATATTCTTACAACCATGTAATGGGAATTACATCTAGATCTCAAGTATCTCTTTTGCACTCATGCTTGCATGCAGACGTAGATTTTATGGTTCGCTTTCAGAGGGTGTTGTGAGTGTGCACACTGAAACTTGTTGAAAGGAAACTTGAAAGATGTGATTTGTTATGGTTCAAAGGAATCAAAGTCCTTTTGACTTTGTGCAGTTGAAAAGTTAGGCCAGAATCCTTGTGTGTTTAAATCTTTAGAAGCTTAAATCAATGACATTTTTATGAAGCTACAACACAGCTTGCATTTGTCTTGAAAGGATCTAGCAGTTACACTAGCAGTTATCAGTTATCTCTTGACAGTGCTGCTGTGTTTTGTAGAAAAATGGAAGTGTGACATAGCTACCATAATAAATCAATCCTTTGGATATTTGTCCTTCTCCTTGGGTAGTGCTCAGTGTCTGAGAAGGGAAAGTGAGTAGTATGGAGGTGTGGATGGAAGAAGGAATATTAAAAGCTGAGATAATAAATTGAAGGTTTCACTGCCAAAGCAGCAGCTGAATTAAGAAAGTCCACAGTGTATACACAACTGCTGCTGGCCATCAGCTAATCTGCTGGGGTTGGCCTCATTGCCACCTAAGAAGAAAAATAAAAGGCTTAAGAATGAAAAGCAGATAGGAGAATACCAGACTGAGAGGAAAAGGCAGTTTAGCAAGTTCTCACATGTTTTCAGGTGAGTCAAATACTTTAGCAGTTCTGAATTCCATCTAGCCTTAGCCTGCCTTCATGTATCATATTACAAACCTTTCCATAGACTTTAGTTAACTGTGATATTGGTTGTGCATCTTTAAGTATGTAGTTTAGCAACTAATTCCATCAGGAATTAGTGCTATTTGCTGAACATTAAACATGGGACTTCTAATTCTTCATTCAGCTTATACACTGACCAAGGACGTGCTCATTTAGTTCACTGTAACTTCTAGCATGGAATTGTGGTGAATAGGACAGATGATGTAAGTATTAGTTTTGCCTGTAACCAGTACATATATTTGCTTCTGAGGTGGTTCTAGCCACTTGCTATTCACAGTTTTGTTGTCAATACAAAGAACAGAACTCTCTTTTTATCAAAAAATGCTAAAATCGGAACTGGTTAACAGACATGGACTAGCTCTATTTGACACACAAGTAAGGAATGTTTCAAAGCAGAGATCCATTTAGGAGGGTGATGGAAAGACCTGTGCTACTATTGTAGATAATCTGCCTACAACTGTGATTGTCCTTTCAGCAGAAAGAAACAAAGACTGGTCTAAGGGTATTCAAAAAACCTTTAAAGGGATTCAGAATTTTTAACTGAAGATAAACCCCAAGCAAAATTATCATAAGGGCAGACAGACTCTGTCTGATTCAAGTGAAGTTTAATAATTAGATGCCCAGAAGAAAGAATTCTAGTGAGATTTTTCAATAATATATCTTACTTCTACTGTATGACATGTGCCTACATGACCAGTTTAGCAATCTTTGCATTACAGGGCAGGTCAAAGATATGACTTCACATATATGTAGTCAAGCAAGCTTTTGTTAGTTTACATGGTATCTATGGCATAGGAAAAGCACCGTGTAAGTGCTGTGAGATGTATATTTTGTGGTTTTAGCAGACTGTTCATCCTCAACTCTATTACTGTTTCTGTATCACTACTGGTTGGTTTGAAACTGGACTGGGTATGTATAAAAAAATGCCATGATTGGAAGGCAACATGGATGTTTTTCTGGAGGCTAGACAACTATTGACGAATGTGGCTGGAATTTTATGGCAAAAGATGCCTGATGTGAATAAACCTCTTTAAATTTCTAGTTCAGAGGGATGTTCCCATATGACTCCAGGCATATTCTGCCTCAATTCTCCATTGGTAAAATCAAACATCCTTGTTTGAGTCTTCTGTTTCATGAAGATAGAAGCTGCCAAAGACTCAGGGTGTGGAGATTGTTTGGTTATGAGAGCAAGTATATCAGTAACAAAAACATTTATTTGGATATCAAGGCCTAAACTGTCTTTAGAACTTCGGCAATGGTGTTTAAGCCGCCTTAATGCAGGGCAGATCAGGAACGTTTTTAGGAGCATTTCTGTACTGATTTTCATTTCTAGGATGCCTTATACCTGTGAAGTTGTTACCACAAGAGTAAAGTCTGCACACCGTTTTGTTATAATTTCTTTGTTGGATAATCTCTTCACTTTATACTGATATAATTTGTCTGGTTCATTTCACTAGAAATAAATCTGATTTATTTCAGATATAACTGAAGAAGTAGGAGGCTTTTTCAGGAGGAAGCAATTTGGTGTAGCTTCCTAGAAGGGCACGGGCAGTTAGTTGTTAACACTGGTAGTAACAACAAATGGCTGGGGAAATACTTAGTTCACAATGAAAAAAATCAGTTGCTATGAAAGAGCAGCATATGTAAAAATAAGAGTGACTATTCAGAGGTTCTGTTAAGCAAGAGTGGTAAAACAGCCTTATATTCTTGGAAAAGAATAATATTTCAATAAGGGGAAAAAGGTCAGCAACTACAATAAAAGATCTATTGCATTTTTTTCTGCTGTCATTCTTGCAGTTGCATTGCAATTTAATTGCATTTCCATCAGCATTTAAATTGCTGGTTTATGATCAGAATATCAGTTATCTAGATATACAAACTTTGCTTGTGCTTGTAAATTAACTGAACCTGGAACTCTGTAGGAAACGAACTCACACCAAATACCTTTCTCCTAAGTGCAGGCATGTAAATAGAAACTATTACCTTCCCCTTCCCCCAGAAGAACCCCAACCAATGAACCAAACAAAAAACCCAAACCAGAACCAGCAAGGCAAACCTGTAATCCCTGTGTCCCACCTACATGGGAAAGGAGTTCTAAAAATTTTTTTTTATATGTGCAGAATGTTAACCAGCTCTTTGGCAAAAATTTCAGTGTGCAGGTAACAAGCACATTTCTATCATTAGGCTGCTGCAGGCTCAGTGTACATCAAGTGTACGAGCTGAGAAACATCTACCTCCTTTGCTATAATATGTGTGCTCTCGGTCATGTGATGCAGTGCTGAATGTGCAGTCTTCCCATTCACAATGTATCTGCATCCTGTCCTTGTAATTATCAAAAAATAGGGATGGGCTGATATGTTACTCCAGGCTCCATGTTGTGTTTTGAGAAAGCAATCAAGGACAAATATTGGGTTTGGCAGTTTAATTTCTCCTTCCTTAAAGCACAAATACATTTAGAAATCTTTCTGTAAATGCCTATGGGCATGTTTTAAAAGACCTGGAAGCTTCTAATTCAGATAAACTTTAAAATTTATAACCCCTTGTCAACTTTGGATCCAATCTATAATTAAAGAAGAGGGAATATTCCTTTGTGATGCTAATTTATGTACAAAAATTAAAGGAGTATTTCAGGTTTGAAGCTCCTGTTGGATTGCCCTTTTACTATTTGCATAGCAATAATACTAGTCATGCTAAAAAAAAAAATTACATGGCTGTGTTCAGAGAAGTAAAACTTACTCTGTATGTTCAGGCCACTGAGCTGAGGCCAAATTCAGGACAACAATTACAAAAAAACAGTATCAAAAGACCCTACAACTGTAGTTACAAACCCAGGATTCTGCAAGACATGGAAATAATGAAGCCTCTTTATTTGCTGAATTCTGTGAACTAGTATTGTAGGAAAGTTTTTAAATCCTAATACTGCATTCCAAGACTTCCCAGGGACAGGAGGGACCTTTTGCCAGAATGGCTGTGAGATATCTCAATTACAACAACTCAAGTGCAGGCTACCCTAAAGGTATGTTGTGAAATGACAGACTAGATTTAGATAGAGTACACCTACTGCTAAAATATTTCACTGTTTTTAAGGCATTCAGTATCTCAGGAGTTTGGTAGCATCCCTTTTTAGCAACATAGACACTTGCAGACCTCCACTATAATAGCTTTGCGAGTTCTTTACTTGGGTGTCATCAAATGGATTGGAAACAGTGTAGGTGTAGATGGTGTCAGGAATATAAAAGCACCCTTCCCCCAGCACAGCCAGACATCAGATACAGTTCTTGATTTCTGCTCTCATCCAGTTTCTTAAAGAAAAGCATAAAGTGCATATTGGCTAAACCTTCATCTCTTATTCTAAGTCCATAGGACTTTGAAAGTCTAGTCTATCCTCCTAGTGCTTGGAGAAGGGCTGAACTTGCAGTGGTCTGGTGGGGAGCAGCTTGCTCAGAGCGGCTTCCTTGTTTCTCCCAAGCCAGCTCTTTCCCACTCTCTCCTGGAGATCACACTGTTGTAGGGACACCTCTGGCAGGTATTCATAATCCCAACCTTCTGGGGTGTTTTTAGAGCACACCTACCTTCTACTACAGCAACAAAGGAGGTGTGTGAAAAGCTTTTGAGGAAAGAGCTTTCAAGCAAGAAGTCAGTGTAATTATAGTACAAGCTAGCACTAGGCTGCTGCCTGTCAGCCAAGAGAATTCTTGTTTGTGTCAGAGAGATGGAGTGGAGAGGGAGGTGGGTGGGAGATAACTGGAGGAGGTAAAACCGGTGACAACTTTTGCCAAAAGAGTGTGTGTAGGAGGACAGCGAAGGGAGAGGAGGGTAGGGAGGAAGATGCTATTGGACTGGAATAGAGGAAGAAGCCTCTAAAAAGAATGATGCATCTTTCCAGAATCTAAAGAACCAGGCACGCTTAATCTTTCCTGTGGGTGTGATGGGTAGTAGTGGTTGATACACCTAGACCCTGGGAAGGAGCTGATAGTGTACAGAGCCCTGTGGTATTTGGGAAAGGTGAACTGCAGCTAATAAGCACTTAGAATCATGTCCATAGCAAATAAAGGAGTGTTATATGAGCCAATCTATGAAGTTTGACATTAGCCCTATGTGGTAGGGAGTTACCAGGCAATAAGATTTATAGAAACATTTCTAATAAAAGGTAGAAGAAGGCCTTTGCAGTAACAGGCTTATGGGGATAAATTTAGGACAAAACAGGATGGAAGATAAGTGAAAATAAGGCCAGTGATACTAGAAGGGCTAGGCAACTTGTGCTGTTCTGAAGTGCTTTGTTATGGCAGAAGGCAAATACTAATGGCTGCGCAGGAATGGCTGGAACTGAGAAACCTTTAAAACTATTTACTATTATTCTGAAATTCTGATTCAACAGTTGCTATCTCTGAGCAAAACCCATATACTGTGACTTGCATCTACTGAGTATAGTGTGAAAGGGATAGCTGGAATTACAGAAAGAGATAGTCTGCAAGGTATTTATTGTGCAGTTTGGTAAAATTTGTAGTATGGAGGCTTGTATGGGTATCCTCTAACTCTAGCTGACCTGAAAATATAACAAACATTGCTTTACTCTGTATAACAGATTATATATATTTAGCCCTTGCAGATATTTTACAAAGTAGGACTTTTAAGAAGAGACCATTTTAACTCAAACAGAAGGCAGATGTACTACCCTACCTGAAAATGTCTTGTTCCAGCTCATGAGTCCGTTGTTGGTCCTCCCAGTTCTGCTTTTGCATTTCTTCTTGCTCTTTTGGAGTGAGAGAACTAAGACCGTCTAAGAGCCATTTTTCTCGCAAAGCCTTTTTCTGAAGGGGGAAAAAACCCACACAAGTAAATGTACTTTAGAAGTTAGTTTACTGAGTCATTTACTGCATTTGTCTTTATGCCATAGCCATAATCCACAATCTTGTGCTGTATCTAATATAAAGTAACCTGGAAGCAGTGAGTGCCACTGAAAGGAGAATACTAAAATAAAATTGTGTTTTGACATTGATTTAAAGTCAAGTGAATCCAGTGGTGTGTTTGTTCTTGATAATGCAAAATAATTGCATCCAAGTGTAGTCAGACATGCTATAATTCTATTTCAGTACCTCTGATTTCTGGAATCACAGCATTGCATGAATTCTGGGAAGGTATATAAAAGGTGAGAAGTTTCTTTAAATAAGGTTGTACAGGGGGAAGGGATCTCTAGGGAGTTATCAATGCAATGCTGCCTCTGGACTTTATGAGGAACTTGAATAATTATAGTAGCAAACTTGCTTTTTGTCTGGTGAGGGTGTGTGGGGTACAAGTGGGACTGGAAAGGTGGAGTATGGGTTGCTGATGTCTGGTTTCAGACACACAGTGTTTTAACAGACCTGCTTCTTATTTAGATCTTGTTATAGAGGCAATTCAGGGCTTACATATCTAGGTCCTGACCTGTTTAGTGCCTGTGGAGTTCCTTCTGTACTGTAACGGCTTATAAATGGGTGTATTGCAAATGTACAGGTGAGTGGATCTCTCAGCTGTGTTTTCAAATTTTGAAAAATATGGCTGTACACACTGATTGTTTCCTAAAACTGTTTTACAATATTAAAGGTTGTGTCTGAAAGTCATGAGAGTTCTTTGAAATATTCCTGGATATCCATTCATGGATATAAGTTGATATTTACAGTCTAGAGGTTATAAACCATGCAAACTTTCTTGCACTGTTTTACTCCCCTCAGTCTAAGTCAAGAATATAAATCCAGTTTCTGCCTTGAGGAAGAAGTGGGAGTCAGGGCTCCTTAGAAAAACTCTATAAACAGGTGGAAACAAACATGTGTATAACTTCTTTAACTGTGAATTTTCCATTTATAGTTTAGATTCCTTGAGCTGTCTGGTTTCCATGTTAATTTTTGGTTTGGGGTTTTTTTGGGTGCTGTTTTTATTTTTCCTACATATAGTTTTGTTAATTGTCAGATGTGGATGAAGATTAAATTGGATTTTGACTGTTGCTGCTTTGAGGCAGCAGCTGTGCCCCAGCACTGGTGAGAAAGCTGCATGAACCTCATCTTGCTTGCAGCAGCTGTTGGAATCCCTGCCTGCAGCCTGTGTGTTGAGTCACTTAAATTGTTGCTTTCTACACTTTACTGTTTACTGTATACATTACATGAGTTTATTACTGAGGCCCAGCTGAAGGAGGACGACACATAGGAACTGGTTGCAGTTAAATGCAATTTTCGGCTCGCTTGATGTGTGATATACATGATCTGATAGAAACTGTGGCTGAAACGGGCTTGTCGGGAATGCTGTGGCACTTCATGATGCCTTCCCTGGCTGTGGGACAGGCTGTAGGATTCTACTGGCTTGTAGGATCACTTGGCAGCACTTCTGACAGTTTTGTCTTAGCCTCAAATGAAATAAATGCAGATTATAATAGGATGGTTTTACCTGATCTGGTTGTTGCATGGAGCAGGGTGTTGGCACAACTCTTACACAAAATACTGTTTTCTCAAGTTGGAGGGAACACAGTTATTAATTCCCTTTCAGTCAAGCTGTTTAGATTTTAATGATAAGTAACGCTTCTAGAAAAGTTATATTTTAATTCTGGCTGGAAATGAATCATTCAAGCACTGGTGTCTCCAAAAATGCATCTATAGTTCCCAGTGACATTTACAGCAGGGTCGGCACTGTAGATCTCAGAAACAAATAATACCCATGATATCAACGAAAGCTTCATGTACTACAGGGTTTGGCCCAAACAAACAAACTCCCTAAATACAGGCATAACACAATAGTGTTATTTTTGCCTTTTCCTAGAATAGTTTGCTGCTGCTCCCAACTAAGTGCCTTGTAATCTTTTTTTAATTTAATTAGCTACTTTTGAAAGAATGACACATTGTGTAGTTTAGAAACAGCCTTTGAGCAACAGTTTCAAGGCTGCTCCATTGAGGCATTAGCACAAGCCAGAGCAGGAGCAGCTGCTTTGGGGCCGTCGGGCTCTTTCTGCTATCTAACGTTTCCTTCCACTGTAAAGTGCCTCTAGCTCAGCGCTAAGTTGTGCATAGCACATACATGAGAGCACTTTTCATTTTGCATTAGTCTCGGTATGTTAAGGGAAAGATATTTATATGTTATGAGAAGACCCCAAGAATGGCCAGAGTGCTAGAAAGCGATCACTTTCTTTTGTAACTTCGTGGTCATATCAGTACTGTGACAAAATTTTGCACATTCTGGGAATAATGTCCTATGTGTGCTGCAGGTATTACTGCACTGTAATCCTTGACAAGGCTGGATTAACACTGAAAGATTCAGCCTTCCTGGAAGGCACAGATGATTTGAGTTTGTGGGTCTTGCTTTCCCAGTGCTATGACAGGTCACCTGACAGATGCTGAGGGAGGCATAATTTATATTTGCAGTTTTCACAGAGGGTGTAGCTCAACACTGCTTACTCCTGGAATAAGAAGATGTGGGACCAGCACCTACTATTGTTCAGGCATGTCAGAAACTAAAAACTTAACAAGCTAAACTAGCGAAGGTCTTGGAAAGTACACGCAAACTACTGACTGTGTTTTTCAAGCAGCTCCCTCTGATCTTTTCACTTTTTGACTCAGTGAGAATGTTTTTGGGTAGGAGAAGTTAGTTTCTGGTGCATCTAGTATTACTTAAGGATTAAATGTCCATTGTACTCTCACTAGTAGTCCCCACTACTCCGTGCAGTTCCATGAAGTCCTATTCATGCAGGTGTTTGCATTCTTGCATGCTCCCTACTTTGTGGTAGAGGCTCACATGTAGAGAATTAAGATTACTTTTCCAGTATAGTTCTACCAGGTAGCTAAGACCTCTAATGACACCTTATCTCTCTCTTTCTAGTAAGAAGCCAGCTTGGGGACAGCAAAGTCACTAGAAAGCTGGAGTAGAGATTCCTGTTTACAAAAAGGAAGTTTTTAACACACACACACACACACACACACACACACACACCAACCAACAAAAAACGCCCAAACACCAAAACTACTTCCAAACTGAACAAACCAACCTTTTATTAAACTTGTTGCTAAGGGTTATAAATAGGAATGAAGGATAAAATGAGTAACCAGGATAGTGATATCCAGGAACATCTATGTGACAGTGAGATTTACTAACCTGCAATACTTTCCTAAGGGACAGGTGTGAGTTATATGGAATAGGTCATGGAGCTCTAGATTTCACCATGCACAACTGGTGGGACTGTAAATGAGTGAAATCATCCTGACTTGCTAGGGAAATGAGCCTTTAATAGAACTTACTGAAGTGATTTCTGCACTCCATTCTTGTGTTGTTTGACTCTATTGAAATACCTGAATTAGTCTGAAACATAAACATTCATTACAGAATGAAGTTTCTAGGTCATCAAGCATTTGTACAACATGCATATATATGTGTATATATATTGCTAAAACATATGCTTGATCCCTCTTTACCAAATAAATAGTTTCCTATACAGATCCTTGATTCACTTCATATTCAATATGACTGATTTTAATTTAAAAATTTCTGTATAAATGTATGTTTTTTCATAGAACAGGCAAACAAATTACATCCTTTGCCTTCTTCCAAAAGAGCAGCATTTCACTAATATTTTTCCAGGAGTGTTTTGTTTTTTAGAAAATTCTGCTAAACATCTTCAGAATAAGTGCAAGGTGAGTTTTTGTTTTGTTAACTTTTTAACTCAGGAGTAGCAATTAATGTTAGTTGAAAGTATGTACCAAGCAATCTGTGAGGAAACTGCCCTAGGACAGCAATGGTGAGGATTTGTGGGTTGTATACAACAGGTCAATAAAGAAAAAGGGCATACAAGTTATTCTCAATTTATAACCATGGAAACTAGAAACATAAATTGCAGTATTCCAGGTAACCATGTGCTAAGACGCTCTCATGTTTGCAGCTCAGTAGTTACAAACCTTGGAGTAGATATTATCCTTTCTTTTTGGAAAGACATTCTGCAATTGGTCAAGCCTGTCCTTATGATCACTGCTTTCCAATGAAACCTAAGCATCAGTGGCTTTTGTGTTGCCTTTGCCTGGCTCAATGAACTAGTTTATTGTACCTTCTCTTTTTTTTTGGCTTGACACAAAAGAAGACAGTGGATGAAACCCGGGATCAGCTGTCTCTCTTGAAGAGTATGATTTTAAATATGCTTCTTCCACATTTGCTCAAGGAGACGCTCTATGTGTCTGGTATTGCATTCAATATATCTCTCTTGAAACTGTTTATCCACAGTTAAAAGGGTGTGTAAAATTCCAAGACTTGCATATTTCTAGAAGCACAGACTTTTTTGTTTCATCTCCCTAAATGTCATGTACTGCCAAATTGCAACAGACATTTAAAGAACATTGATGTTGGTAAGTTGCTGCAATTTCAAGCATCTACAGAGGTGGATCTTTGGGTTTCTTAGTGATTTGGAGTTTTTAATTGAGTTTACCATATTTCATGCCAATATTTGCTCCATTTCTGCTTGTATATTTAGAAGAAAAATAAAATTACCACAGCATTATTAAATGAGCTGATAAAAGGCTACAGACAACTAAAAATAGACTGCACTTTTTTTCAGAAAGAAGTGCAATTAGACCTCATGATTGTACTGCACTATTTACCAAGTCAGGCTGCTGTAGTGGAATTAAGGAGTGAACACACCCTGTCTGAAATATGAGGCTTAATTTTCAGCTGTGAGTTATTCCTGGTAATGATCTCATTTTATGCCATGAAACTGATCAAATAACATTAGCTCTTGAGTGATTTTTTTTTTTCCAGAGGGTGATGCTTATTAAAGTCAAATGGAGTCCTGGCAAAATTTCATAATTCTGTGAATATTTGACAGTAAAAGCATGACTTAAATGCGTGAAGATTTGCATTCTAAAATCTCAAACCTTTATTCATGCTGAACAACTTGAGGCTATCTTTAGTTACATAAATCCAATGCTTTGGCAGGTGCGTCAAACTGCTCAAGAGTAAGAAAGCTCTACAGAGGTACCTGGACAAGCTGAATCAATGGGCTGAAGCTGATTGTATGAGGTATAACAAAGCCAAGGGCTGGGTCCTTCCCCATCCAATGCTACAGGGTTGGGGAAGAGTGGCTGGAAAGCTACCTGGCCAAAATGGACCTGGAGGGAGTGCTGGTTGGCAGCCAGCTGAACATGAGCCAGCCAAGAAGACCAGCCCATCCTGGCTTGTATCAGAAATAACTGGCCAGCAGGGGTAGGGAAATCATCATACCCCTCTACTTGGCACTGGTAAGGCTGCACCTTGAATCTCGCTTTCAGTTTTGGGCCCCTTGCTACAAGAAAGACATCGAGTTGCTGGAGTATGTTCAGAGAAGGGCAAAAAAGTTGGTGAAGGGTCTGGAGTGTCTGGGAAAACTGGGGTTGTGGAGAAGAGGAGGCTGAGGGGAGAACTCATTTCTCTCTAGGGTTACCTGAAAGGAGGTTGTAGTGAGGAGGGTGCTGGTCTCTTTTCCCCAAGTACAAGCAATAGAACAAGAGGAAATGGCATCAAGTTGTGTTAGGGGAAGTTTAGATTGGATACTGGGAAAAAACTCTTTACAGAAAGAGTGGTGAAGCATTGGAACAGGCTCCACAGGGATCTTGTGGAGTCACCATCCCTGGAGATGTTCAAGAAATTTGTAGATGCAGCACTTCAGGACATGGTTTAGTAGGTATGGTGATATTGGGCTGATGGATGGACTTGATCTTGAAGGTCTTTTACAACCTAAATGATTCTGTTATATAACTTTATGTACCTTTAAATGTTGGTGTTTCATTTTTTCCTCTTCCACTTTCAGACGTTTCTGCGTAATTTCTTCTTGCAGCTTTCTTTTGTCCTACAAATTAAAGAACAATAAAACTTCAGTTAGTGAAATTACTTGTTACTAAAAAAATTGCTCATGTGTTGTTCAGTAGGGTGAAAACAATCCATGCAAATAAAGCCTTATTTTAAAGCTTATACAGTGTTCATGCAGTGCATAATTCTTAGCAGCAAAAGGTCATTTGTCCTATGCTGGTATGGTTTCCAGTACTCTTTTTCTGAAGTACATTTGAACATGTTAATGACCACGAAGCAGAAATGATCCAAATTATAAGTAATTTACTGTAAGGAAGGGTGGAGGAAGGGAGAAAAAAAATAAAAGGAACAAACAAAAAGGAAGAAATAACATTTGAGCACAATTATACATGCAAAATGAGGTTAGAGATGGGTCCTAATCAAAATTCCTAAGGCAGCCCACACATCATTAGTGGAAAGAGTCTACATGGTTTACAATATACAGCTGTAGTGCATCACTAAATGAAATGGGCTATGGTTGAATCCAACACTGAGCTTATGTGCAAAAGCTGTCTTCACGACAGGTGAACTTTAGAAGGAACAACTTCAAGTAGTACTGATCTATTGTAGTTCCACCTTCATACTTTTCACTATAGATCACAGGAAAAAAGGAAATGGGTGAACAGACTCTGAATGCTGGCAACTCTTGTGTCTTTCAATACCTGCTCTCATGTGAAGTGGCTCCTCTATATGAGGCCAAACGTTGATTTATTTCTATGTGTCCTCAGCAACCAGTAGGAAAGAAATCATGCCAAAGGAAACTAACTTTTACTCTTACAAGCTGGATTAAAAGGCTATTCACTTGGTCAGCCTTAAAGCTCTGAAATCCTGTTATTGGACGTGGCAACTTTCACACTTGTTTCTTGGTATATTCTAGGGAAGTAAATTAAATCATCTGTTGTCTTGTGCAGAAATGTTTGCTGAGTGGAGGCTACTCCCACTTTCCTTTCAACTAGAACACATTACTGATAGGATTTTTTTAAACAGTCTGTTTTCAAACAAGTGTGGCTTAGGAAAGAGTTAAGTTCTTCGCAGGCATAGGAAAAGACTTGCCCTTTCAGGCAACCTGAGGAACCAGCTGTGCATTAGAAGTGTAGAAATTCAGTAAGGAAGTGATGGGCATAAATCTGGGAGTTGGTCTCCACCATTTCCCTAGAATCTGGGATCTGGAAACAGGAAGCTGTAGCATGCTTTTCTGAATCATTTCAATGTTACTGGAAAATAAAAGTTAGCAGTGGAGCACAGTCTATATGTACACTGAGTTAAAGGATAGGAAGAACAAACCACCTAGCCTTGTGGAGTTGGAGGGCAGGATGACAGGCTAGCCAAGCATGACTGATAGTATGATGAGGTTTAATAGATGAAGGAGTGCCAGCAATCTCTTCACTCCTGCAGTCTATAAAATGCTGTAGTATCTATAAACAGTATCTGTATTTTACATATACTCCTTGGTAGTGTTAGTCTGCCTCTTCAATACATAGAGCAGATAGAGATACTGCCTCAAGATACTTGCTGCCTTCATCCTTAAGTGTTTTTGAGTTTTGCCATTGCTTTTTAAAACAGTTAACAGAGCTATTGATTTGGGATAACTACAATATGTAATTGTTCTGCAATGTCCCTTCTTATAGACTTTATCCAAGAGCTTTTATGCTGAATCTTACTCAGCCAGTCCTGATTTTGGAGTCTCTGACTTTCACACCTTTCCTTAGCTAGGAAAAATTCCCAATTTCATTGTATAAATGGCCTTTAATGTCATTAAATCATTAAATGAGCAGGGTGTGACAACAGCTTGTGTTTATGAGTTGTTACAATTCTTAAGAAAACCTTTTATTAAAGTTCTGCATAACTTTTTTTGGCTAGAAAATGAACTTTCAGTTAAGTTCTGCATAAGCTTCTTAGCTAGAAATGACCTCTTACTTGGTTTACAGCATTACAAAACTATTCTAAGTAAACGTAAATATTCTTTTTGTAATGGTGGATGTGTATACCAAAGGCAGTCTGAAATGAGAAGTAGTACACAAAAATACTGTGCAGAAAGAAATTGGAGTATAAATGCATAAATAACTGCATTTTAAATTAACTGTGTAATAAGGAACCTAGTCAGTAATGAAACTTCTGTACGATCCTCTTGTTAGATGGCTATGTTTCCTTAGCATCTCATATATTTTCTTTTAAAGTTTTCTACGTGTATTCTTTGGTGTTCTAGCAAGTTTTAATTTCACTGGTTGGTAATAAACATCCATTATACAATTATCCAGATTAAATAGGTTTAAATAGGTTGTCTTTCAGCTTTCTTTGAGTAGATATATAACTGTCTAATGTCAGAAGCTAAAATTAAAGGAAGATGTATGAGGAACCTTTTTGAACCTTGTATTGCCAGAATAATTTTTAAAACCTGCTAGGACACTTCCTACAGTGTAGTCTGCTGTACTTTGCAAATCATGTCTTCTACAAAGCTTTGACTGTACATGTAAAGGAATAAATGCTTATTGCTAGATAGTGAAGAGATCCATGCTTCTGCTAAACTTCATACTCCACCCCTGTAGATAATCACATTGCTGGCAGTTCTCTAATCCGCTCTTATTATGCTCTTGTTAATGAGTGCAAGATTTGGTTTTCATGAAAAGGCACTTTTATCCCTTCCTCTGTTCTACATCAATGCAAGGTGAGACTTGAGTCTTGGTTCTAATTTTCACTCCTACTGAAACATAGGAGCCTTTCCTGACTTTTGAGCACAGAAAAGAATTGTATTCTAAATTTGATCTATCTGAAAGGAAGGGAAAAACATCTACAGAGCAACATCTTGCTATGTATTGTGTGTGCGCGATGTCCATGAATTTGTGTCAGCTTTCCACAGAGGTGCCAGTGTTGGTTTGCTTGGTCCCAACGACAGATGCTGTGTACTGCCAAGGCCAACAGTGCGGGTGATGTTTTAGTGGATGTATTTTTATTTTTGCATAATTTTCCAGAGGTAATGCTTGGTTGTTGAGGGGTCTTATCTGGAGGTATGGATGCATTAATCTGATGGCATGAGACTGCAGAAATATAATTAAAATATTTAACCAGAACTAAAATCTTCCTTAATTTTTTGTTTCCAAAGTATGCAGGATTTGATGAGAAAGGATTTAGCCTAAGGTTCCTCTCTGACTGTTTTGTCTTAATGTGCTTACCACGGCAAACCCTGAAGCTTTTGTATTTTAAGATACAACAATCTCTCTAACAAAATGGATGCATTTATTTTTTTTACCTTTTTATATTCTGTATACACCAGCAGCAGGTGGAAGCTATAAAACAGGGAAAGATGATTCCTATTCAGAGCCACGGGAGCATCAGAATTTTAAAATAATAGTAGGGATTTCCTTTTTTCTTTGCTATGTAGAGAAGATATGAAAAAGAATTTGAAAAAATGTAGTAGCTCTGTGAGACATAGAGCCTGGCATTTAACAATGGAAACTACTTGGGTTTTAGTGCAAGTGTAGTTGTTTACTGTACTGAGTGCCCTTTGCTGTCCTCTGTTAGATCCTTTATATCACACACCTTATAGGTAGCACTTGAAATTCCGAGGTACGTTGCTTGGGACAAACCTTCCCAGAGCCATTGAGTAACTCACAGTTGGAAATGTACAGTGTTGTTTTCTTAAACAACTCATACTGCAGGTTATTAAACCTGATGATAACCTCACATCATTGAGGCTCCTTCAGTCCTGCAGTGCATTATAACAAATATACCGAGGGCTTCGATTAAATGCTTTCAATGAAGGCAGAGAGTTAATAGTTCCTTTTCACAGTGAGTGTAATAAATGAAGTCACGACCAGAAACCAGATATGATTTCCTGGTTCCTGCAATGCAAGACATTGGAAGGTGTCAGTTTCTTAAAAAAAATACTTCTGCAGTGTTTGTTTGGAGGCAAAGATGCAACCAGAGGATGCTAACCTGACCACGTTCATAGGTGTCCTCATCAGGCAACTGCGCTGCCCCGTTCCTCCTGCCACATACCAGGAAGTATAAAACATTGCAAGGCCTGGAACGCTCAAACATTCCTTATCTTTTAAGCCCATACACTAGAGACAAAGTCCAGATTATGACTCTGGTTCAAACACCGTTACTGTTAAACAAACTAAAGTACTCTAAGCCCTCTAAAACATTTTAGATTAGCTTATAGTGAGCTTGTGTCAGGTGTCAAGGAAATATGATAAATGGGCATGTTTGGGTTTTGTCAAGTATCATAATTAAAATCCAACCTATTTAACTCCTGTAGATTTATTCTCGTGATTATTTTGGTTCCAATAAGATTTTTTTAACTCTGACCACAATTTATTCATCCAGTAATGTTTGTTTCGCAACTAATCTATCATGCCAAGAGTATGAAAAATACCTGTGTTCCCATTACTTGTTTTTTAAAGATAGCTTGTGACAGTGAGTGATCCTTCTGCAGTTTTCCTTTTATCCCAAATGGCCAAATTTGGTTTCAGTTTAATTCTTTTCTAACTGAATGAGTTTCAGTGGAGAACAACTCAGAGGAAAACTTTGATTCAGCTGTTTTTGTTACATCAGGTTATACTCCTTTAAAAAAACAACTCATTAGTTCCTTTAAAACACAATAAACCTTTTGAAACAGATTTTCCTCTTGAAGAGAGACTGAAAATGTTTTCTGACATCTTCTTCATAAACTTCTGAGTTGTTTTTTGGTTTTTTTTCCCCCTCCTCTGAAAACTGACAGGTAGGAATTTGCTTAATCCAAACTTGTCCTTTTTCACTTTTCAGACAGCAGTATTTATGATCATCAATAATTCAGAAAATTTTATTTAATTCCCTAATGCAAATGCCAACATCTTTCCTCTCACTTTTGTTGTGAAATGGGAAAATTGATTTGTTCTGGAATTCTCTAGCTGCCTTTTGACCTGCTGTCCTTCAGGCAAACATTCAGTTGTGATGATAGTACTATGTATTTTAGACTGTCCAGTAATGATTTGCGCACATACTGCTTTGAATTTAATTTGAAAGTGCATAATAAAATCAGTACAGGCAACTTTGCTGTCTTAAAGCAATATATAAACCAGAATTTAAAAGCAATGATTTCAAGCAGACACATCTTTTTCTTATTCTGTCCTGGGATAAATCATTCTTCAGCAAACACACAGTAGCTCATTAACACCATAGTACTTTTAACCCTTTTTTAAGAAATAGTGAGTTATAACTGTAAGCACTTACTGTTATGGCCTGGAATCTTTCTTTCAGCAATTCGGCTTCCTCCATTCTAGAAATCAAAAGCAGACAAGTAGTGAAGGAAAGCAGAATGAGACCATAAGCAAAAAGCCTCCTGGTGGGGCTGCAGAAAAAAACAGAGGTGATTTGATCCAATTCCAGTGCAGAGAGAAGGCAGAATTTTTGACTAGTTAGGAGACTCCCTGAGCAGATGAGCAGATCAGTCCAGATAGACACATGTACTGAGGGTGTGTAGAAGAGGCAGACGTGGAGACTGCTGGCATGAGTTGACTGACAAGTTGGAACAGTGGAGCACAAGCCCTTTTCCTTCAGAAGCTGCCAACTCTTTGTTTTAATGTGCTCGGTTAGCATGCCATTGCTGCCTTAACTGTTAAATGCCCAAACTCTAATCATCCAGGACCATGGTAGAAGTAAACTTTTATTATGTTCCTATTTCTCTTTCTTCCCTTTGTGTATGCTTCGAGTGACAAACAGGTATTTTAAACTAAAGTATTCCTATTCCTCATGAAACTTGTCACCTGTGTGTTTTAACTTGTAAATTTTGCACGGTAGATAGTATGGGGGTTTTTGAGATGGCATTTTAAACTTAATTTCCTGGTCAAAATTATTAGAGTAGCTGTATTCATAGCTGGAAGAATGTTTTAGAAAGACTAACTTAATGTAAAATAAAATTTAAGCCATCAGGTCTGTCACTGAATGCAAGTGTTAATCTGTGCAATTACCGGTCAGCTAACTAGGACTCAGGCGAAGCTTTGTCTAAGTAAGGATTTCAGGATCATCATTTCAGTGTTACCAAGATGAGTCTAAAATGCTAGTGGCTCTCATGCTGGATTTCCATTCAGCTGACATGAAGGTTGTTTTTTTTTTTCCTGTGGATTTCTGCTGAAAACAGCATTGTGCTCCTTAAGGCATGGCGCACATTTTGACCTTTCCAATTACATGACAGGGAGTCAGCCTTCCAAAATCAATCTAGGAAACCTGCAAAACAAGTGGAATTGCCTCTAGTAAAATCCAGTTGTGGAAAAAAATATAAGCAAGATAAAGCTGAATTCAAACACCCTTTGTTGTCCCTAGGATCACGTAACTTAATTCTTTGTAAGGACACCAACGAGAAAGTCAGTCAGCATGTTTAGTTTTTTCCCTGCTAATTCATTTAGATGACTAAACTCAGCAGGATTTGGTCAGGGGTGTTACTTTACATGTCAGTACAGTGACCTAAATGTTGGTGGCAAATCAAGCTCACTACTACTATAGCAAATTCTAAGATGTTACAGTATTGAACACTTGATGGTGATGTTACATCCTCATAATTCAATATGAATCAATATTTAATTTCTATTTCCACTTTTCTAAGATGTCTTTGCTCATCCGTGTATAACAGCCTATCCCCCTCCACACTGGGATGAAGGATGCATTAGTGTTTTGCTTATACTGTGATCCACCCAAGGTTTTGTTCAAACTTGCAAAGACCCCATGTTCTATTCTCCAGGATTGTTTTTTTTTAAATATTAATATATTACACATTTGGAAAGCACCAAAAATTAAAATAAATTATAATGGTTCATAAAAGCAAGAGTGAAGTTAAAAGGCAAATGTGCTGAGGTGTATCAAGAGACAGATTATATGGGAATTTAAATGTGTTCAGTTTAGGGATTTGAGAATACGTTATACCACTGCACTGAACTAACTATATTCTTGCTGCAGAAACAAGAACTTACTTCATCTTTGTTTTCTGTTAAGTTCATCTTAAAATTTAAGTACATATGTGGGCTTCAAAATGTTTAGAAGTATTTAAAGCAGCAAATGATTACATCAGAAATAAGGAACTCTGTTTAGGGCCAAAATCTGTACTCTGATATAAATGGGATTCCATTCTTGATGGATGGAGAAATGAGATTAGTATTACAAGTTCAAATTATAATCATTGGGACTGTATTGCTTTGAATTTTTATGATCTACACTATTTTCTGAACTTTATGCTCCAAAATTGTTTAAATACTTTTAAAATCCATATAGTGGATGTTTTATGTTTACAGACCAGAAATGTATTAAACATGTCTTTCCCGAATCTGAACCCACAGATTTTGAAGTAAGCTGAAGATGGTTATGTTGTTTTAAGTGGTCATTATTAAGAAAGAATTTAAAGCCCACTCTAAATATTGAAAAATGTTTAAATCATACATATTCCTTTGCTAGGCAGGATTTGTTGCTCAGTCAATAGGTTGTTTTCCAGTTATCTTAATCCTATTCTAAATGGGATTTATGTGCAAGAGAAGAAATGGACCAGCTGTCATTTTGTCTGCCACTTAAGCCTGCTTCACCAATAGGAGTATCCACGCTGTTACAGATTAGTTCAGTGAATCTGAGCAGCTGTGTTTTCAGTCTGCAGGATTCTTAGAACAAGGTTTTCCAGAACTTGCCTGCTATAAATATATCCAGAGGATGCTATCTACCTATTCTGTGAATTTAAGGAGCTGGGAGATGGGGATGTAGTGGAGACAACTTTTGGAAGAATAATATGTTAACCGATGTTTCAGTAACAGGCAACTGTATATTTTTCTTTTAGTAGAACAGATTCTCTGAGTTATGCAGAAAATGTTTGTTATATCACATGGTGAGTCATACAGATTGGATTTTTTGGGCTTCACTTCTTCCTTTGTTCATTTCCATTTTGCACTAGGTACCTAATGTAGGAGTAATAATGAGAAGTTGAAGTGCAAGGTGAAACTGTTGCATTATGAGGTAATACAGAAACATGGGTGGGAATTTAGAAGAATGCAATGTCCTGAACCAAAATCTAGAAGAGCCACAGAAGCACTTTCATAGATGGCAATGCAGGTTCCATTGTCCATTTCTAGAGCAGAGCCCGAGTACTGGCATAGAGAAATCCTGTCACTTCAGAACTATGGCAACTGTAACCAGCCTTACAAACAAAACTATCCTCAGCTCTATTGTTACTCATTGCACTTGGATTTCTTTTGAAACAAATAATTAACTAAGTAAGGCATGTATAGTAAGTTATAGGCTATTGTAGTAGCAAACCATTGCTTCTCAAAAGAAACATCTTGTTAAAGGTAAGAAGCAAGATGTTTTCACTTTTTGAAATATGTATTTGAAAAAGTGAGTTTGAAGTGAATGGAGTTGGTCAGATTGTTATCAGTTGAAAATGTGGCTGATATTTTCTGGAATTAATGCATTAATGAATCATCATTTTGTACGTCTTAACTACTCAGTTTTGCTTTGTGTTGACCGGCCTCCTGCAGCTGTGTTTGAAAAGGAAAAAGGCATTTTGGACATGGTATCAAAATGATATTTATATTCTTGTCGTGAGCAAATGTACTACTATTATGCATTTGTCTGCATGTAGCCTTGACTCTCTGACAGTGCAGGTGTGGAGAGGATATAAATTTCACTGGAGGTCCCTCATTGAAAATGTCTACTGTAGTGTGCTCTCAATTGACCCAAAGGTTTGGTGTCTGGAATACCTCAGCTGACTGAGAAATGGCCTCTTCTCCAGCAAGAACAAAGCCTTTGCATTTAAGAGATGAAAAATAAGCCAAAAAGAAATAGAAAATTGAAGGTTTATAACTTTTTTTTTTTTTAAATTCTAGATTAAATGAACAGAAAAAGCCTTTGGGCCATTGCTTCCAAAACTTTTCTTTTTTTTTTTTTTTAGATTCTTTCTCTTTAGCTGTATCTTATTTCCACAAAGAAATAAGGTTAATTCTTTCAATGAAAAGTAGGTTTTGAAGGCTGTTTCCACCATTAGTCTGCAAAGTACTACCAGCTGTTTCAGTCAACAGTACATTAATATTGCACAATAAGCAGCAAAGTTGCTTAGGTACAATAGCAAAAGTGCTATATCTTTTCGTCGAAAAAGCTTAAGACAGTTACACTTCTCAGGGATCTTCATGGCACTTATACATGTTTAAATATGGAATATAGGGGTACGTATAATTACCAAACTAGCTGTGTATGGCATGTCTGTGGGAGACTTTCTTATTGCTTGTTTTCCTTCTGTGGCTAATTCATCTATAACTTTCTAGATTCCTAGTTTCTGTTGGTCACTAAATACTTAATCTAATGACCTGTTTAGCAGGTGGGATTGCCTGACCTCTCTCAGGTTTATACAATTCAAGATGCTTTCTTTTATATTTCAGCCAGAGTGCAGATTCTATTAGCCTGTGTGCTTCAAGATATGTGACAATCAGAGGGAAAAAAATAAAAGCCTCCTGTTCTTCCGTCAAATTATACAATATTAGAAATTATGAAAGGGTGAATATTTTTAGGATCTCAGAGGAAGTTAATAAAAACCCTGCCAGCTCTCATGTGGGATTAAAATTTTGCTTTGAAGGTCAATTTTGGAGAATTGTCTAAGTAGATCTTTTAACACAATGAATTTCTTGGGTCCTCTCATGAAGCACAACCATATCCAGGTATCTCAGTTTTATGCAGTTTTATGAAACTAAATTCTACCTTCTTTACTTGTTTGAGTAGACACACAATATGAATCTCTGGGTGGAAAAGTCTCAGTGTTTTTCTAAGTACAACTCTCTTCCTGTTGGTATTCCTAACTATGAAAATATTAAGTCTTTATAATAAAACTGAAGAATCAGAGAATTGCAGAACCAGAGTTAGAAGGTACTTTAAAGATCATTTATTTCCCACTCCCCTGCCTTGGACAGGGGCATGTCCCACACATCAGGCTGCCCAAGTTCCCACCCAACCTGGCCTTGAATACCTCCCGGGATGGGGCAGGCACAGCTTCCCTGGGCAACCTGTGCCTGTGCCTCATCACCCTCATTGTGAAGAATAAAGAAACAGCTGTTGGTCATTGCCTTCCAATTTTTTTAAAAAGATTATTTTAATTGCATTTTATAGTAAATCTGCCTTCAGGTTATCTATCAATATTATAGAGAAGTTCTCATAATGCAGAACAGGCTCTGCTGTCTCTTCATGGTAGGTGTTTCTTTAATCAGAGTGTGTAGCCCAGCTGTAAATGCTGTTGTGCTAAATGTGGATCATCTTGCCCCTTCTTTTTCTAAAATTGCACAGTGAACTTTGTCAAAGTCTATTGATTATATTTTAATCAGTTAAACATTTTTCTGTAGCCTTTTTCACTCTCCCAGACACTTGTCAGTTCTTCTCGTGTATTTTGGAAATGTTTTATGAAACTCTGAATGTGGGAGGCTTTCCAAAGCAGATTTAACAAACTTTGTTGTTTCTCATTAAAAAATCACATGTCAGTGAATAGTCTAAGTGTTGATATTAAATGTGAGATTCTTAATGAGTGCCTAGATAGGATTGTGTCTGGTTTTTTTTTTTAATGTAAACAGAAATAAATAAAACCACAGAGAGTCTAAAATACTTGGAATCGGAACCTTAAACTTGTTGTGGAATGCAGTGCTTACAACTCAGAATTTTCCAGCCACTGGAGTTATACGCTTCTAAGTATAGTGCAGAGTTTTAAATCCTACCCAGCTAACTGTGTGAAGAATTTTTTTAGTAGGGCTCCAAGAAACAGCTTTGGTTGTTTTCTGGTTCAGTTGTGTTTCACTGAGCAAAACCAAATACACCACAACCAGAGCCAAATCCTGGGGAAAATAACAAAACCCACCCAGTACCATGCTGCCCATTGTTAGATAAACTGCAAGACATATTCTTCTGATTCTTGCTTTCTGATGCTCTTGAAGAACACAAATAGAACAGTAAATGATAGTGGTTGAGTTTAATAGGCCATGGTAGGATTGTAGAGCAAAATCAGGTCCTTAAAGATTGTTTTTGCTGAACACTTAATGCCAGGTAGGTTTTTTTGAGTACAATCGCTGCGGGTGGAAGCCTTGAAATTATACATGAGTTGGTCTAGAAGACAAAGCTGAAGCAGGAATACCTTAGCTGAAAACCTTTTTTTCTGCAGCTGGAGCTGAGGGGTGCAGAAGCTGTCAGAACCGGCAGTGGTGAAGCTATTCAACAAATTCCCCTAATCACCAAACTCTTGTTTGCAGGCTGAAGAACGGAAGCTGTGTAAGTTACATCAGTTGATTCACATCTCTGGAGGCATGGGCAGAGCATTCACCCTGTTCCCCTGGAAGCTGCCTAACCAGCCTACCTGTCTAGCAAGGTCTAGCTGGAGCACTGGAGTTCAGGTGTTCCACAGTATGGGTTGAACCTTATCTGATAGCTCTCACCAGAGCAAGGAGGAGTTACTGCTTTCTCCACCTACACTTTCAGCCATATTTTGCAACCCCTTTTCTTTGTCTGTCTACTCTGTGAACCAAATGATTTGCTAATCTGTCAAGAAAGTAATTAAAAAAAAAAGTAACAAATCCAAACAAACCAAAACTCCCAAATCCACAAGTATCTGCTCTGCCAGTAAGCGATAGGCTCAGTGGGAGATGAGAGGAGCAGTAGCATTAGGAAATAAGAAGAAATGGGATTCTGGATGGGAGATGAACAGTGATAGAAGATGGAAGAAATGGGATTTGTCTGGAAGCAGTGAGGTGCTAGGTGGCTCAGCCGTCTTGCAGGGCTTGGGCTTGCCTTACCACAGTGATCCAGGGACCATGACAGATCTTATACTGGTGTGTATAACAAGTATGTATGCTTAGCTATTTATCTGAAACTTGAAACTGCTCTGAAAACATGACTTCAGACAGTGGCAATCCTTCCTGTGCTTCCAGATATTCAGTATCCTGCACTGTGGGTGGGCAAAAAATATCCTACATCCAATTTGTTTTGTGTAAACCTTTCCAAGTTAATGGAAAAAAATACGTGATAAGATTATGCAAAACTTGATTGTTAGCAGAACTGATAAGAATATTTGTGGCAGGTAACACTTGCAGCAAACACAGGGCTAATGTATCCAGTGAAGACGACCTTTTTTTTTTTCCTGAGGAATTTGTTATTTGGAAGCAGTGGCGGAGAAAAACTCTCAAAATGTCAGTCATTCAAGCTGTTAACTTCAGCTGTTCCCTGTTCATTTGCAGTGCTGGGTAGGTCATCTGAATAACACAGGGACTCTGACTGAAGGGCTGACGCCTGCTCCGATGCAGTGCAGGCAGCTGAAGCTGAATACTCATCCGGATGCCTGTGAGAGTATGTCACCAGCTTGTGTTTTTCAACTGATTCGAATATTTTATTCTCCTGCTCAAAGCAGTGTATATTTACTTAACCCCTTACTTTAGACTGGTGTTTATGAGGAGTGAAAAAAAAAGGTCTAATACAGCTTCCTCTTTTTTTTTCTTGTAAGATTTGTTTTAATTATCAGGATTTCAGACCTGTTTGATAGCTGCATTTTCTTACCAGAAAGGTAACATGATCTTCCTTCTTTTCAACTGAATCTGAAGTGCATACTCTGAGTGGTATTATACTATTTACTTGGTATTTGCCCAGGGCAAAATTACATCAGAATTTTGAACTGATATAATGGCTGTGTGGTGCTGAGAAGAGGCATCCTCCTTCTCTCAGACAAATATTCCCACTGCTTGCTTGACTGTCTGCTTGCTGAATCCTCTTCTAAGCTGGCAGGAAACTAACCAAGCAACATAAAAAAAGGTGGCTAATGATGAGCTAGTGAGTCAAATCATTGCCCAGAGAAACCTGGTGAGTGCCAAGATGTGGTAAGAGAAAAAGGCAGAGGGTGGAACTGTGGCTGCTGGAGAAATGCAAAGGAGGGAGAAAGAGCAGGGAAAGAGGAGTGAAGAGTAGGAAGAAGGGGAAGTTGTCCCTAACTGTAAGAAAAGCCAAGCTGTTAAATGTAAATTTACCTTTACAGACCATTAAACACAATGTGGGGAATTTTTTGGTTTCTCCTCCTTGCAGGCTTAATAGGTCTTTGAAAGACTGTCGGTAGACCAAAGGCTAATATTTTATTACCACCAATGAATAATACAAAAAATAATCTGGCTGAAGTTGCATGAAAGAATATTTTGAGGAATATAAAAGCTCTTTTCATGTCTTCTCAGCTGTGAACAAGTTCTTTACCCAGTCATATCAGGGAAGCCAAGTTGATCTGCTGGTCATGGTGCTGCTTAATTAGACGTAATTTCTAAAGAGTGTCTTCACAAATTTCTCTTCAGCCTAGCAAGCTGGATCTTTGAGTTTTTTTGGGTGGGTGGGGAAATCTGTTACAGTCCAGACAGATTTCCAGCTGTCTAATTGTACTTGGAGACTGATGGCCTGCGAAGACTGGAGCTGGATACTATTTAATCATCTGTTTTAGCAAAATATTTTAAAATTTGAAAATATCACCATTTCATTTAGCCTGTAGGTGAAATAACTGCTGTTTTGATGTGTAGTGTTTATCTGGAAAAAGGGTATTTCAGGTATTAAAATTTCTTATTTCACAAATTATTATAATAGCTTCCTGTAAAGGGAATCTAGCTAGATTGTCAGACTTGCAGCCAATGGAGATAAGACTTCAAGATGCAAGTTCTTGGAATTTGGATTAGAAATTTAATCTATATTTCTAGATTGTAATCATCACTGGATGGGACAGAATTAATTTTGATGTTTGAAGGAAAAATCAAGAATGTTCCAGCAGTTTCAGTTAGCTGCTATCATTCCTTAATTTAGTTGGTCTGTTCTCTTACTTATTTTTCATAGAATCACTAGGTTGGAAAAGACGCACTGGATCATCAAGTCCAACCATTCCTATCAATCACTAAACCTATCAATCACTAAATTTTGGCAAATGCAGCTCAGGTTTGCAATAAAAAATTGTCATTATCTCATGATTGCTTAGTGCTTGTGTGACAAGTTTAGTATTCTCAGTTTCCAATGGACCATCAGCAATGGGAGAAGAACCAAGGAATAAGTAGCACAGAGTAATCTGTCTTTTCACTGAAGGAACGCCACACGTCAGTGTAAGTATCAACATCTTTTCATACAGTCACTTCAAACACCAGCAAAAAGCTATTAATTAATTAATTTATACATGTATGTATTTTTTCTGCTGAGATTAAAAACTGTTCTTTATGTAAATAGCCTTTCTGCAGTTGTTAAGTGTATGTTCATGTAGGTTCATATTAACACTTGATTGTCTCAGGGGACAACCACTTATATAAGTATTGCTTGGAATTTATACCATAAATCTCAATAACCCCAGCACTGATTTATTGAGAAGTTGTTTAATATTATAGCTCAGAAACTGAAGAGCTGAAGTTAGATAGATAAACTTCAAAAGCATCTATCTGGGACTCTGGCTAGGTGGATAAGGTACTTTTAGGGATCTAATGAACTACCTGGAGGAAATGTCAGCTTAAACATAGCTGAGGGACTTTAGCTTTCTTTAGTCCTAAGAAATGTCCTACAGCAATGTCATATTATCCTGAACTGATTCTTCTAACCAGTATGAGTGCCTGGAATTTATTTCATGGTTGACAACTTCATTTCATATATCTTGCTCATATCCAAAGAATTTCATGCCTTTCAATCATATAGGCATGTTTCTTATATCTTCTTCTAGCCCCTCATTAATTTCATAGTTCTGTAAATATCTCAATTAAAAATACTGATAGACTGTGATTTCAGGTACTTATTTTGAATAGGAGTGTAAGAGATTAAATAAAATTAAAATGTATTTGCACTTTTTAAAAGTACCCTGCCACCACCATAAATTAAACGACTTTTGCAATTAAGGAAGGTCTTGAGGGTTACCTGTTCTTAACAGAGGCAGAAAATGGCTTTTGTAGTAGTCATTTAGCTTAAGAGAACTTCAGAAATAAGTTCCTTTTATTGAGAGTGCTGATCACTGGCTTTCCGGAGCAAAAGCAATTCTTTAAGATATGTGCGTGAGTTATCAAGAAGTGCAATATAGATCAGGAAATGGGTGATTTCCACACACTGTGATCACAACTTGTAGCTATATATAGCTTTGTCTGTTTTCAGATAGTGACATGGAACGTGTCCCAAAAAGCAAGTAAGGTGTGTGCTGGGGATTTTCAGAGTTCTGCGAGTGTCCTGTTCTTGCATCAACTGGGCTGTCCAGAGCTGAGTGAACACTGCCGGTTGTGTGCTAGCACATACAAATTAGCCAGTAGAACTGACAATGCAGGTTCTGGAATAGCTTTGCTCAGTGACTCCTGCTAGGGAGTTAAAAACAATTCTTGTTCCAAGCTCTCATTCCTTTGACTGCAGCCCTTTGCCTTGACTGCCGTGTCATTATGACAGCTTCAGCAAAACTGACAGCGACACCTGAGCTGTCAGCTCATACTTTCTCCAAACTGATAGCGTCTGCTTTCAAAAAAAGGTTATGTGAGCCCCAACCTCTTCCTTCTCCCTCTCCCACTTCTAGACAATATCCTAATCTTCAGTATTTCTCTTGTCCTGTATTAATCCTATAAACCCTGAGAAAATCTGCCTACTTCTGTCAATGTAATTGTCCCTAACTCAAGCAATTATGAAACCTTCAGAGCAGCTTTAAGTATTCATAGGACATTCTGAAAAATATTCCTTACATACAGGTCCCTTAGGTTGTGTTGTGTATAATGCTTGTGGTGTAGGGCTGTCTTTAAGTGAAATTAAATACCAGTCTTGAAAGAATAGATATATAGGACAGACTTTGAAAGACTATGAGTATAATTGAAGCATTTACGATTTTGTGCTGTTTACATAGAGCTTGCAAAGAAGGATGTGAATCAACAAAACATCTTGAGTCTTGATTCTTGTTTGTCTTCCAGAAAAGTGCTTTGAATTTTCTAACTAACATTTGCTTGGAAATAGTGATTCACTTGTTGTTTTCTAATTCTTATAGGTAAATGCTATGTGTAGTACAGCTTATCAGAAACATCTGCTATGAAAGGCAAATATACTAGAGACTGTCAGAAATCCTCCTGTGCTATAGTAAACCTTTTGGATCGACTTTTTGTTACGTTTCTTTTTCCCCCACATATACTTTTATCTGTATGTTGTGAATGGATTATACCAGTATTAAATCCTATAATCTGTTGTTCTAAATTAACCTCTTAGTTGTGTTTTTTTAATCTAATTTTGCCTTTATTTGACTTACCTGGCCTTTTGAGTGATTAGCCAGCAAACTTCGGTCTGATTTACAAGAACATTCCTAGCTAGTGAGACAAAGACCAATCTCTAATTTACAGTAACCTCTAGTATCTAGATACCCTCAGTTAAGATACGAAAGTGGGGTAATAATTATTTTAATTCTCTGGTTTGTACATCTTTGATTAGTCAATTATTTTGTCATTTAATCATTCTAAATAATTGAATCCTCCTGAGTAATAAAAAGGTTTACAGCAATTCATGAACAAGGTGCCATCTCTCTCCATGTAGATGTGGGATGATTAATTAACAGTTTGAGATCTGTCATCATTTTCATTTATCTGCAGAGTAAATTAATAGTCTGCCTGGGTAAACCTCAGCACAGTAGAATCATAGAGGATCTCTGATGGCATCTGCCTCCAATCTGCTGAATTACAAAACAGTGAGATTTGCCTAACAAGGCTTTTCCTTTTTTTCCTTTTTAACACTAGTTTGCAAGGCTCATGTTGATAACAAAGCATTATGTAGGAATAGCTGAAGATTTCTATTTTCCTTTGGACTTCTGCATATCATAAGGATTCTTTATTATCACTGATTCATATTTTTTATCTGGCAATAATGCCAACATGTGGTGAATAGACCTTTGCAGTGGCTCTCTGCAATTCAGAAATGACCAGCTGCTCCATATGTGCTTTGTAGTACTAAGAAAGTGAATCTTATTTTTACTTAAGGCTCACATCTGTGAAAGGCATAATGTAAATGACAGTGCTAATTTACAATTATTATAATTCAAAACTAGTACTGCTCAGAGGTAAGACAACAGTATGATGTTCACAGTGGTTGAGATTTTGCTATGCCATTGTGCAGTGGGAAGACTATGCTTGTTAAATCAAACTTTAAGGGGCCTTTGTTACTCTTCAGTGCTTTGATCTGTGGCACTTCTTTGAAAAACACTGATACAAAGCAACTGAATCTAAACCTATCATCTGATTCATCTGGTAATGGCTTGCTGTTAGGTATCTTGATCATTGAGTTCTTGGCTTGAGGATTAATATATTGGCTGGGAAAATAATCTAACCATTGCAAACTTTGCTCATTTAAACAAGACTACAAATATGCCGACAACTTACAATTTATCTTCATTGCCATATAAAAACTATTTGCAAGAGAAACTTGTAATATAGAAATAGACAATAAATTGACAGCATTTTGAAGATGGGTTGAATGAACACCAGAATTAGTTTTCTGGGGTTTTCCTCCCCACCTCAACACCATGAGGGATCAGAGTTAGTATTCACAGGCCTGCATCAAGTGGAAAACAAGTAATGCTACATGGTCAAGGAATGGTGTATTTATCTAATACAATGTAGTAAAGTTTGATAATTTAGTGAATTCTAAAAAAACTGTTACTCTCCAGCTGAACTGCTGTGATATACAAAGACAGTAATAGCCATTTTTACAAAACCTTAAAGCCTTGGCTATGGTTTCTCTCCTTTGTAGATGTCTTTTTTTTTTTTTTGAATCACAGAATTTTTTATGTTGGAAAAGACTTCCAAGATCACTGACTCCAGCCATAAACATAACACAGCCACATCCACCACTAAACCATGTCCCTAAGCACCACATGTACTTGTCCTTTAAATAACTCCAGGGAGAATGACTCCACCACTTCCCTGGGCAGCCTGTTCCAGTGCTTGACAACTCTTTCAGAGAAGAAATATTTACTAATATCCAATCTAAACTATCTGTTCACAACTTGAGGCCATTTCTTCTCACCCTGTCAATTGTTGCTTGGAAGAAGAGATCAATACACACCTCACTACAGTATCCCTTCAGGTAGTTTTAGGGAGCAATAAAATCTCCCCTCAGCTTCCTTTTCTCCTGACTAAAAAGCCTCAGTCTCCCCATCTGCTCCTCTTAAGGCTTGTGCTTCAGACCCTTCATGAGCTTTGTTGCCCTTCTCTGGATGTTCTTGACCACTTCAACATCTTACTTAGAATCAATCAATCATAGAACCAACGGGTTGGAAAAGACCCACCAGATCATCAAGTCCAACCATTCCTGTCAAGCACTGAATCATGCCCCTCAGCGCCTTGTCCACCAGTCCCTTAAACACCTCCAGGGATGGTGACTCAACCTTCTCTCTGGACAGCCTGTTCCAGTGCCCAATGACCCTTTCCATGATTTTTTTTTTCCTAATGTTCAGCCTAATCCTCCTCTGGCAGAGCTTGAGGCCATTCTCTCTTGCCCTGTCCCATGTCACTTGGGAGAAGAGGCCAGCTTCCTTCTCTCCACAACCTCTTGTCAGGTAGTTGTAGAGAGGGCCCAAAACTGAATGCAGGATTTGAGGTGCAGCCTCACCAGTACCGAGTACAGGGGTACAACCATTTCCCTGGTCCTTTTCTGATGCAAGCCAGGATGTTGTTGGTCTTCTTGGCCCCCTGGGCACACTGCTGGTTCATGTTCAGCTGGGCGCCCACCAGCACTCCCAGGTCATTTTCTGCCAGGTAGCTTTCCAGCCTGTAGTGTTGGATGGGAATGTTGTGACCTAAGTGCAGGACCTGGCACTTGGTCTTGTTGAATCTCATACAATTGGCCTCGGGTCATTGATCCAGCTGGTCCATGGCCCTCTGCAAAGCCTTCCTGCCCTCAAGCAGACCAACATTCCTGCACAGCTTGGTATTGTCTGCAAACTTACTGAGGGTGCACTTGATCCCCTCTTCCAGATCATTAATAAAGTTAAAAAAAATAAAGGTAAAAACCTGAACTTGTCCCAACACTGATCCCTGGGGCACACTGCTTGTGATCAGCTGCCAAACGGATTGAACTCCATTCACGATAGCGCTTTGGACCTGGGCATCCAGCCAGTTTTTTTACCCAGCAAAGATTAAGCACATAGAGAATTAATTGGTTTCTTAAACATTCTTTAGTATACTAAGTGGAAGTGCAGTCCTCAACAAAAGTTATTGATTTAAACTGTAGCATATACTGCAGTTTAAAATTCCTGAGAGAAATGTGCATTGCTATTTAAACAAGTGGGTAGTATGACGCAGATAATTTTTGGCTTGTCAGTTTAATATCATCAGTTCCAGGCAAAGTGTTGGGTAGGTTGATACAAGAACTAATAATTCATAAAAGGAAAGTGATACAGTGAATACCAAGACACAGGAAATAAATTCTGTCATCCTAATTTGATGTTACTTCTGGGAAAGGTAATAGAGTAGATATATTATTTTATTTGATACCTTCATTAGGAACCAAATTTACATAAAGCCCACTCAAGAACACAGAAATTGTGAGCTAAAACATAAAGATGGCAGTTCATTGGTGTGGGGTGGTTGGGAACACTAGGAGACTGTGTACTTATAACCAACATTAATTTGATATTGTCAAAGGCAGGATCTTATGTATAGGAAGGATGAATTTCCTCCAGTTAATGCACTGCCCTGAAACCTTATCATGCTGAGGAGATCGTGGGAGTCATGCTGGATAATGAGATAAATAATAACTCAGAGTAAACCAGTAGTTAAAATGGCTACTGTTCTAAAGAGATTTAAAGTTCCTTTGTATTTGGGAATGAATGCAACTATTGTGGGGAGTAGATTGTCCAATTTTCCTGGCAATATTTCAAGAGGGATGTTAAAATTTGACTGCAATGTTATGAGAAGAATGATACAAGGTTTTAGTAGAAACTATATTCTGAGGCTTAGCTTATTAAATATGAAGTTAAGTGGTTCTGTGGGAACACTGCAAGAAACAGAAATCTGACAATAGAGGGCCTCTTTCTTCAGCAAAATGATAATGAAAGTCAGTGACTGGATGTTGAAAGCTGAAATTCTGGCATGCTAGAAGAGATTTTTAATATGGATATTAAGCAGTTAATGCAACAAGGTCTGAGTGCACTCTCCATTGTTGCAAACTTAAAAAACCAGATTCCTTTGGCCTTATAATCAATGGACAATAATACTAAGAGAGTGGCAAAAGCCGACAAATTTCCTAGCATGTTCAAGAAGGTGGCAAATTAGATGATACAAAAATGGCTTAATTAATTATCAGCCAAACTTGTTATTACTGTTTTGAGCATTTATAGTATATCAAAAATCTCTGACATAGGGCTGATATTCCCTTTTCCCCAACTGTTCTTCGACCCCAGCCAGCAGAAATGCTCCTTAGTCTTCCACAGTTTCTCTAGAGCCATTTTCATGTTGTGAGAATGTTTAAGTTTTCCTTACAATCTCAGACCTACTTTCTAGTTTTAATGAAATATTTTCTATGTTTTTCTCTGAAGACAAAATTTCCTGGTGGTTGATAGACACAACCAAGAATGCAGATGGGAGTAAGATTCTTCTCTTAAACTATAATTATTTATTTATGCCTAAACAATATACTGACATTCAACTCTTCATCTACCACATTTTTGTAATTAGTATTAGGTGAATGAAGACAAATGAAGTTATTGAAGTTGTTTCTAAAAAATCTAACACATCAGAGCTTGTTACTTGTCACAGGTAAGTGGTGCTTTTGGCCATTAGCTGTCAGTATTTTACGAGCATCTACAGTCCTACTGTCCTGGTTACAGAACATATTTAGATGAAATGTGAATGAGTTTGTGTAAATCAGGAAAATCAGCCCTGTTACGCTGTGTATTTCTAGTTTCCCATCTGAGAGATGGAGAGAATGGTACTTTCCTGGCTCATGCGGAAGGAGTGCTGTTATTAAACATGGATTACTACTTGCACAGCCATTTAGATGACATCTGAATTTAGAATCTAGCTAAAATTACGGTTGGTCATTTGGTGAAGTAAACATTAGGAAAAAAAATCTCTTTAAACAGCCTTTTTCACTTTTAGATACCTGTGCAAAATATGAATTGCAACCAACCATAGCAGAAATGGAATACAGCAAAAATTGTGCTACCAAAATGCAGACCATCCCAGGCCAGAAGAGAACTGAAACAACTGCTTGTTTCCTGCTGCTTCGGGATGTCAGGGTTTTCAGGTGCTAACTGTGATATTTGAGCTGCCTGTGTTTCAAAGAGTAACTCTGTGTTATATTATTTCTGTTGCAATAGGCTGCTGTGCCTTGCTGGTCCCCATAACTTTATCATTTAACAAATAATTTTGGATGGCACAGACCCAACAGCAGACTAATGTACTGTAGTCATCAATAGCAAATGTGATTTGCCCTTGAAGAGTCTCCTATGCTAATCAATTTAAGTTATCAACATCCTTTTTCAGGAGCTGGATCTGTTAAAAGCAGCTTGTCCCAGCTGATTTGCCAAGGGAAGCTCCTGTCATGTGATTTAGTACCTCTCAAAAAAAGGTCTCTGTGTGGCTTGGCTGACTTCTCCATTTTTTACATGCTGTGACTGTTTGAATATAGCAGGCTGACTATCTTCCCAGTCGGTTGTGCTTCAGATCTCATCTTGGTGCTCTTTCTAAATCAGCAACCAGACTAATGTTATGCATTAGCAGATGACAGCACTTGGTTTGGTGATGAGAAGTGGCATTTTTCACCCTGGGAGACTAGAGGCTGAGCCAAGGGCTGCCATGGAATTTTTCCACAGTCACAGCTTGTGCAGGAGTCCCTGGCTGTTACGTATGCAATAGAAAATGTAACCAACAAGCAAGGCTTCTGGTGAATCCTGAATCTCTTTGCATTAAGGGTTTCCTTAGGGGTCAGCCTGATGGCATCAAGATGAACTACCTTGAGAGAAACAGTACTTCTCCCATTTGGCAGAAGCACTGTCTCTGTTATACAGCAGTTCTATCACTGTCTCTGTTTAATCTTTGTGACAATGCTGTTTGCTGCAGCAGGCACAACTGCTCTCTACAAATGCATTGCTTGTGCGTCTGGCTCAGAGCACTGGGGCAGGTTTTCAGGAGGGCTCTGTTGGCTCTTGACATTTAGAGGCAGTGCTCTGAAGACCCAGGACAGTGAGCTCTGAGCGGAGAAGAGTAGTAGAATTTCTGTGTCTCTCAGCATTGTGGGAAATCTGTTTCTGCCTGCAGCAAACATCTATTAGTGCAAGGAATGGCTGCAAGTTCTCTTGTTTTCTGAGGGGCCATTTACTGGCTTTTGCAAGAAAGAATGTGGCCTGTCAGTAACTGAGCTTCTAGATGGTGCTGAAATACTTCTGGCTTCATAAGTGGTAGTCAGTTGTAATAGATTATTGTATGGTGTGAATATAGCACAAGCCACAGTATTGGGCAGATGAGTCAACAACACTTCTCTCAAGCAACCTGCATATACCAGGAAAGTGTATATCTATGAATGTAAACTCCACAAATCCAGATATTCCTCTTATGCATGTATCTCTATGAATAACTCCTCCTTTGTTCAGGGAACCAACCACTGGCAGAGCACTGTCTGGGCAGAGTCTTTTACAACCATTGAAGCGTATTATGCTCCAGTCATATTAAATGTTTTATAAACAATTTGGCAGGTGATGGTGCTTGTGGTGAGCTTATAAACTAAGAAAATAAAAGGAGCCTTCATAAAAGGCTTGGCTTTGAATCTGTGATGCTTTGTATGTGCTGCCTTTTCTCATAATATTAGAGACTTCATCTGTACTGAGTCAAGTGCACTGTTAGAAAACATGTATTTAATGTACTCTAAATAACATAACATGATTCAATGCTTACTGTGACCAAAGTTCATGTAAAGCTAGCCAGACTTGCTTAGCCTTCCACTCCATTAACTTTAGCTGTAACTGGATAACTCTTGTTTTGTTTTGTTTTTCTTTTTAACTCATCTGTCTGTAAGTATTCTAGACAATAGCATGTTTTATGGTAGATTTGTGGTTCCTAAAAATACTTTCCAGCCTGGGAAACACACAGAACATTCCACTGCCTGAAAGGTTACAAAATTTAATTGGAAAGGTAGGGCAAAATTGTTCATAGTCCTGAACACATGAAATACGTGAGTAAAGTGATGTTTCTGATGAGCAGTCACAATGGACTGGCAGGAAAACACATCTAGTAATGGGAGATTTCTCTGGGCTGTAGTACTGACAATGAAGAAAATCACAGGAAAATTAACCCTAGGAAGGATATTTAAAACCAAGGAGAAAAAAAAAAAGGGAAAAGAAAAACATACATGAAGCCCACTACTTTATTTTGATTAGTTTGATCTCATTTTTCTTTTGCTATTATTTTACACCACTGAATGACTTATGGATGTGCCTTAGCACCTCTGAAAACATTCAAATAGATCATGCTTGAACTTCTGAATGAGGTCTTGTAAAGATAACCTCAAGAACACATAAAAGGGAAGAGTTCATGAGGTTCAGAAATGATGATGAACACTAGGAAAAAGTTGACTGATTCATAAGAAAGTAAGTTGCTGAAGAGGCAATATTCATGATCTTTAGTTTAGTCTTTTGTCTGGTCATCAGCAGGTGTGTAATAACAAGGCTTGAAAGCTCTTTGATCAGCAGTTCAGCTCCCACGCTGGAAAAGAGGCAGGACTTGCTCAGCTGATACCTCATTCTGACAAATAAATTGAGGTACAAGATGGACATGGAGCAGGAGTCGATGTGGCATCAATAAGAACAGTAATAGAGTAAACCTCTGCCAACCATGGTAGAAGTAAAACCATGGAAAGATTTACCAGCAGTGCACCTAGTATTACTTGTTCAGCTGGAGTAAAGGAAGCACTTTTGAAAAAGGGAGCACAGAAACTGGCCTTGCTCCAGGGATGAACCTGTTAGGACACGTAGATTTCAGCTCCCTTTAGTGGGTTGGTAGATTCTATACATGTTTCGTCAGATCCTGGCAGGGTCTGCGCTGCCTGTGAAGAGGGCTGGGTTGTGTTGTGGCAGTAAATACTGGGTGACACAGTAATTTAAGTGTGGAAACAACACAATGATACAGTAATCATACTGCATGAAAGTCAGTGAGAGCAGAAAGGTGCTGCTTCTGCTGGGATGTTAATGTAAGAGAGACTTCCCACTCTTCTGAAGTCCTGACATGATTATGGTTCTTTCTTGCAATTCCCCTCACATATTTTTGTACTGGATGAAACAAATGTTGCCAAGGAAGTGTCCATAGGTGGTTGTATACCATGGCTCTGAGAGCCATGTCAGTACTCGCACACACTTGATAGTATCTGATTGTGGTTCTTCCAGCTTGCAGCACTGGGAAATTAGTATTAACAGCTCAATGCATCTAGTATTTAATTGTATGGAACCTGATCCTCAGTTTATAGAGCCTGATCCTCTAAATCCATTCACCGCTCCAGATCTAGCCTCAGTCTCCCAAATCTGATGTGTAACCTTGTCAGAGTTATTCCAAGTTTCTGTCAACAACACACAGAATCAGGTCTGCTACTACCTCTGGCACTCTGGGCACTGCTGACCAACATCAGGTCCCAAAGAGCTTTAGTCCCCTGATTTGCAGCATGAAGTTTACTCCTGTAGGTGTGCTGGGGGTAAGGGAAAGTAACTTTCATTGTTTGTAGAGATCGTTTGTTAAATTAAGGTTCTGGCTGTGCAATATAATTTCTCTTTTTTATAGCATCCACTGGGATATTGCAAGCTTGGGCTGGAGGAGGGGCCAGCTAAACAGCTTAGCATCTCATCTGCAGTGAGGGAGCCAGCCAGAAGAACATAATGCTCAAAATTGACTGGAAAGCTAGAAGTAATTTTCAGTGGCACACGTAAGGTAGATATCAGCTCATTCATAGACTTCTAGGGGTAGTTTGCTAAAATAGTATTTCTTGGGGGCATCTTTCTAAAGACACACATACAATCCTTAACCTGCTAGCACTGACTTTGTAAGGAAGATTGAGTATCATCTTGTCAATTTTTTTTAGAGATGTTGTAAAGTTATACTAGGAATAATAAACAGTATAGATCTATCCTCTGCCTGGGAGTCCTTGAAAAGCTTCTTGTGGATGGGAAATATCCCTTCTTACTGCAATTCTATTGTCACTTCAAATATGACACTTTCTGTGTACTCTGTAAACCTCTTGGAAAGAGCTCTGTGCTTGCTGCGTTAGGGGAAAAGGAAATAAGATTACCTTGATGTCTCCTGATTCTTTTAGCTTTCCTTTTTGGCTAGTCAGCCATTACCAAAACAAACAGGACCAAATTCATTCTTGGGGTATCTTGTAAGTCAGAGGAGATATAGTTATACTAAGTCCCAAGCTTCTTAATATTTAGGTTGTACCAAATCTTGCAGGATAACACCCTTTTGAGTGCTTTTCCCTAATGGAATACAGTTCTTAGTGTGACTTCTCATTATTCACCATGAGTCACCCTGCTGCCTATTCAAAAGCTTCATTTGCAAAGAAGTGTATTTGCCTTTTCTCAGTTTTTAGTGAAAGAAGAAAACAATCTCATGGAAACAATTAATAATCACGTTTAGGCCTATCAGTATGTTGTAGGTCAGTGAGGAGATGGACCAACTAGGGTAAAATTAATTTCAGGAAAAATTATTTGTTTCTATTATTGTGTTAAAAGTCTTCTTGATGCCCCAAAGACCCCAGACAATTTGTTTTGCTATTATAGTGCTGTCTCTCTACCTCATCCTACCTACTGTGCATAAAAAGCCACGATAGACTTTGTATCTTTGCAGTCTTTGACTTAGCTAAGAGCCAGGGTCAGTAGCAGTGAAAAATGTCTGTTCTCCTTTTCCCTCACTCTTAATATAGGGACTGAATTTAATCTACCTTTTAAACTGACACAAAAAGCAGTAGAAGTTGTTTGCAGGGTCCCACTAGGATGAGCATAACCTACATTCAGAATTTGTTTTCCACTGGCTGCTTCATATTCGTTGTGCTTGCTTTTTCCTTTGAGAATTAAATTGGTTTTTCTGCACTTGATAACCCCTATGATAGATTTTCCCCAGTAGTCTGACTTTAGCATCACATTATAATGGTTCTAACAGGACTTGCTCTCATAATTTGCCACCTAGAGCAAGTTGCAAATACTTGGCATTCCAGTCTACGTAGCAGACAAATACTTACCTTCAAGTAATTGCTTTTGGGAGGTCATCACAGTGAAACCCCAACTGATGGACAACCCAGACCTCTAGACAAATGTTTCTTTGTTTTCCCACTTCGTTCTCTTTTGCCTAACAGCTGCTATATTTTCCAGCTTATTGTTTCCTCAACTAGCATTTCCAACAGTAGCTGTACAAAGAAGTAAGATCTTACCATAAATATAGAAGCAAAGCACTATTTATGCCCAAATCTCAAACACATCTTAGAAATAACTGTGAGCTGGAAGAATATTTGGGAATGTGAAAGAAAATGAGTTCTCTAAACATCTCATTGTGAAATGCAAGAAATAATTCTTTTATTTTGTTTCTTGAGCTCTTTATTCCCATAAGAGATGGCCATTTGAAAAAGGAAATGTGGCAAACAGGAAAAGGAGGCATCTAAGGAAGAAGCACAGGCTGTAGCTTGGAACTGTTGGCTGGGCCTTATCATATTCTAGACAGAGGAATGGAAGAGGAATGGATTCACACCCCAATTCCACTGCAGTCATGAGCTGAAACTTTAGAACTAGGCTCAGGGGCCACGTGTCCACCTTCATGTGCAGCTGTTAAAGTTCAAGGGTCTCTGAGCCTATGTCCTGATGTACTTCTAGTAGATTGATCCTATTCTATAAATGGGAGTGGTTAAGTATTATGGGTGCAACCACAGTGACAGGGATGTCTGTAACCTGCCTAGGAGAGGTTTTGTGTAACTGTTGTTACAGGGATTCTCTTTGTTCTCTAGTCAGCATCCTCAGGCCTCCCAAAAGAACACGACTACTGTGTTCATTCTCTTTTGACAATCTGCAACCAGAGAGTTGTTCAGTATAAAAAATGCTGATCTCTTGAGTAAATGTCTCAGATTTATCATGTGTATGGAATAACTTGATAGTTAAGGCAATTTTGCATATTCAGGAGTGCCACAACAGGAAAATAGACAGCATAGCAGAAACGAAGCTACCAGTAAATGGACATGTAGATATCATAGAATGGTTTGGGCTGGAAGGGATCTTAAATGTCTTCCAGTTCCAACCCCTCTCCTTTGAAAAGGGACACCTTCCTCTAGATCAGGTTGCTCATAGCATCATCCAGTTGGGCCCTTGGTTCTAACTTTCTGTCACAAGCTTTAGACAGATCAGATTTCATAGTTTACTATTAAGGTACTGTGATGTCTCTGTCTTCAAACCAGATTAGGAAATGGATTACGAGTTGAATGAAACGGTTGCCATTCTGTTTATGTACATATATCCCAGAGGGAGCTATGCTTTTCTGTAAATTTCATTTGGCAACTGCCGGAAAAGGCCAAAAAGTCCTGGTTTGTATAACTCTGTGTATTTATATAGACTGTGTAGTTACTAAAATTGGTTGCTCTGCAGGAATAGAGTGTGGCAAGTCATGCATCACTTGATATCTGGTCCCCCAGCAAACACGTTGAAAAGTTAAGGAACTCTGCAGTACGTGTTTGTTTTCCTAAAAACATTCATTGGCAGGCCTGTCAAGTACTTGCTGTGTCATTGATCTCTCTAAAGTCTCTCTTGCAATTGTTAATTGCCTGAAAATTGCTATGGTGTTCTCATACCAGGGATTTTATTACAGGCCAAAGGTAGGTACAGTGTTATAAAATAAACCAGGGAAAAAAATCATCTCTTCTCCCATGATTTAATTTTCACCCAATACATGGTTTTTCAGAAGTAGATAATGACATATGAATTGAAGTATTAAACTATCATCATACCAACACTGATTTTTAGTTCATTTATCCCACAATGAATACATAATAAGATATTTTTGAACTTGTTTGCACTATTCAGAACTCTTTAAATGTTAGACTAATGTTATTGTCATCTATTAAGCATGAGACCTTCCTGTGCTGGGAATATTCCTTATCGTATCTAGGTGATCTTCCTGCTGAAATACCTCTTAGCCAACAGAGGGAGTGGGAACCTCCCTAATGCCTAATAACCAAGTACTGCTCATGAGAAATCTCCTTTTCATACTTGCCACTTACTGTCTAGCTTTTGGGAAGCTTGATTCTTGTAATCTCTTTAGCAGTCAATATATACAAAGGTACCTCAAGGTGTTCAGGAATTAAATAGAATACGAGAAGTGTGTTTGCTCTAGTGTAAGCAAAGAAATACTTTCCAAAGTGATAAAAAGGGAAGGTTTGGTACTATAGGTAGAAAAAAAGATGTAACCACACCTTCATGGTGTTTGCTAGGAACCACATTGTCCACTGGCATGTATGGAAATATAGAGTAGTGAAGAATCCAATACTGTATTTACACAGCAGATTGTGAATTCCCCCTGGAATTCAGAAACTTGAAGTGTCTTTTAACAAGTCGAAGCAGCTCTCTTGAGTCTTAAATCATGAGCCCATTCAGTTTACTTTGACTCAAACGCACCCCTGAAGTTACTCTCTTTTGTTACAGAAAATACTACCTGGAAACAGTGGGATATGTGTTGAACTGTGTTTACTACTGCTGAGTCCTGCTATATAGCGCTGCTGGAAATTGCGTGCACCGATAGACCATAGTCAAATACGCCATTACTGCTGTCACTGAATCAGTCCAGACTTCCCTTCAACACTTAGCCTTCCTACCCTCCCTGAACCTTTCTACTTTGGACTTTCATGATATGACCTGCTATGCCTTTTCTTTGTTGCTTCCAAGAACTCAAATTAGTGAAATCATACAGGCTTGCGGTGCTCCGTGTGCAGATAAACTTTGCTATCTGTTGCATAGCTGTTTGTTACTGATTTATACAACTCTCAGCCTGGAGGTGACACAGACAGAGCCAGGCTGTTTGCTGTCTGAGTTTCACTCTAAGTAACCATGTTCTGTGCACTTCTGACACAGTCCCACCACAAATACTTTAAAAAACTTTTTTTTTGTGAGGCAAAGTAGAAAAGAAACAGCACTAGAGCACAGCTGAAAAACTGGAAAACCTTTTTGTTCATCTAGGTGCTAGATTTCTGAATGGAATTTACTATGAAACTTGAGACAACAGGAGCATGCAAACATTGGAATAACTTTATACATCCTTTCTTCAGGAGAACTGCAATAGTAATCCACAGTCATTTGTTAGACTGAAGCTGCCAGAATTTGATTTCAGCTTTATCTGTGCCTGAGCTTGTATTTATTTTCATTTTTAAAATGAGTGATATTTTTTAAACCAAAATCCCTGAAAATCCTCACTATATTAAACCGCACCTGCTTAACACCTCTTACAGCAAGTTAGCAGATCTTGCTTGAGACAGACATCCTGAGATTAAGCTAATTATGCACCAATATTGTTCAGGAGTTTGTGAGAGGGTGTTATTCCACCAATTCCATGTACAAGTTTCACTATAAATGCAGGGCTGGTTTTAGGTTCCCTCTGCAGTCAGAGGAGATGGGCATCTACGGCACTTAGGCCATTCCTACAACAGATGAGTTGCTTTCTGGAAGTGGCTGACTCCCTCTGCTGACTGCAGACTCTTTCTGCTGTGCTAGTTTTCTTGTTGAGAAAACAATATTCTTGATTCTTTGAATAATTAAAAAGAAAAAAAAAGCAGGTTATATCAATAGTGTGAGAGAAAATAAAAGTCCACAGACTTAGAAAATATATTAAATCAACATTGTAACATGAGCAGAATTTCTGTTGCATTTTATGTTAATGCATGGTCTTTATCCTCCCTGATATGAGAATTTTTGACTACTGTCAGATTCAGAAAAACTGAAATGACACCCTGGAAAGGGAAACAAGCTGAATCTATGTCAATTATCTCTTTGCCAATACTGCACAGTCCAGTACTGACACTTCTGACAAAGGCCTATTTGCCCCATGCTAGGCAAACAAAGAATAATCTGCCCTTCTCCCTTGCTTTATGGGCCTTACCTGATCTGCAGCAATTAAAGACTGGCTTGGATTTGGAAATATTACATTTTCTAAAAAGCTAATATTTTACTTGTACCTGAAAATTCTAGAAATAATTGTTCAACCCCCCTCTTAACATCAAATCATAGGTTTCAACAGTCTCCTGTTTTTTTTTTCTATTTTGATTTTCTACTTTTTATTTTTTATAAATGCCTCCTTGGTTTTGCATGGAGATGCATACAGACTAGGAGTTTTCAATCTTCCTTATTTTGTCTGCTCCTTTCTGCATTTTTTCTAACATAAGTGATTTTAATATTATCTGTTTTTCAGGAAGTAAGGTCTTTTTTTTTCCCCTCTTCAAGACTCTTCTGATTCTCTGAAATCCTTTCCAAAGATGCAGGGATCAGAGTACATGTAATGTTCTAGACAAATTTGTGCTAATGATTTCTAGAAACACATTCTAACATTGTGTTATTTGTTTTCAACCTTTTTATACTTTCTTTTGATCTTTTTTATTATTATTATTTTTGGCTACAGCTGTGTACACAGTTACATCTTCATTTACTTAAGTTAATGCTGATGTCTGTTTCTTGACCAATTATTGCCATGTAAACATACCTACAGCTAATTCATAGCTCAGCAAGGTGTCCTAGTAATTCATACCATGTTTATCAGTTTTGTTTTTCCTTTCTCATCTTTATGTCCATGCATCTAGTGTGCTTGGATTCCTTTGTGTAATAATTCCAGTTTTTATGGTGCGTTGATTGATAGTGGAACTGAGTTTCTATATTCCCAGGTAGAAATAATAAACTAAGATAATCTGTGTGGGAAAACTTTAATTTAATTTGTAAAACTAAGCATATTAAGGGAAAAAAAAACATATATATTCTGGTTTGCATGTTATTTAAATTAAATAAAGAATGCTAACAGCCATATTTAAATGAATGAGGAAAAAAACCATAGGAGAAATTTGGCAATTTATAAACCAGTTCCTAATTAATCTCCTTATTTCTCTAAAACAGACAGATGTCTCTACTAAAACAAATCCCAAACTACGGATGTCCAGGGTTGTAATTTTGCACAAAGCAGGCAAAAACAACTGTGGTTAGTTTTCTTCTCTGAGAGTTCAATGTGAAATTAATATTCTGAACATCACTATTAAAGTAGGATGTGAGAGAAAGGTAAACAGCCATAGGATAATTCTTCTTTATGCAGAAGAAAAGTCTCTAGCATTTAAAAGAAGCTCTATTTGTGAAAGCAAATTCTGTAGCCCAGATTGGGGCTTGGAGGAGGGGGACAAAATACAACAGAGAAAATTGGAAGAAGAGAGATTGAAATCAAAGGGTAATCTGAGGAGACAATTTAGAGAAGTGAGAGAGAAGATTGAAATTATCTGTTTTGAGCAACTTAAAGAGAAGATTAAGGTGCCAGAGTGTTTGAAAGGTGAAATAACTATTTTTCAGAGAGAGGAAAGCTGAGCAGGAGTAATCATTTATGAACGTTAGGGACTAATTTAGGTCAAACATGAGCTTCATGAGAACACAACTTATGATAATGGAATTGTCACACAAGAAAGCAGCAAATACAGTATGAGGGATGTTTAAGGCAATCCACTGCTGGATGTAGCTCTAATGTCCAAAGAAGATGCACAGAGCAAGAAGAAATTGTCTGCTTATACTTGTTTCTCAGGGATGGTTTTACTCACAATGTCTTTTACTGCCTTTCCAGATCATACAGAATGTTTAAACTAGAACTGGCTTTCATATTAAAATAAATAATTCTAGTTCTGAAAGTGAAAACTTGTGGCTTCGATGAAAGCCAAAATACACAATCTGTTTATCTATGTAAGCTGTGATTATTGCTATGCGTGACTGCTTTGTAGGTGGCCAAATCAGCACAGTGACCACAGTGTTTCTTCTGTATTAAAAATTACTCTCTAATACTGTTAAATGTCACAGAGGCAGGTTTAGAACAGTTGAGTTAAATGTGACTATATTTCAATATCCTCTTCTCCTTTCTTCTTCACCTGTCTTTCTATCCTCTCTCTCCCGGTTTTCCCTTTGTCTCCCAAGAGCAGCTTGCACAGATATTTTAAGATCTGTATAGATCTAACTTTGAAATAGATACTCATATGTTGTGAACTGGCATGAATGCATTGAAGTTATGCTGGATTAATATAAGCATTTCTCTGCCCTTTCCTCCCACATGTGAAAGCACAAGAACTCATAATCCAGATCCACACCATGGTTGTAGATGTATAAACCATATACAAAAAAACTTTTTTAGTAAGCAAGAGAAGCAGAATAAAGAGCAGGATCAAAATACTATGAAAGACAGATTTTGATAATCAGATTTCTTAAGAGCAGTATGCAGCCTAAATAGATTTTAAGAAATTTGGATCTTACCTTCTTTGTCTTTGATATTCAGAAACCAAAGCATCAGACTGCATTTCGATGTCACATTTATCACTACCACTTCACAAATGATGACAGCGTAGAGGACTGAAAGAAGTATGGTCTGAGGTGATAAATCCTTTTAATGCTGTGTTATTGTGCTTTATTTGTGCACATATTTGACCAGGTGGAGTTTGTCCTTCTTTTGGGGGATTAAGAAAAACAGATGGAAAAAGATGTTTTGGAAATGTCCATGGCAGGGCTAAGAAATGTGTGCTAAAGTGTTTTCTTGTGACAAATCATTTAGCATCTAATGGACCTACTTGTGTTGTTTGCCAGTTATAATCTAGTAAATATTTAACTTGCTAAATGAGAAACCAGGGTCTGTGTGATTTATAAGTGGGTGTAGCCCTTAGTTTAGCATTTATTGTGGCCCTTTGTTCTGCACATAGCCTAACTAAATTAGCAAGTGAGGTAAAGGGTATGGTGACTTACTGTAATTTCCAGACAGATAAAAATGCTAGGCAGGTGCTAAAGGCTGCTTCTGACAAAAATTATAAGCTTTCAGATCATGAACTATTTTAAATCAAGTAAGTGTTTTGGCAGTCTTTAGGAAACATTGCAACAAATGCATTCTAAAATTGAACTTCTGTGATCAGGAATCCTAAATTTTCTTAGAGATACAATAAGTGTACTTAGTATATTGGATATTAAATCAATACATGTTTTGTTTCATGCAGAATTGCTTTGAAAGCAATAATTTTATGGCACCTGAATGATTTTTCCTGTGTCATTTCATGACACCTTGATTCATTGATCTAGTGGTTTGTGAAGAATGAGAGGAAATGTGACTATTTGACAGGATGTATTTGACAGGATGCAATACTTGCTCTCTTAGCCATATCTCAGACTGCACAGGCTTCAGCATACGAGATACAGAGAATGTCTGTATCGAATCTGCGAAGGATTTGGCCAAAAGTATATGCAGTCTCAAGTGTTCAAGTTATTTGACAAATTAAAAAATCTGGAAATGCCACTTCTCTGAAGAGATACATCAGGAACGAGGAGGAAGGAAGCAGGGAGGCTGGAAATAGGTCAGAAAAGTGGGAAACCATTACCACTTGCAGTGGAAGTTTCAGGTGTTAATCTGGCATGTAAATCTCTGAACTATCACAGAAAGATCTTTTCAGTTCTTTCCATTTTGGCAATGTGAGGTCCCTTTGAGACATTTTAAGGCCAGCTGGGATATTGATCTGTGTTTGACAATATAAGCAAGGTATGTTGGCACAGGCATTGGTAAGCAAAGAAACAATAGTTGTGTGTCAGTCTGGGTCCAAGTCTACAATGCTTGTGCTGGTTGATAGAAACTTTGTTCTGCAATCAACATACCCCATTTCCCAGAGGTGGCTTCTGCTGTGCAAGATTACTGGCTATAAGTAAGGTCTGCTCTGTGCTGATGGGGAGATCTGCTGATTTCTTTCTGCAGAAGAACTGGAAAAGATAAATTTGTATGTGACCTTTCTACACTTGGCTGGGTGAAACTCCCCAAAATCCTTTGCTTTTTATGTATCTATTGCCCAAATTGTCTTCAGGAAAAGATAAGAAAAATATGTTAAATACTAGTAAGAAAATAATGTGTTTCATTACCCTCATTGTAAAAAATGTTTTCCTTATATGTAGCCTAAATCTACCCTCCTTTAGTTTAAAACCATTACCTCTTGTTCTGTCACAACAAGTCCTGTTAAAAAGTTTGTCTCCATCATTCCTGTGCACCCCCTTTAAATACTGGAAGGCCACTATGAGGTCCTCCTGGAACCTTCTCTTCTCCAAACTGAACAACCGCAACTCTCTCAGTCTGCCTCAGTACTGCGTGCCATGTTGAAGAGTTTTTCACAAAGGTTTAATTCTGGTCTACTGTGAATGTTTGGTCAAAGTTGGGTAAACCAACACCTGAATAGTAACACTGAAAGTGGGATGGGAACATAACAAGCATACAGAAATATTTGGAAAAGACTGGACAAAACAGAAAGGTACCTGCCAGACTGCAACTGCTAAAATAAAAAAAATCTCCCTTCCTTCATAACATAAAAACTTTCTTGTTTATTCATGAAAGAGCTGCCCGGGTCTATGTGATGCAAAGGAAAGAAACATAGCACAGTTAGCACAATACAGGTTTTATGCTGGGCATCCAAAAAAATGCATAGATGTACAGTAAGGACTACAGATGATGTTGGCTTTATTTCAGACTGAGATTTTCATCTTCATACAGTAGTGTGTGTAGCTTGAAATGATCTTAATGTCAAGATAATTGATGTAAGACATGCAAGAGCTGTACAAATTATCAGGCTTCCTTAAAATTGAGGTGTGTTACAGAGAAGTTGAAATGCAAATTTACAGCTTGACTTGAAGTGTCTACAGATTTGCAACTATCGCCCATGATCGTTAAGAATGGATCCTCTGGGATGAAAAAAATTACATTTTATTTGGCACTGCATCACATTTCAGATGACTATTCTTGTCATTAATTTAACTCATATGGTAAATTGTATATTGTTCAGTTTTGTGTTAAATGAAAGTGACCCACCCTCGCTGGATCACTTCCTATACATCTTTTTCCTACCCAAAGTACTGCCAAACTTTCATCTGAAACACTGAACTGCAGCTCTCATTGAATCTGAATGCAGACATTAGAAATCTGTGCTAAGTTGCATGCTTCTTGAGTGTGTTGTTAATGTTTCCAAACAAATATTGACAATTGTTAATGTTCTGCAACCCCTCAAAGAGTGCTGAAAATAGATTTTTTTTTAAGATTTACCACTATCTTTAATTTCAATCTGAATAAAAATAGTTTTAATTCTATTTAGGCATGTAAAAGTACATTTGGTTGATTTTGTGTGAGAAAACCTAGGTACAGAAAAGCTGAGTATCAAAGGTCTTAAGCCTGTAAGAAATCACCTTTTATCTGTCATTTGAATGTCACTGGAGAAAGATTCAAGGCACTGGGAGAGACACCCCTCCTGGTGCTTATCTCTCTGGCTTGTGCTGCACAGCTGCTCTTCTTCACTTAAAATGTAAAAGCAAATTTTACTTAGAGAGTGAGGGAAATTACTTTAAATTGCCTTATCCCATTATCTCTATTGTAAAAAATGGCCCACCCATCTGTTTGTCTCTCATATAGCATTACCTCACTCTGGAAGATGCATCCTGATTCCACTTTTCAGGGATGCATCTCTGGGAGTAGCACAGAACATATTTTATACCTCTGGGGTCTCATAAGAAAGAATTCAAAGTGTGTCTAGATTAGTGGTTTAGTTCAGATCAGGAATGTGCTTTTGAAGCAAATCTGCTTTTCCCTGCTAAACGTGCTTTGATTCACATCATGGAGCAGTCTTGCAGTGCTTTATTTGATCTCTTTCAGATGAAACTGAAGAGGACAATGTGTTCCAAGAGCACATTCAATGCTCACCAACTGTGTTCAGCACCTAACAGGACCTGATTAGTTCTTGTCTGAAGTAAACTCTCATGAAACACGCATAGTGAGGATGTCAGGTTGTCAGCACCAACTGTTCCATTCCACAGCTCTGTTTCTCGTGGACCCCATTCCCTGCTGATGTGTACATGGTCTCTGTCTTGTTGGTATGATTCCTTTTAGTAGAGGAGGTATCTATTTTTTTGGCCTTTTTTCCTTGTGGAAATGTCTCGTGATGATTGTGTTTCTGTTAGACCTCACACCCAACTGCACTTCCTCTATTTTAGGAGGGAAAGAGGAAGGAAATCAGTTCTTTGCCAGAGCCCAGTATGAGGTTTTACTGAATATATGGCAGATTGCTCAGTGCTGGGGTTCTGCTTTGGCTGAACTAGAGAAGCTGGAGTCAACTGTGTTTGGGTTCAGATATCCTCAGAATCTGCACATATTCCCCATGTACTCTCAGGAGCTCAACTTCAGGCTTGCCCCTTCTACAAAAGCAGGGGAACAGAGACACAAACAAAGGCAGATTTGCCAACTAGTGACAGGGAGGTGACAAAATGGAGTTCTCTCTCCTTTTGCCATATAAACAATGATTTCTGGAGTCTTCTGGTATATATTTTCATTTACATTTTCTTTCCTCCCAAAAAGAAGTGATAGAAGTTGACCTTCAAATGTTGTGTTTCTTCATGTGGAATCTCTTTTGAGAAACCTTGACATTAGAGAGACTACAAGAAAAATAAATTTCAGTAATGATGAAATAATGCAGTCCTAATGCAATGCCTCTACACTAACTTGGATTTAATGGCATGGCAGTGTAGCAAACTTCTGAATTTTAATGAGATAAGCAAAATAACTGCCCTCTACAACATACTGTTAATAGGCTGAACTTAATTAAATTAGAATCATAGTTTGCAGACTGAGGCATGTATACTGTGGAAACACTGAGTTCACCATCACTGATATAGCAAAGGTTTTTGGATATAAATTGCCATCACAGGAAGATAAATTAAAATTTAAAATAACATAGACATTAGGAAGACTCACTTCACCATGAGAGTGATGAGGCACTGGCACAGGTTGCTCAGGGAAGCTGTGGCTGCCCCATCCCTGGAGGTGTTCAAGACCAGGTTGGATGGGCCTTGGGCAGCTTGGTCTCTGGGAGGTGTCACTACCCATGGCAGGGGATGGAACTGGATGATCTTTAAGATCCCTTCCAACTCAAACTATTCTATGATTCTATGATTCTATGATTTTATTCTAAAACATATTATGTTACAGTTTAGCTCCAACCCTGGCTTGATCAGCAGCTGAATGTGAGCAGTTGTTATCCCAATCCCAGTCCCTCCCCAAGGAAAGAGGAAAGGGAAATGAGAGAGACTTGTGGGCTGGAAAATAAAACAACCTGCTTTAATGAAACAACAACAATAGTGAGAATAATGTTAATAATAAAATATTAAAATATATACAAATATATGAAATTGACATCCCCTGATGATACGTCACCACTGATGTTGCATCAAAATTTTTGTTTCTCACTGAAATCCAGAGTCAGGAAATAAGATTCAAAGACACGTTAGTGTATCAGAGTGTTATTAACTCCTCTTTGCAGCTGGATTAAGCCCTGAAGAATTTAGGATAAAACTGAGCTGTCCCAATGAAACAGCATATTTTAGTTGTATTATGTACCAAGCTAATAGCTGCTTCAAAATTTTGCTTCATTAACTGGGAAGCACTAAAAGCTCAAAACCACTGTGAAGGGTATGTTAATAAAAAATACTAATGAAATGTGCTGATCTCCAGATATATGTTCCCTTGCACAAATATAAGGTCTCTGTAATTGAGACCCATTAAGCATGGTGGCTATATTGGCTGAGTTAGCAGCCTCAGGTGCTGACTGGCATTCAATGTTGCCATTTTTTTTGCTCTGTTAGCTATGTAAATGGAGGGAAAAAAAGAGAGCCTTAACAGCAATCCAATCTTTACTAATGAGAAAGTGCTTAAGATGCAAATGAAAAGCTCTCCTATCCCCTCTTTCAATATATATAGCAAGTGTATTCTGTCTGTCCTTGCTTTCCTCCTGTTAAAAGAAATTTATTGAGACCGAGCTGTGCAGATTTCTGTTCTGCTCAGTGGCTGTGCTGCTATACAAAGATCATAGACCTCATTCCCATGTAAGGACACCTATTTCTTTCTGTAGCAGAAACTCATTAATTTTAATGCACATCAGTGAAGCAGCTGAGTGGGCTTTGAGGTCTCCTTCATAGCAACATGTTGTGTTGCTTCTGCACCACTGAGTTCATTATTCTTTTATTAAGAAAGCAAAGAGGAATACAGTGTGTACAGTCCTAATGCTATCTTGCTCAGGTATCACAGGGCATCAGCACTTGCCAGAAACATAGAGAGCATGCTTGAAAAATGAAATGAAGCATTCTTTGTTTTGTTTAACTCATGAGTGACAAATATGCAGCACATATTTCTACATGATTTGTTGCTCCTGTATTTACTTCTTACTGTAAAGTTACTTGGGTTAAGGCTGTGTAAAAAATAAATGCCAGTGATGTTAGATAGGGCCAATAAAAACCTTGTCTGCATTTCCTCTGAAAAGAGCTGTGCGTAAGGTATTTCCTTAAGTCACCAATAGTCAACTGTATTGACATTAGTATTTTTACAGGACACATTTGCTTTCTGCATTGCTTCTTTAGGATTGAGAATTCTTTCTGTCCCCGGGACCCCATTTGCATTTTTGCCAGTTCCTAAATGGGTCTGAAAGTCCTAGACCAGTTCTACCAGGCTGCACAAGGGAGGAATTCACCTAGTATTCAGATCAGTGAAGCTTTTTAGAGGAGGCATGCAGTGGTGCTCAAGACCTGTTTGTATTGATTCAGGTCCAATTCAGATTTGAATTGAGAATGAAGATTTGATTCAGCTATGACATTGACCAGTCTTTTTTGTCCTGCCTCTGTTCTGTCAATACAGAAAAAAACCCAGCAGATAGAGGGTATGTTAAATTTCAGCACATTTGAAGTTAGTGCATAGGCAGAATACATGGTCATTTCTGCATAGCCAACATTAGCCATGCTTTTACTTTATTAAAGATGTCTCTGTTTAATTTCAGTTTTCATAGAACCATAGAATCCCCAGGTTGGAAAAGACCCACCAGATCATCGAGTCCAAATATTCCTATCAAACACTAAACCTCAACACCTCATCCACCTGTGCCTTAAACCCCTCCAGGGAAGGTGTTTCCTAATGTTCAGCCTAAACCTCCCCTGGCAGAGTTTGAGGCCATTCCCTCTCATCCTGTGCCCTGTCACTTGGGAGAAGAGCCCAGCTCCCTCCTCTCCAAAACCTCCTTTTTCAGGTAGTTATAGAGAGCAATGAGGTCTCCTCTCAGCCTCCTCTTCTCCAGGCTAAACAACCCCAGCTCTCTCGGCTGTTCCTCATAAGGCCTGACTCCGCAAAATTCCTCAGAACTCAGCTGTGGGGATTAAATCCAAGGAGCCATTTCTAAGTTTTCTAAGACCAAACCTCCCTTCTTCTTTCCTCTTTTAAAGTTTGTCTTTCCTTACTGTCCTTATGTAAATATTCTGGTTTCCCCCAAGATTTCTTAATTCTTATTTATAGACCTAAAATCCTCCTTTGCTTGCAGTTATTCCTGTACTCTGAAAAATGTGCATCCTAAGTTTCAGCAGAACCTTATCCAACCTACCTCTACTCATCATTCAGAAAAAAAGAATGAAGGAAAACATGTTGGAATGTCTCCCAGTAACCCCATGCTGTTATCTCCCTGTGGTGATCGATTAGTGTCCTGTCAAGAACTGCACACATTGACTGATGTGCTGTGCTGTGTGATTGAGTGATGGGTGGTTACAGACCAGAGGCCATTTTGTGAGCATCTCCAAGCACTGAACAACTTATGCTAAATGAAATAAAGACATAAGGCTTTGCAGCTGTGTGTGCATAGTTTCACATGTATACACCACGAATACAAAGGCTTACACAGGCTCAAAGTTTCTTTTACAACATTAAACGATTGTTCTGCTGTAATGCTCTTGTTTCTCAGTGGTAACTATTCTTTGGTAGACCTTGAGTTGTAACATTGTAATCTATTGATCTAGAATGCTCACATAGCTGTTCCTCATGGGAAAGTGTAAGATTCATGTAACTAACTGATTGCTTGTTGCTAAAGGAAGATTGTTGAATCTTATTGCTAAACAATAGACTGCATTAATCGCGTAAGGTATAAGAATCTGTTGTGGACTTCAATAAACGGGCTCACTGGAATCACATTGATTCGTGAAGTGATGAACCCGTTCCTCTGTCAATGGAGGATATCTGCTGTGTTTGCTCCTTTGCAGTTCATGTACAATGAATGTGTTCTGCCTAGTGTCTTTCTGTTCTGCACTGGGAACTGGGGTGTGGCTGGACAACAGAGAAGCAGGCAACCTTGTTTTCGTGTACTTGTCACTTACATAATAGGTAGGGTGAATCCTTTGGCAGGAAGACAAAGCAGTTGAGAACATTTTGCTAAGCAGACTTTTGTCTGACCTTGCAGAGACTAGAGAGCTCTTGTGAAGAACAAAGAGTAGACAAAAAGCCAAGCATTGGAAAAATTACTTTCTTGGGGAGCCAGAGTGGTGTGCTGCAATCTAAAGGTGAAGTAAATTTTGTTTTATCTACCATTCTTCTTCATGTCTACATTAACGTGAGTGCTTTCACAGTTCCCTGTGAGTTTTATCAGCTTTCGGAAATCCAAATTTTAGCTAGACCAACATTTCTAAATTTTCACAGAGTACTCTGGTTGCCAGACAAATGAGAGGAGGTGAAGGTTGTGACTTCTTGAGAACAGCGTGGCCTTAGATCACTGTACACTGATTGAAAAGATTGTCTCACCTTTTATCATTGACCTGCCAGGCAGAAAATAGTATTCACCTCAGAGAAAGTAAACAACCTCCTTATACTTAAGTTAATCACTGAAGAAGTTGGTAACACCCATTTACTGTAGGATAAAAGGTGTTTTCCATGACTTGAAGTCTGCATTCACTTGTTAGGACATTGTCAGATCCCCAGTGGTTGGCATGATGAAAGTAACTGGTTTGCTATTGAGAAATTTCTGGTGAATGATTTAGGAAATTTTGAATCAAAATAGTAGGTCTGATTATGAATTGACACATAAATCAGCATCCTTCCTGTATCCTGAGTGCTCACTTAGGCAAAGAGATTTGGATGACTGACCAATAGGCTGGGTAAATATTCTGTGAGTGTGGTAGCTGGAGAGAGGTTTTCTGCATGGTTGCAGGGAAACTTTTGCTGTGAATTATCTTCATGAAAAGCATTGAAGCTTCCTGCACAAAGGAAAAAAAAATCAGGCCTGGAGATAACTCAGCCTCAGAAAACATCAGATTTTATGAAAAGAGCCAGATGATGGCAGCATAGAACGCAACAGAAGACTGAGAAAATTCCTGGGTTAAGTAGCAAGAGATCTGCCCTTGAAAACTGAGTCAGAGTTCAGCCCTTACATTTTATTCTCCACTTCAGCAGTGGTTTTTGAAATATAGATTTACGGTTCTGGGAAAAAGAAAACAATGATTTTGTTCTCTGTATATGTGTTGATCTTTCATAAGATATACAATAAATCAGCTAAGAAGTCTTTTCTATGTGGCACCAGAGAGAAATAATTCTGCTTCATTGTTTGAGATCCAGAAATATTCCATTTTTTTCCTAACTCTAATTATTCTTCTAGTTAGTCCTACCCTCTGCAAGTAATAGCTTGCTAATTCTTATTATCAAAATGTAATCTGTAACTACTGCAGCCTTCAAGACAGAATTCAGAATATAGCACTGAATATAATGGAAAATCCAAACCATGTGCATGCTGTTTTCAAGAGAAAGACTTAACAACTGATGTCTGAATTAAAGATGACTGACTTGGGCATCTAAGAAGCTAATGTCTTTTTTTAATTGTGTGATATAACAGTGCTGTCTTTGTGGAAAAAAACAGTCTGTGACTCTCTGGAGTACTGTTTACTGGTATTGGCAAAGTACAAGATGATCACTGTGCAGGGTGAGGGTTCCTCTAGATCTACTGATTTGTATTGGTCACAAAAGCGGGGAATTGGGTTTTAACACAGCTCTTAGAATTGCTTCTGCAGAGGTAGCCATGCAGTTCTGGGAAAAGCAAGCATGCAGTGGAGCACGTTCAGGATACGTACTGTTACAATGTAGGAATGAGAGGCAGAGAAACAACACAAAGTCACAGCACATACACAGCTGCTGTGAATATGCCTTACCTCTACGGTGATACCACTTGGAAGTGGGATTGCACTGTGGGAAGATTTTACAGAGAAGGCGGCCTGGATACCATGAGACTTGGTGCTGAGCAGCTGACAAGACCTTGAAGCAGAGAGGCAAAAATATAAACACCAGCTAGTTCGGTGGAAATCGCCGCACACTACTGTCAACATAGCTAACTTTAGCATAACTTGATTTCTTAGCACACACGGTAGTGTAGCCAATAATATGTTAGCAACAGCTTTATAGACAGCTACCTTTAACCAGTAATACTCTGTAGTCACCCTCCTGGGGACAGAGGGATGTAACAGAATGGGGTATATAGTGAAGTAGCTAAGCTGAATAAACTAGAACTTACTCACCGATCAGATGGATCTCAGCTTTTGTTTTGCAACATTGCACCTCTGTGTGGTGGTAATTCTCAATTTTGGGAGAGTTTCCACGGGCCAACTGGTTTTATTTTTATTATGTTTATTGACAGTGTTCACCTCACAGGCTTATAGAAATAGTTTCCTGGATGAGCAATGAATAAATGACTGTAGTGCTCTTGACCATTAAATACTCTTCTGCCAATGCTGACTGCTGTATTAATACTTGTTACATCTGAAAACTCCTCAATCTCCTTGGAGTTTAATTTGAAATTTCAAGGGTAAGGGTACTTTACACTACTGAACACTTACAGAAAGAGGTGATGCGAAGAGGAATCGGGACTGTACAAGCTGCTAAGTTTCTGAGTTGGATGGGAGTGCAATGCATTTTAAGTTCAACTGCTTTCTGGATTGGCAGACTCTCACTGTACCTGTGACAAGTTCTGAAAATCTCGGTTATTGTACATTTAGTCCTAGTTTGCAGAACAGGACTCATTTGCCTGCACTTCCTACCACCTGAAAAAGAAGGTGGTCTCCTATACACAGAAGGATTTGTCAGGCCCTACTTCACTGGACTGCTTTTAAAAAACTAAGGACAATAACATTTATCTTTGTATTTAGGCAAGTATCATCCCTGGGACTACACTCATTGTGAGTTTCGACCCCTGCATTTGCAAAACGTGAGTCTGGTTTATTCTGGTTCTATTAGTTATAACTAAATAAGGGCATTGGAGCTAGAAAAAAAACGGGGGTATTTTCTTGTGAAACCTGTCTGGGGCAGCTCAGTGTTATGGCAAACAGCAGGCCTTGGAAGAAAATTAAGTCTATGTTTCTGAGTGGTCTTACAAAAAATAGATGTCTGAAGGGTTTCTCTGGCTGCTAAAAGAAAATTCAAATCATTCTGTATCAAGAGTAAGGCATGTCTGGAATTCCCATGGACAGAGAAGTGAAGCCCTCATTTAGCATCTGTGCAACAAAACAGGAAGGGGAAAATACCTTAATGGGAGAGGAAAACAAAAAAATAAGATACCTGGTGGTACTTACTGTCCAATACAAACTAAAATCCTTTCCAACAAGGACACATTGCTTAATATCCATACAACACTTTGAAGATTTGAAGTACAGTAAGTGCTATTATTTTTACTACAGAAGCTAAGATTGCTCTTCTAAGCTCTATGGGAGTTTTATCTGTAAAACATTGTACTAAAAAGGACTGTGTGATTTTTTTTTTTGAAAAGGGATGAATGATATGGTACATTTTTCAACACAGTAATAAAGCATTCATAATTAGACCCTCCACTTCTTATAGGCTTGGAGGAAAGGAATTTCCAAGTCAGCATGTGGTGCCATCAAACATAGTTAAAGGTAGTTTAATAATAGTCTTTTCACATCCTTTTAGCACATACAACTCTTTCTTTAAAAAAGAAAATTGCTGCTGAGGGTTGAGTGCACTGTATTCATGCTTTTCTGCACCTCTGATTGTAAGTGCTACAGTCAGGAGGGTGAACAACACATGACCAGGAAAATGGGCATCATAATTGTGGAGTGATATGCTAGTGCATATTTCCTGGGATGGCTAATTAGGTGTATGTCAGGGGTAAGCGCATATAACCTCAGTACATGGCTGTGCTGCTCCCCCTTGAAGATCTGCGTTTCTATTCATGCGATCTTTGACATCTTTTCTAACCCATAATTTTCAAGACAGCCATGTGTTGGTGTGGCTGCTGTACAGTCTCTGCTGTTGCTCCTTTGGTGCAAATAGGAATATCCTGACACTGTATCTTGCCACAGTAGATTTTAAGGGTTTGAACAGCTCCAAGAAAACATTTTGCTCCTGATTGGCAGCTAGCTTAATACAGAAAAAATTTGCAGCTGTTACACAGCTATGCTGAAAAAGTTGCACTCTTGGTGACAAAAAGTTTTAATGCTGGAAGGAGGACAAAATCTACTGGTCATTTACCATAGAATCTGTAACATTGTCTTTAAAACTTTATCTTTTCTGGGACAGGAAGTACCCCTGTGGCTAGGTCACTGTTGTGACTTTGTGTGACCAGGCCTGGATTACTGTGTGCGGACAGAAATTCTTAAAAAGAGAAAATCAAAAGGTGGGAGCCAGTAGCTCCCTGGGTTCTTTGAAAACCCTTGTCTCAAAAATCTTTTAAAATAAAACTACATTTCTAGTTTTGTTTTAAGTGCAGTGAATGATTTTGTAGTATAGTCTTATGGGAGTTCTATAAATATACAGCATAAATTAAACTATGTTGTATGCTTATTTAATAGTCATTTGGTTTGTTGAGCAGTATTTAAAATTGTACATAAACAAGATATATATACAACTACAGGAGATAAAACAGGTTCTGGGCTGAAACTAAGTGTTATTTTCAAAGTGATATAATGGTAACCAAAAGAGCTAACATTTTCAAATGACAGACCTCACTAAACCTATTTTATGTGGTTTCATTTTAAAACAAAATGTTGACTGTTTTCTTTCCTGAGGGTCATGCATATTGCACTGTATCACATGTTCTTTCTCCTACTCCTCATTTTTCCCAAGATGGACAGGAAGAAAATTTTATCATAATTGAAACAATTGCTTTTTCTTTATTATTGTAACTTATGTAATAATACATATGACAACAGAGCCTCCCAGAGGAGGTCCTAATAAAAAATATTAAAAATAGTATAACTTTTCTTCGTCACATTACCTTCTAGGACAGATTAAGATGATGTGTACACATTTACTGTCCATATATGTACAGCAGACGCGTAGTAAATATCTTCTGTTGCAGTTTTCAAAAGGAAGGAGCTAATTTTAATGAACTATTTCTTCACATATAGGCTGAAACTGTGCAGACTGAAACTGATTTGTAACTATAATTTGTATGCCTATGTTACTGTCACGATCTCAGTTTGCTATGACTTTATTCTTCACAACTAGTTGCAAGTTGTTTCAGAGCCTTACTGTGTGCTGTTATGTATTTGCCAAGTTCTACCCCAAAGGCATTTTAATTTTAGTTCTGAGTGAAATTCTTCCTGTACAATAGGTGATTTGCAAGGTGCTTTGTGATATTTGGTGATAAAAGGTGCTATGTAAATTATCTTTACTACCATATGGCCTCTTCTCATTCCCAAATCAAATCTACTGGGGAAAATCTCTCAGCAACATCAACAGAAGCACAGCTGGTCCACACAGAGCCTATGACAGCATTCTTTTGGTTTGATTAGTCCTTCTATGGAAGTTCAAATGTATTAAGCATAAGAGGAAGAAACAAAGCTCCTCAAAAATGAAAACCACTCAATAATGTGTTTGGGAGATGCCAAAAGCTGTTCTCAGTAGAGACAGTAGAAACAGATTTTAAATTGGCTTAGTGAGAGTGAAAAATGCTTTAAAGGGCACTGCTTACAAACTACCTGGACTTTCAGGTCAGTAGTTTGCTGCAGAAACACTCCAGACCCTGTGTATTCAAGCACAATGCTGTATTTTACTACATTCTCCTTTTCCCTTGTAGCTGACCACTGGTGTGCTGATATAAAAGTAAATGATGACTGCTGGTTCAACTATGTTCTGTGTTGCATTCATATGAGGGACAAAAGTAGTCTTACCTGTGGGATATGCTGATTGCCATGCCTGCAATGCAGGCAGAGTTTCCTTTTATTGCTTACAGAAAAGCAGGGCAAATTTGTGTCAGCGATTCTTTCCATTGCAGCTTCTTGCAGTCTGAAAACATTTCCAAAATAAAAATGACAATGCCAGGGAGAATGAACTTTGACAGCAGTATACAGAAATGTGTGTGAGGGAGCACTCAATCTGCAGACTTTGAAAGAAAAAACTAATTCTATCTCCAGTCTTGCAAGATGTGATATTGGACCAAGGACTTTCAGTATGAGTAGCAATAGTGTGCAGTGTAATTCATGCATGGTGAGAATAATCCCCTCTGGTTCATGCAATATTAATACTCCAGGGGTTTCTCCATCTGTTGACACGTATGTTAGAAGTGTAACCTCAGAGGTGGGAAGACACTATTGCTTCATGCAGTTACTGTGCCTAGTAGAGTCAGATGCTGTTCAGGGGATATAATCACTACTGTTGTACAAATAGCATGGGGTTTTTTTTGTCTTGAGGAAGTTGCAGGAACGAAAGAGTAATATTAATACATAATATCCCTCCTAGGTGTATAAATTACTTCATAGAGCAGAGTTTTTTTCTAATAGAATGCAGGTATAAAAGTTACCTCATTACTTTACTTTAATGAAGGTCCAGATTTTCATATAACGCTTGTACAGCTTGTGGAAACCTACTGACAAATGTGCTGTGCAGCAGCAGCGGCAGCAGTAAAGACTTTCTGCACTGTTAGAGAGATAAAAACAATAATCACGGTAACTGTGGTGAAGGTAGGTAAAGGAAGTTGGGTTCCCTGATGCCTCTCAGCTCTGAAGGCACAAGCTGTCAGGTTGATTTCAACAAAACCCTCACCTCTGCCCAGGCTGAGGTGTCACTTCTTTGTCCTTAACCATTAAGTAGCTGGACTGAAACTCTACAGCCCTGTTAGGAAGAAGATTCCTATTTGTAATCCTGTTGCAGTAAAGAAGGTAACTTGCATCACTGCACCAGTGTGGGTCTGTAGTGTTTCAGGTGAAATATTTCAAAGCAGACAGATTATGACTGGAAGGGACATGGAAGAGAGGGTGAGAGACTAATCTTCTATTGCCTCACATAAAAAATGGATGGGTTTTGGTGAAACGTTGTAGGTTTCTAAACATAGAATCTCAGGATTTAATGTCCCTTTGTGGACCTTATGTGTTAACATTATTGAATTTTTTTTCAAAGATTAAGTAGTTACACAAAAGGAAGATTCTGTTTCTATATAGCAACTTCTAGAAGAAAATTCAGTCTGAGGCTGCCTTTTCCTCCCCCTCTTGGTATATTGAGTATCCTCAACAATTAATTTGAAGCTGCTTTTTTTGTAGTTTATTGATAAATTATAGATAAGACGTAGATTAAGCTCATGCTTGCATATTTACTTTATTGTCCTGCTAACAACCTGCACTTTGTGCAATGAGTAGTGAATAATATTCCAGCAGCGTGTTCTGGAAAAGCGAGGAGAGACATTCTCATCTTGTTTGGTGCTTTGTTGAAGTACATTTTTATTTGGCTGATCCAAGAAGGAGAACTACATTATTCACCAGGAGAAGGTAAGATGAGTCTTTGCATCTTTTGGACGATGAACATTTCTTTCAAATGTATTTCATAAAATATTCTGTATTGGAAAAGCTCTGGTAAAAGTGCTTTTGCAAAGTGAGACTGTTTGAAGGAGTTAGGAAGGCAGTTAGGAAATGGAATTTTCCTCCAGGAAAGCATTCAAGTGATTTTTTTTCTTTAAAGTTTTTTTATCCTGAATTAAGATAAAAAGCCGATAGTTTGCAGTCTCCCTTGGGGTAAAACTATGTTTTAGGCTGGAAATTTCAGTTCACATTTAGCAGCTAACAGACACTACAGCTGCCTCTTGGGAACAGCTGTATTTCTCAAAATCCATGCAATTCTTTCATGAAAGCACTTTTTAGCTGATGGTGTATTTCTTTCATTGTAATTTTGACCAGCTCGAATAGTTAGCCAGGCATGGATGTGATTACTGATGTGAGTGGAAGATTGCAATGACTCATTTCACTAAGGAGAATTCAATTTCAGCTTGCTCAGACTGTAAGGGATCTCACACATTTTAGAAAATTGCTGAAAAGAAGTCCCTTCTGCAAGTGGGGAAAAACAGGACTTTGCACCAAGGAAAACCAGCAGACCATTGTCATTCTTAGAGTGGTGTGAGTTTCACTTTAGCAGATCCCAGAAAATGTCTTCATTTTTCTCTTTATTTGATTTCTCCACACTGGGTGCTGAGCTACTGGTGGGGATGCTGCAGGGGAGGAGAGGCTGGGGCTGGGCACAGCTGGTTCCAGCTCCTCCACCAGCCACGCTGAGGGCAGAGCTGAGCCCTCAGCTAGGCTCCTGGTGCAAAGTTAAGACATGGCAAAACGCTGCAAAGATAGTGGGGAAAAGTGTGTGAAAAATAGTCCTATGACCCCCAAGGTCAGAGAAGGAAGGGGGTGAGGAGGTGCTCCAGGCACCAGAGCAGACATTCATGATGTGAATGGGATCTCCCCAGTGCAAGCCAGCAGGTTCACTCATATCTCTCCAATGGAGTGATGCAAATGTCTTTCGAGCTTTTGCTGGTTACAAGCCATGGCAAAAAATATCTCAGGTAGGGGAAAGCAGATACCTGTCTGAGGGAAAAAATGATGGTATTTTTGCCTTAATCTTTTCATGTGTGTTTGTATTTTAAATCTTCTGAAAAAAGAAAGAAGAGCGGTTGCTTAGGAGACAGGTCATACACAAGTTTTAATATTTAATTCTCTATCTGGGTCATTCACTTTTTGGTCATAATGTTTAAAGCACTTGATTGGAGCCTGAAGAGTTGCAAAACCTGACTATCCCCACTTGGCATCACAACAAGACCTCTGCAGGGAGTTTTTCCAGAGAGCAGAGGCCCAGCCACAGACCATAGTCTGCAATGGGAACAGCAAATCAGTACCCTGTGCTAGAAGTGAGGTAGGTTCACAAGTTACAGTTTCTGATTCCTGGGATGAGTACAGGTAGCCATCGGAGCCTCCTCTTATTCAGTTTTCTTTTCCTAAGGCAATATATAACTAACTACAGTTTCTTTCTTTTTATAGTGAAAACAAACATTTGCAATATGCTTTGTGCAGTACAACAAGTTATGGCTGATGCAGCCATCAGCAGTCCACAGCAAAAACTGTCCAAAGCCAACACACAACAGATAACCCTATCTGTTAACGGAATTGTATGTGTTTTCTAATGCTAGAGGTTTTCTTTTATTCAGATGACTTTAAGTGCTTGGTGAGTATGCAAGATGGATAGGCAGAACTGATACCTGTCTAACATAAGACAGACCAGTGGGAAAAAAATGGTTTTGGTCACACAAAAGCCGTTAAGAACCATGTGGGGTTTTTTTTCAGCTGTATCTTTTGGTTTGATGTAAGAAGTCAGATCTCTTGGCCAGCAACTCCAAGGTGTCCAAAGCCTTTGCTACCTCCCTCCTTAGGCTCCAATTATGTGTTTGGGCATTAAGGCAAAAATTTGGAGGATCACAGCAGTTAAAAGGAAAGTTGTTATACAAAGTGGTCTTGAATGCTCTAGAGCTTGCTAGGCAGGAATTTCTTCCAGTCTGCAGCTCTGGAGGAACTTAACACTGAGGCTGGTCCCTGAGGGGTCCTTGCTGTGGCCTAGAGGTGGAGACCTGTGCTGTATCTAACTTGCTTCAGGAAGATTGCCCTGAATCACAAGCTGTTTGTTGAGTAGGCAGGGTTTGGCTATCTTCCTCCTTCTTGAGCATATCAAGAAAACTGCTTATGGGCTGGATGGCCCAACCAAACAACTTCAAGCATGGTAGTGTTTTATAATGCAAAGCACTAACAAATCCCCAGACATTTCCTCACCTTGCAAAGCTTCCTGCTTATTTACTTACTTATTTCCCAAGTGCAGTTAGGATATTAAAGTCAATGTTGTTGTTCACCTGAATGTATCCTGTTTGGCACAAACAGGGACAGCAAAATCAGGTCCTCATCTGAATTATTTAGAAAATAAATTCGAATACATCCGAGACTAAATCAACTACAGTCGCTGGAGATGAACCAGATTCCTTTCTGCGTTTCAATCTAAATAGAGTGAGAGGTCTTTTTTTTTTTTTTAATTACACTTTGTAGCGTCTGCTTTTGTCCTTGGCAATTTAAGAGAACTTAACCAAACTGAGATCTCATCAGGTTTTAATTGTGTGTTTAGAGCATTATTAAAATAAGCCATCAAACAGCCCTGAAAACACAGTCATATGTACCCCAGTACCTGCAGAGCATGAAGACCTACAATCTCTAAATGTTTCACCACAGATTAGTCTGGGTTAGGTGGATAAGTAAAGACAATGTTGTTTTGTGGCAATACACAGTCATAAGAAATTCTCTAAACCTGCTGATTTCAGTCAGTTCATCTTCCTCTGCAATGTACCCCTTCTTACCAGGATTTTAATCAGTCAGGGACATTGTGTAATTCTGTGTCACATAGCCTAGGGCATTTTCACAGGCCTCTTCAGGACAGACCAGTCTGATTGTAACTTGTAAATTCACAGTTTAGGCAGATTGTTATGTAACTGCAATAAAATGTCTAATCTCCCTTTGCCCAAAGCTGTTGCACATGGCCAGGTTCTTGGTGAGTGCAAAGCAGTTAAGTTGAAAGCAGTGGAAACCGTGCTGCTCAGTACCAGCTGAGAATCCAGGCCGCAATGTATATGGGAATAAAAAAATCCCTCTGCTCTGTTTTCTGATGTTTTCTGGTATTTTGGTTGTTTGTTCTTACATATGCCTCTACAGTTACTTCTGGTTTCTATTGCCTGGATTGGAATAGGATTGAGCTTTTCCATCAACTTGCATATATTATACACACATATCAAAAATTTAACTCTTATTCTTTGCAGCAGAAAACCAAGAAAAAGTATAAGAATCCATTTGTGTTTTGGATGAATGATGAAGACAGATGCGTCTGTAGAAAGTTCTAGCTGATGCCAAGACTGTTCTGGTTTATCAAGAGTCCTGTGATGGTTCCTGGAGTATGGGGAGGTGAGTGTGCTCCAGTGTCACATCCTGGTCTTTCCATTGTCTTTGTAATGGTGAGCCCTTGCAAAGATTGTTGCCTCAAAGGATCTATTGTGTTCATACACTGCACTGCTGGTGTTCTCATTGTAAAACCTTCATTGAACTGAGTGAGGCTGAAAGATTTTTCCCACCTCCACTACAGTTCTTCTGTAGACAAGAGCAGAATGTGTTGCTTGCAGCCATTAGAGTTTTCAGCACCTGGAATTCAGGGCAAGAGAACGGTTAAATGCCAGTGGTTGATGTGGCTGCCTGAAAGAGTTCATGAGTGCACAGAAGAGTATTGAGGTTGCGATATAGATTTGTCAGAAATAATCTAAACATGGCAGAATGTGCTGAAGAGGTTAAAATTAACATTTATCAGTGCTGGCGGTATCTTATTTTGTACCTCTTAGAGGAAGTATTCAGTGAGAGCAGAATTGCAGCAGTTAAATGGATGGCAAGCGTTAACGTTTTTAGGATCTTTGATTCTGCTTTTGTCCTTCCTACCTCTTAGATCTAAAGTAACGTTTCAACTGTGACAGCAGGTCTGTTCCACCATTTTTGTTGATCCTTCCAGAAATAAAAGAAAGGAATTAGTGTAGTCTGTAAATAAACAAACTTTCTCTCATGCTATAGATGATGTTATATCCTGAGGTCATACTAAACCACATATGTATCATATATACATATAAACATACAATGTTAATATGCGCATATATAAACATACAATGTTAATTGAATAATGAACATTGTATATTTTTATATATATTTAGTACCCATTCTCATTTAGCTGTGACTATTAAATATCTGTCTAAAATAGAAAGGATATTTATTGTAATGTGACAATTCCACAGATGCTTTGTTAATTTTTAGATAAACCAAACAGAGCCTTTCATTAAATAATAATAATAATATTGTATTTACCTTAGTATTTAATTAAGTCCTTCCTATGTTAAGTTATACATTTTTTTCCTCACAAATGCCTGCATAAGAAATGCAGTGTAATTTGGGCTTGCACTGTACAAATGTGCCTTTGTGAAACTAACAGTCCCATGGCTCGTGCTCCCGCCAGGGGGCAGGACGAGACAAAAATTAGGGATCATTTAGGGGAAAAAAGCCCACAGCCCTGCTTTTAATCCCCCACCCTCCACCCCAGCTTCATTTTCTGCAAAAGCATAATCTCTGCGAGAAAGCAAGTCTTCTGGTTTTTCTGGGTTTTTTTTCCACGGGAGTTATGTAAACAGTGCTTGGTTTCTGCTTCAGTGAACCTCTGTGTTGCTGCTTCTGAGATACTGTATGTCCTCAAAACAAAAAGCCCCATGATCTGTTTACAGAAGCATTTTTTATTATATAAAGCTATATAATAAATCTGTATGCTTCCCCTCTTGTAAAATTCAGTGGTGTTTNTTAAATGGATGGCAAGCGTTAACGTTTTTAGGATCTTTGATTCTGCTTTTGTCCTTCCTACCTCTTAGATCTAAAGTAACGTTTCAACTGTGACAGCAGGTCTGTTCCACCATTTTTGTTGATCCTTCCAGAAATAAAAGAAAGGAATTAGTGTAGTCTGTAAATAAACAAACTTTCTCTCATGCTATAGATGATGTTATATCCTGAGGTCATACTAAACCACATATGTATCATATATACATATAAACATACAATGTTAATATGCGCATATATAAACATACAATGTTAATTGAATAATGAACATTGTATATTTTTATATATATTTAGTACCCATTCTCATTTAGCTGTGACTATTAAATATCTGTCTAAAATAGAAAGGATATTTATTGTAATGTGACAATTCCACAGATGCTTTGTTAATTTTTAGATAAACCAAACAGAGCCTTTCATTAAATAATAATAATAATATTGTATTTACCTTAGTATTTAATTAAGTCCTTCCTATGTTAAGTTATACATTTTTTTCCTCACAAATGCCTGCATAAGAAATGCAGTGTAATTTGGGCTTGCACTGTACAAATGTGCCTTTGTGAAACTAACAGTCCCATGGCTCGTGCTCCCGCCAGGGGGCAGGACGAGACAAAAATTAGGGATCATTTAGGGGAAAAAAGCCCACAGCCCTGCTTTTAATCCCCCACCCTCCACCCCAGCTTCATTTTCTGCAAAAGCATAATCTCTGCGAGAAAGCAAGTCTTCTGGTTTTTCTGGGTTTTTTTTCCACGGGAGTTATGTAAACAGTGCTTGGTTTCTGCTTCAGTGAACCTCTGTGTTGCTGCTTCTGAGATACTGTATGTCCTCAAAACAAAAAGCCCCATGATCTGTTTACAGAAGCATTTTTTATTATATAAAGCTATATAATAAATCTGTATGCTTCCCCTCTTGTAAAATTCAGTGGTGTTTCACACACCCTCTGTAGATATGTAGCTATAATTTTTTTTAAACACAGTTTGAAGGTAACCCTAGACACTGAATTCGACTTTAGCATTGCCATGTCCTCTGTAAAAAAAATGTAGCAGGAGCCTGAGGCTTATGCCATGCCCAATTACAAGAGTAGTCTGACGTCTTAAGTGTTTCTTGTGTCTAGGAATAATGCAGAAGGCAGCCTACTTTTACGGCGTTGCAGTGACCCACTTGTATGATGGTGGAAGGGGACCCCTGTCTGAAGCCTGCTTAGCCCAACCAGCAAAAACTAGGTTTGTTCATAAAAGTGGATGTGTTTGTAAGGAATGCTGTTCATAATTAACACAGCCTAATCTCAGATGATTTGAGTACTCAACTGATCAAGAAGGTTACAAGAGACTTTTTAGTAATTACAACACGGAATTTAATATCTGTAAACGGAGATGTATCATCTGAGAAAAGAAAAGTATCATAGAATCATAGAATAACCAGGTTAGAAGAGACCCACTGGATCATCGAGTCCAACCATTCCTATCAAATATGAAATATAAAAGACAACAAATGGTATAAACATACACATGCAAAAAAAGAGATATTTCTGTCAGCAACATATTTTTCTGATTAGTAAATAAATGCCATTTTGAAATCCTACAAAGCTAGCAATTAGGTAGACAATTAAAAGATAATAATTTTGAAACCAGATGTCTGTTTTTATTTTGAGCAAAAAGAAAGCATTGTCTCTGAAAATGCATAAATTCATTGCTTATTTTCAAAGTGAGTATCGACGAGTTCCCAGAATCATCTGAGAATAGAAAAGTATCAATGAGTTCCCAGGCCGCTCCAAATCTACAGCTGATGTTTGAAGCCTGTAGCTGTTACCTGTGTGTTGCTCACAGCCATGATTTTACACATACGCTGCCAGAAGTGCAAATCACCAGGCATCCAAATCCATAGTGAGTGTAACTGGCTTTTCATTCATAATAACTTTGTACAGGAAGGAACACTCACTGTGAAGAAGTAACTGGAAATTGACAGTACACTTAGTTTTGCTGAAGGATCTCCTGGACTAAAAGAATGTCTTTCTGCAGTTATCAGCAAAGCAAATCTGTCCTTGCTTAAGAGAAAGACATTTACTTTATGGCCTGTAATTAAAGATAAGTTATTCAGGTAGGTCAACCATGTCAAACAATTTAGGATGAATACAAACAAATGTGTGGCTAGAGGTGTAAATAACTGCATGTAAGCCTGGCATATACTGTTTCTTACCCACCACTTCTGAATTGGACCTGTGAACATCAGCATAGTCCTCTGCACTGTCACACTTAAACCACTACTTGGTGACAGATTGTACTGAAGAACACGTTTATAGGAAGTGACCACAGCGCATGAGTCAAGTAGAAACTCTGTGATCATCTACCTGTTCTCTTTCAAAGCAGTCAGACACTTCCAGCACATTTCTCCTATAGCTATAGGACATCTCTCTCATTTCAAAAGTTAATATTACTGGGAAAAAAAAATCAGAAGGCCAGAGTCTGAAATGCTTCAGAATGTACGTGTGTAAGAAAGTAAACTTTTGGCTTTAACACAGATATGCCATAGATTCTCAGACTCATGCTGTCTGGATGGGACCCAGGATCCAGTTCAACCCACTTCTCAGAGTAGGGTCTGCACTGAGTTCAAATAAGATTTCTCAAGGTTTTGAAAGCCTCCACGTGTGGAGGCTTCTTGGTCTACATGGGCAATCTTCCTAATGTCAGGACAGAATCTCCTATTTCAGTTCATGTCCGTTGTTTCTCATCATCCTCTTGTCAGGCATACTAGTAAAACTCTTTGTCTTCCCAAGAACCTTGTTGCAGGTATTGATAGGCTCTATTAAGTCACCCTAAACTTTCTATGTCAGTTCTGTAGAGGTGATGTTTGTGTTCCTATATTTTCACTGTGACACTTGCATAACTGTGATACTGTCTCAGTTATTTTCTACATATTTAAATGGAATCCAAGATACTCTTAAAGGTAATAGATCAATTATGATAACTTCCTCTTAAATAGACACAAACAGATATGATATTATAATATAAATATACATATATATGTATAACATATAGACATCTATTACTTATAATAATATGTAAAAATTCTGTGTATTTCAAGCAAGATATGAAGATGATTTGTATGTCTATAAATTATATATAGGTTCATAGATTCACCAGGTTGGAAGATACCCACCACATCATCAAGTCCAACCATTCCTATCAAACACTATATGCACATATAATTTTATTTCTATCATCTGTCAAGTGCTTTAAGCAGTTTTTGTACTACCACACTCAAAAGAAAAAAAAAAGCAGTGAAGAAAAGTAGTAACTTGTGTCAAACAGCTCTGACAGAAGTAGAATTGAAAATTTTCTGATCTATGAAATATTTTACTGTTATTACTGGCCTCATTCATTCAAACGTCATGATTCAGCCCCTCCTAAAAGAGAACAAAAACATTCCCTAGGATTCTTTTCATTTCCATTCATTTTTGCTTATAGTTCTATTTGATTCAAGTTTTAAGCTTTCCCTACTGGCTACTGGAGTTAGAAACTCAACAATTTTCAGCTGCTGCAGCAATTTAAAGGGGTAAAAATGAAGGGGCAGCGGGGGAATCTGAGAGTACTTTATTTCAAAAAGAATGAGTTAGCAAGGAACAGATGAAGGTCTGTGTAAGGCAAACTGAAAAGAGTACTAAGGGGAAAAATTTCCTCAGGCATATTACTATGCACTAGCTTGCAGAGGTATAAATATTCACACAAAGTGGAAGCCAGAAACAATCCTTTTCCTGATTTTTTCTTCAGGAGAACAATGCAGAAATTGGCTCTATGTGTGGGAGTTTCACAGTTGGCTGAAACACGAAGTCAGAAAGTTTTCAGCTAAAAACACTTGGCAGAAATCTGTAATTTTGCAAAGCAGCTGCAAAGACAGTTCTGTGTTGCTAGAGGCTTATGTCTCATTTTCCTCCCTTGGGGTGTCCAAGGCTGGACTGCGTGATGCCTTTGCAGAGGTAGCATGGGGTTCACAGTGCTCCAGAAGCTCAGTAAGCACTGGAAGCACTAATGGGTCTGTATCAGATGAGAAGTTAAAACAGGTAGTGTATGAACATACAAGTGCTCACATTCAAGGAAAATATAGTTCTGTTGCTACAGTGAAATATATTGATATGACTAAAGCACACTTAAATAATTAAAGAAGTTCCAACTCTGAATTATAAAGCTAAAATCAGACTCATGTTTATGAAATAAACCTATGGGGTTACTCTGGATACAGTGGAGGTCAGAAAATGCCTCAAATTCAGTGATAAATAAAAAATACTGAAAGCATGCAGACTGATGTCATAATTGCATGAATTTCTTGGAGGTATTTATTTCAATGACTAAACCTGCATTTATCCATCTGGGGACATTTTTTTTTTAAAGAGGATTTCTTGCTTTTAAGGTCAGAATATTAAACTATTTAAGCTCAATAGCTAATAATCAGGTGTTCACCATCCATTTATGTAAGAGTTTGAAATCTCTTATGTATCAAATGTCATGATGTGAAATTCTGAATGTGATCCTGAAAATAATTTATCATACTGTACTTTATAAGATTTCTTATAATTGTTACTGACACTAAATGATTTTCTTTCAGGAACATTCAGTTAATAACTTTAAGAAAATGAAAGGACTCTTTTTCCACTGTAACCTGCCAGAAGGAAACCAACATATGGTAAAGTTGATATTTTTCTGTTTCTCTCATTTTCTTTTCTTTTTCCCTTTTTCCTTCTCTCCTTCCTTTTTTATTTTATCTATATTGTCATTGCTTTTCCTTTTATTTTCTTTTTTATTTCTTTTTTTCTTTTTTTCCTTAATCCACATATTCTTGACTTTTTTTTTGTTTAGACCATATTTTGTAATATAATTTTTTTACTCTTTTTTCTTAATTCAAAATTACTGACAGGAGAAACCAGGGGCTGAATGTCAAAGCACATAACTGCAGTGGCAGGAAGATCAGGGTAGGTTTAATATATGTTGTTGTGAATTGTTCCCAGTAAACAGATTCTGATGAGGTATCTGGTTGGTGTCAGGAGTTCAGGAGCATTTATGCTGCCATGTGCCTGTTTTTGGTTCAATGTGGCTACCTCCAGGCATGAAAGAGGTGAAAGATGCTGAGTCCATTTCTTTGCACAGGGGTGATTGCAAAAACATGATCTAGCCTCATCTATGTTGCCTAGATACAATTGATTAACATGTGATGGATGTAATTTATGTTTCGTCTAAAGCAAGTTATAAGACGGAATTTTGCATCACTTAAGATACTTGGCAGCAAATGACAACTTGTAGGAAACAATAAAATAGTGAACCAAAGAAAAGAGAATCTGGGAATAACAATATAAAATTTATCCTTGATTTGATTGTTATGACAGTGAATTCCATGTTTCTTCAAAGCTCTTCTTTTTCATCTGAGAATCTCAGGAGTGCTTAAAACATTAATTAATTAACATTAATAATTCTGTGAAAGAGGATTGGTAATTATAACATTATGACATACTTACTTTGGAGTGATAAGACAAGGCACAGAAGTTAAACAATATACATAATGTTAAATACGTTGGTAGTATCTGAAGAAGTTACTGTGTGAATTGTGACAGGTAGAGTTGGGATCTCAGAAAAATCTGAAAATAAATAGTTGCTTTCAGGATATCTTAGACTGAGAACAGGAAATAATTTTCTAATCTTAATACTCTTGTTCTTTTAACTATTGGACCTAGAAGTTGTCAAACATTAACTGAACAGAGATCTGGATTTCAGTAGCTATAGGAACAGATGTAAGCACAAATGTCTCTTATGATGAATTAGCTCCTACTTGACATTTTTCTAAAGTTTTTGGATCAAAGAACTCCAAGTAAATCTTGGCTTCTCAAGTAATTCTCTAACATTTATAGTACAAACAGAAGCCTTAAAAGATGAGTATAGCTAATGGTTTATGTACTAGTGGGCAATCTTTTCTTAAAGTCTGCTTTAGAGCAGCATCTTGAGGAAACCTAAGTCATCATTTTAACGCTAACATTGATACCACTACAAACTGAAAGAATGCATCATAATGTGAGAGAAGTTTTTTTGATCATAAAAAGGGAGATTGAAATAGAGGGAGAAAAATGTAAAATATTATCTGGAATCTGATGTGTTTGAATGAAGAAAAACCTCATGTTCAGCACTCAAAGCCTATGTGAGGATAAACTAGGTCCTACAGGAGAATCATGGAGGGGAAAAGGAGCTCAAAAAATTCCTGTAATGCACCTAAGAGTAATTGTTTACACTTATTGTTATGTTCAATCACAACTATTAGATTAAAAAGTAGAAAACAGAGTGGTGATTACAATTATTTCTCCTTAGGTACTTGTGTTTGATTTTTGATCCTTTTCTTTGACTCACTTCCTTTATCTTCTGCAGGCAGGTTATACAAGTCCAGACAAGGGAGAGAAAAGGCAAACTCTTCTCTCCCCACATCTGTAGACAGATCTTGGAGTAAGGAGACTTATAAGTGGTTACTAGACATCTGCAGCTTCAGTGGACAATGAAAAGCATATCAGCTGTACAGTTTGCATGGAGGGCCTAAAAGCCATGGTATCCCTGCAGCCAGGAGAAAGAGGAACCATTGTACATCTTCTCATTAATTGGGCAGAAAAGGATTTAGTAGATAGCAGATATATTTATTGCAGCCACATATTGAGCATAATCTTTCTATTGCTGAAAGACAAGCAACTGGGAAGTTAGCTGATGTTCATAGTGTGATAAATGGATGTCTAGGCCTGAAGAGCTGCAGATTTGCACTTGGCAAGGCTGCAGTACATCCCACCATATTCAGTTCCTCCATTTGTGGTCTGATGAGGCTGTTCCAGAGCACTTCAGGTTTGATTTCGCATGTACCAACTTTTGCTCTCAACCTCATCAAGGTGTGAATTAGAACCCTCTTCATTAAATACCTTATATAGATGATTAGCTCAAGCCCTGATGACTAAGGGAGAATACTTCCTTGGGTGAAAAAAGCACATTGTATATGCAATGTACTCTTCCGTCAGTGCAAATGGCAATGCAGAATGTGGAGATAATACATACATATTTTCGATTTGGAATTTCCTTCATTTTTTTCCCTATGTATCTTTAATTTCTTTTATAATGTTAGTTGTGTGTGTGCAAAATATTTTATAAAATAAGGATATTTAATGATGATTTAACTGAGAAAATGGACGGGGGAAAACAAAGATATATATCTAACAGAAAGGCTATAGATATCTTCTTGGCTTGAAGATATCTTCTTCAGCACTGTTTCCATGGAAATTATTTATAGTGCCTGGAGGGAGTGAAGTGCAGGTCACAGATCTGCAGAGCTACAGTAGGCTCTCAGCCCAGTTAGGCAGAATCTGACAGCAACAAATGAGAATGTCTTTGAATGGAGCTGTTCTGCTTTCAGAGAAAAATGTAATCTCTTATAAAAATGTGGTTTTGAAAGAAAAATATTAATCTCTATGGCAGTTTGGGGTGAAGTTGGAAATGAGAGCTGTCTGGTTTTATAATGAAAACAGCTTCAAACCCTCTTTTCTCCATACCCCCCTCCCCGCCAAATGCTTGAAGTCGTTAAGGGTCTCATCACATTTATTACAGCAGATTTCTAACTACCATTTTGGATAATCACCATATATTCCAGTTTGGCTAATTATTTTACCTGGGCTATGCTGAAAAGACAAATTTAGTAAATGCTGTGGATGCTGGTAGTCATCAAGGAGCATATTCTCCATTTTAATTAAATCAAGATATATTTTATATAAAAAAAATAAATATATAAAGGATGTTTGTATATATTGTATTGATGTATATTACGTATATTTATAGGTATTTTTTTCTTCTCCAGGAGTTATAAAAATATTTTATACAATAATTTGTGCAACAGCCTTTCATGGAAATGTATGCTACTTATAAAGGATTTGTAAAAAGGGGCAAACAGATATAAGGATGGCAGTTTGAACTAGAATATTGATCTTTCATCTTGGCACAAGTTATTTGGCAGGATTAATGCTGTATTAAGGAGTTTCTTACTCCTTTCTGTCAAGAAAAAATCCCTTGGAGGCATATACTGTGTATAGCCCACCCTACTTGAAGACAGAGCTATGAATCCTCTTGTTGTCCTGGAACAGAACTGGATGGAGACTGGAGTATTGAGGCCTGTGTTGGTTTGCAGTCAGATCTGTGTAGATGGCAATGCAGCTGGGTGATACATGCTGGTCATTATTTCTCACATACAATGAAGAAAGATGAATTTTAAACAAAGAAATTCTATGGCCTTCTGAGAACACTTGTTTTTCAGCTTTCTGTTGGCCAGGTTTAGGTGCTACGTTTTTGTCTATAATTACTACAGCATGAATCCATTATTGGTCCACTAGCAAAAAAATGCAGATGTTTTAATGTTTTTTTTTTAAAGAATTTCTAACCCAAATGATAGTTGCTATTCTTACCATTAATTATTTTTTTTTAAAGGAAGAGTAATTTGTTGCTTAATCTCTTTCTTCCTAGTTTATTAGAGAATAATGAGTACTCCCTCAACTCCTCAAAAATGAGGATATGCTGTGGAGTGCCTATGTAGGCTCCCCGTGAACCAGATCCTGTGGAAGGAGCTACTGTGTAAGAGTGTGTGACTAGGTACTGTTTCCATTTTGTTGTTGAAATGCAGGCTTTTCAATATGATGTCTAGTCTCTTCAAAATTACTTCATCTGTATTCCAGGAAAAGAATTTTTGAATTCTTACCATTCCAAAACTGTCCAGAATGAAGGTGAAAGAGTTATGTATTTACTGATCCTTTTTCTTCCTTTGACTGACATAATATAATATGAGCTCATATAGTCTGTGTGTCTTTCTTCCCCATACCTTCCCAGAGAGGGAAAAAATCCTGTGACAAGATCTCTTTACTTCGCTCCTCCCCTTCCCAATATCTATTAATATTTTTCATTTGGAGCATTCTCTTCAAATCAGCACAGTGTTTCAAACAGTTCAATTAGGTAGACCTCCTTACCACTCAGGTGTAAAAATATTAGATGTGTCTTCTGGCTGGAAGTTAAATATTAAGCACAACCTAGAAATTCTGCACTCACATCATTAATCCATTTGAAACCATCTGCTATAAAAAGATGCAATATGCCACATTGGTTTTTTTCCCCCCCTTTTGGCATCTGTCAATTAGTTTTCAATCTTTGAAAACTGTGTTGTTAGTTTCAGTAATTTTGTGGCTGTGCTTTTGTCAGTTTGGATATCTTGACTGATATTTATTAAGCTTGTTTCCATTAAAAGAGGTTCCATTTGAAATATTTTCTATATGGCAGTAAACAATTCTTCCCTTGGTGTCATCTTTTCTTGTTGGGACACACTGCTCTGAACAGCAGCGTGCATGAAGCTGTTCTCTGTAAGAGATGGTCTTGGGGAAAAAAATCAGCAAAAACCTCAGCCCATATGTTCCTTTCTTGTACAAAATGTGTTCAGGTTCCCATGGTGGTGTGGAACGTAATACCTTAAAGTTGAGATCTGCCTGTGCATGTTCTGCTCCATTCTTGTAGGTATGGACTGAAAGGAGAGAGAGCAGTAAAAGTTGTGAGCCTTTGCCAGCAGATGTGGTGAATGGATGACTGAGTACTTAAATGCTTTCAATAGTGTTAAAGAGAGTAAATTTGTGTGTCTTTGTAGGACTTCATTGTGTTACAGACTGAATGCCAGATTCTCTCTAACTGTAGTAAGATATTCAGCAGATGATAATTTCATTGGTTACCTATGGTGCTATTATGAAGATGTATGCTGGTTAGCTCTCAAAGACTTAGCTTTACATCAATGGGAATAATTTTTGTAAGAAAAAGCCCTGATGCACCATTATGATGGTCTGAACAGGGCATACTTGGGTATTTCAATATTCCTCCCTTACACTGAGTTGCATACTTGACTGTGTGTTGATTCTTTTGCATAACTCCTGAAAAAAGGCATTATATTTCTTCACAACAAGTAAGACAGACTACTTCAATTTTCCAGACGTGTTCATTTTTTAATTTTTCTCATTGTGCTCTGAAGCTCTTTTTGTTAAAAGAAGGCTAATGTCAATGACAGTCCTCTGAAAAATAAGTTTTAAACAGAGCATTAGTCAGTATTAGTTTTTGCCAAAGATCTTGTACAGAAGTTTGTCCAGCACCGTAGAAAAATCTTTTTTGCTTTAGCAGGTAAAAATAAAGAGATACTATTTCTTACTACAGCTTATCCTCAATTTCCTCTGTGTGTAATTGCAGCGGGAATTTGTTGATAGCTTGCTTATTTTTCTGTCTACAAAACCACTGAATATAAGCAGTCGGAATCCAGAATATGTATCCCAAGACGTGCTCTAAAATATGATTTTATAAGAATGAAGCAGTATTTCAGCTCTGTTGGATCCTCCTGTTCTGATGCTACCCCTATTCTTTCAATTGTATTGCATCTGGCCTTGTGTTTCCTTATATGGCTACTATAGTGAAGCTGCTAGTTTCAACTCCATTAACATCATGATATATTGACGTAATGCAACTTTTTGTTTGTACTATAAATTGCTAAGAGGTGTTTTTTAATTGATAATTTGTTTGCACATTGGTGTTTTATTTTAGTAGCTGTTGCCTATTCTGTGTAGAGGCAGAAAGGAATTGCTTGGTAGAAATTAGTACATTTGCTAGCTTTACAGTTATGAGAGAAGAGAAGGGTGAGTCTCCCCTGATGAAAACCTTCCAATGAATTTCTTTTCCCTGAAGTGCTAACTGAAGTTTAGCAGTCAAAAAAAGATCAGATTAGCAGGGATTAGTGTGAATACTCACAGAGACTTGTGCCCTCTTATGAAAGCCTAAATGACATCCTTGGCTTTTGTTCTCCATTGCACCAAATGAATCTCATTATTTTATTTCACCAAAATTATTATGTAACAAAAAAAGTAAGGTAAGTGGTTTCTTTTCAGCCAATGAGTATCCATGTGCTTGTAAATCAAGCAGAAGAGTACTACCCATTAAAGTCAATAGTGCTTCTTGAGAGTTTTGCACAGCACTGTTTTGGATTTTTATTTAGTCAACCAGGCAGAATGAGTCTTTTGAAATACATTTCACAGACATTAATTTATAAATGAATTTAACACAATTGTTATTGTGTTAACACAATTGTATTTAACACAACATGTTTGTTAAGAACTCTGAGGTAGATGTCCCTGATGAAATATTCAGGAGAGATTTGGTTGTTCCATGCAATTCTCTACCAGCCATTCCCATGTTGTAGCTCTACAGAGACATAAAATATACAATACCTGAGATTTTCTTATAGCATTTCAGCTTCAGTAGTTTTTCTCTAGAGCCTATTTCACAGCAGCTTGTGCAGAATCATTATAAGTAAACATTCCTGTGTTTGCATAGCCAATTCATACAAATGTGAATGAGAAGAAATGATAATTCTCCTGCAAGTTTAACAAACTTGCAAAGGGTACTTGTTTGTATGGTCATTATCTTATATTTTTGTCTCACTAGGATTTTAAAGTGTCATTGCAGTAGTTTGCTCATGTGATCAAGATGATATACAACACACACTGAAGAATTCTAGGCAAATAAACCATCAGCTGTTGTTGGCAGGAAGGTGTACTTGAGAGGAAGAGTGCCTAGCGTAAGCTGAAGTGACCATAGGTAATGTAGTTACGCAGATGTGTTGGTCACCCTTGTTGAGTTGGAACTTTAAACTTATGTTTTCTGTTGCAAATCCAGAATAATTACACCGCTCCTTGACATGAATGGACTTGGTCATTCATAAATGGAGTATGTTTGGAGTTGAAATCAAATGCAGCTTATGCTGTTGGATTCTGCTAATTAAAGCTGACTCTGAATGAGATATGTGTAGATGACTTCTATAACTGTCTTCATCTTATATCTGTAATAGGAGTTACATATGGTAGTGCACAAAGCATAATGGTTATTTTTTCTTATTATGACTCAAGCCTCACTTGTGGACTTGGGCTAAGGTCTGCTTTGAATGAGCTATCTGCAAACAGTCATTTGGTCTAGGAAAGCAAAAGTAACCAGGCCTGATGCTAAATGAAATCATTCCTTTGAGTGAAATTTGCTGTACAAGCTAGTGCATCTTAGTTATACTAGTGTAGTGCTATCACTAAGATTGGGAGGATTCTTGGCTCTTTGAAATAGAATAGAATAGAATATTTCAGTAGGAAGAAACTTATAAGGATCATCTAATCTAACTGCCTGACCAATTCAGGGCTGACCAAATGTTAAAGCACGTTACTAAGGACTTTATCCAAAAGCCTCTGAAGGACTGACAGGCTTGGGGCATTGGCCACCTCTCTAGGAAGCCTGTTCCAGTGCTTAACCACCCTCTCAGTAAAGAAATGCCTCTTAATGTCCAGTCTAATCCTCCCCTGGTGCAGCTTTGAACCATTCCCGCATGTCCTGCCACTGGATTCCAGGGAGAAGAGGTCAGCACCTTCGTCTCCACTTCCTCTCCTTCAGAATCTGTGGAGACAAATGAGGGCAGCTCTCAGCCTCCTTTTCTCCAAACTAGACAAATCTGAAGTCCATAGCTGCTCCTTATAGGATCTCCCTTCTAGCCACTAACATTGTTGCCCTCCTCTGGATGCTTTCAGGGACCTTCACATCCTTCTTAAATTGTGAAGTCCAGAACTGCACACAATACTCAAGGTGAGGCTGTACCAATGCTAAATACAGTTGAATAATTGCCTATTTTCTCCGGCCGAATTACGTATGGAAAATTAAAACATTGATATGATCTTTTTATCTGTAAAAGGAAGACCTTCTCATAACAGCAAAAATTTGGATTATAGAGCCATCTAGTCTAACCTCAAAGCATGGTTAGCTATCAGCTCGGAATAGGCTGGTTAAGGGCTTTGTTCAGTCTTGAAAACTTCCAGGGAGGGAGATAGCACAGACTCCTTGGGGGACCTCCTGTACTACCTGGCTGCTTCACAGAGGGAAAGTCCCTCCTTACAACCAGCCTGAGCCTCTCTTGTTCAAGCTTACCCTCCCTGCCTCTCACTCTCCGGCTGTGCACCAGCGTGAAGGACTTGGCCTCGTCTTCTCTGTGATCTTCTTGCCTGCACTGGCAGGTTGGTGGTGGACTGGATGATATGTTGAAGAACTGGAAGATATGTTTGAAGCACTGTTGATATATTTCACCTGTATTTCTGCATTCCTCTTGAATGTTGCATAGCAGTATGTGAAACAACATTTAGATCCAACAAGATGTATTGAAGCATCCATGAGTATTTTTCCTTCTTAAGTCTCAAGTTCCATAAAATCTAATTTTATGGGAGGAGTAAGTATGCAGATCAAATGTCTTTTATTTCTTCCAAAAGTGACTTTTAAAACTCCTGGGGGTGAGAGGAAGAAGCAGATAACAAAAAGAAAAAAAAAAAAAGCACGTGAAAACAAAACAAAAAACCCAAAACAAACCACATACACACACAAAAACCCACCAAAAAGAGAAAACCTAAGTTTTAATTTTTCTTGGATTTATAACACCTTTCACACTAAAATTCAGTCAGGCTGAAGTATGTGTGAGAGAATGTTGATAAAACTTCTTTCATTACAGAGGTACTGATGTGTTCACAATCAATGAAGTCTCAATGCTTCTCTTTCACATTAGGTACACCTGAATACAAGGCTGGCTTTTAAAATCAGGATCTCAAGTATGGTTGCAACTCCTTAAATCGGCACTGGGTGTGGTAATGTGAATTTTTGAATTTACTTAATAAAGGTAATCAATATTTGTTGGAAGGCAGTTCTAACAAAAGCTCTTAGAACAAGATGAAAGACAGATAATTCTAGGAGTTCTTGTTCAGCTAGGATCATTGGGGACTTTGTTTAAAGAAAGAGAGAACTTGGTTCAAAGATCAAACACAGAGGTGTGTCATTTTTCTTGAATATGTTTGTATTTACAGGCTTGCTATAAGATAAGCCACAATGGTCATAATGGTATTGCATGGAATCTCTGGAAAACAGCATTGTACTTCTGTGGCATAGGAATGCTATAGTTTTATGTGAGCAGTACGAATGCTCTCTTGCAGTTCTATTCAAGCTGCTTCCTTTAGGGAAACAATTTTATGGCTACCTAGTCCACCAGATACAGACACAGCCATTGCTGCACTGTACCAGTGGTGCTTGTAACCATGACAAATGGACTGTAAAAATGGACTGTAACAAATAACACTAACATGCTGGAATGGGAGAGAACAACACCAGGTGTTCTACCTGGACGCTGTCCCATTAGAGATGCTTTGGTAGGAAATAAGTGGCTGTCAGATTTAATTTAAATGCTCCTACTCTTACATTTCAGATAAATGATTCTTTCTGGGCTTGTGGGGTTTTTTTGTCTCCCTCTTCTGGTTGGTTGCACTTTCGTTTTTAACTTTTGTGTTCCCTTGTGAAGTCTAATAAACCTGGCAATGAGAGTATATTACCTTCAGGAGCCCAAACTGCTTCTCAGTAAATGCTGAATCTGTTCCTCAAGCTAAGTAATAACAGCATTGATGCATGTAACAATATCAAGTAACACCACATGTTAGCTCTTCTTTTTCCTTTATTTGCAAGTAACAGATTCTCTTTTCAGGATATACTTCGAACCTCTTATTCCTCTAATATATTGGTAACTTTCTCACCAGTACTAGAGACCAAGTGACAGACCAATTAAGTGCTGTAAGGGGTTAATTAGTTCACTGAATTCTGCTTTCTGCATGCTTTTCTGAGATTTTTCCTTTATTTTCCTCAAAACATGTCACTTTGCTTTATTTTTTTGTGGTTCTTAGATAAACTTGATGATCTCCTTTAACATTACTTTGTCAGACTGTTAGGTTAAGCAGTGTAATAATGTGCTAGGGTCTTTGTGTTGAAATCCAGTAGCTAAATTTCCTTAAATGTAACCTTCACAAAGGTTAATGGAATTAAACCAGAGCTCTACCTTGGCTGTCACATCTTAGTACTGAAAAGAATTTGTCTGTTTACTTGTTCGAGCTTGGCCTTTGACCTGGAGAACTCTGAGCTACAGGATGAATAATTTGTGGGAGAAGTTCAGTAGAGATGATCATGGAGAATTTACACAGAGAATGTTGGTTTTGAGGGTATTTTTACCTTCCTGACAAAAAAAAAAAAAAAAGTTGTTTAAAATCCCTCCTAAATTACAGAAAAAGTTCTGTTAGAGATAAAATCTTAAGTTACAAAGATCCCTGTGTTTTCTGTAAAATACTGACCAGCACTAACCAACAATATGCAATTGCCCAGGAATTTCTGTTCTTTGCTTCTTTCTGACCCCCTACAGTGGCCTTGCAAACAAAATCCTATCCAATATATTTATTTATTGACTTTCTGGTCTAGTTTTAGCACTATTGGCATTCTTCCTCTTACTGGTCATATTTACATTTCTATGTTTTGGGGGCTCCTGAAACAATATCTTGCATGAAAAACAACTGTCTTCCTGTTAGTTGTACAATGGGAAGAAAATACAGTGTTCTCTCATTTTAAAATGAGAGATTTTCTTGTTACTACTGTCACTAACCACTAGACACTAATTTTCCAATTACTTAGCACATTTTACCTTAACAGAGGTTTTAAAATTCATCCCTATCAGCTGAATTCTTTCCACATGTTGCAAAAATATTACTTAGGATGAAAGAAGTAAAATGAATGCATGAACTATACAGCAATAAGTTAACTACACAAAGTCATGTAACTGTACAAAAGTAAAATGGTGACACATAATCCCCACTCCATTATCTCTTAATGTGGATTTGAGTCTTTAAGCTTTGAGTCTACAATGTGGATTTGAGTTTGCAGCAGGCTCTGCTGACAGCATACCCCACAAAGAAGGAAGCGTTTATATCAAGTCTGAGTACCCAAAGTGATACATGCATTGTGACCATGTTTATTCACAAACGCTTAAGTGCATGCAGTAAATACCGTAGTCTATGAATATTTGTGGGTTGACTTTAAAAAGCCCAGAGTTTCATCACATAAGGAGGTTGAACAAGCTGTTTTCATGCAGGAGTCCTGGATCACTTGCTCAAGGCCACAGCAGGAGTCTCGCTGTCCCCCGCCCTTGTTATTCCAGTGTTCATGCATGTCACTGTGCACACCTTCTTAGCTCATGCTGGCTGATCTTCGGTTGTTTGCTTTGTACATGTAAGTTCAGTCATAGACACTAAAACACTGGAGCAATGCATATAGGGAAGACTTGTGACAAACAGCCCTCATCCTTTTCATCATTTCAATGGAAGTAAAAGCTGGGGGTAGGACATGTTCTCATTTCTTAGCATCTGGGGTTAGACCTCGATGCTGTCCTTGAATGGAAGTTTTCCTTCCAGTCTTCAGCTGGCTGCAATTATATTTCTATCATCTTTCATTTTAATCTGTGCTGATTTTCTTTTTTAATCTTACTAAGTATGAAAACAGAAGCAAGGAAAAGCATCTGCAGCAGAAAATATTCTGAATTGCAGTTTAGAGAGCTTATGAATACTGTAGGCTTATAACTTACAAAAAACTGTGGGTGTCACACTGTTAAGCGCAGACAGCATGGTGGGAGATCCCAGTATGGAATTTTATTTTTAATGGTAGTGAAAAGAGTTAAACCCCCCAATATTTGAGGAAAGGCTTGATTTGGAGGGTGAGAATGACATGTTGGACACAAATGAAATTACTGTATCAATTTAGACAGATATGACATATTTAAAAATCTATATGCTTAATCCACCAAGTCTTTATAGAGTTCATTACCACCATGTGGGAAAATGTCAGCTGAGAACTTTGGGTTGGTTTACATGAAAAATTATTTATTTACGAATCACTGAGAATTTGCCTCATATTTCTAAAACCTGAATTTCTCATGCTAGGATCTGAAAACTCAGCTGTGCTTCCTCACCAGTAAAATGGTGTGATTTCTGGTTCTATTGTTGTTTTCAGCTCTTTTGTTAGTGCTTCTACTTGGCTTTAATGTTGCTATGTCTACCAGCTGCTTCTCTAGCTAACTCTCAGGAAACATTAATAGAAAGTGTTTGAGAAATGGATGATTGGTCTGCACAAAATAAATATTGTGGGCTCTGACAGGATGTAAAAGATTGTACTTGTTACCAATACACTCTCCTGATTTACAATATAAATGCCAGCTAATATATGTGTTCCAAAGACCTGCCTGCCAAATATTTTGGATTTGGAAAGGAAATTTTTCTGCCAACTGCTGTATGCTTAGCTTGCCTCTCATTATCTCCCTCAGATGTTTTTTCAATGTTTGTGCATTTTACACAAGTGCAAATGAGAAGCAATTTAAAAGGCTTTTTGTGTATAAGATACTCTACAGGCAACTCACCTGCTGGAAATGAAACACTTCTGCATTTGCGACAATTTTCTCCCCTGCATGTAATGTTTCTTCCACAAAAGGCATGATTGTGGAGATAGAGTTCTTATTTGCTGGTGCGCTGCTGAAGTGAATAAAACTATGATTTTGTATATAGTTTAAACCAAACCGAACCATTTTTAATAAAAGTGATTTCTTTAAAGCAGGCCTTGAAATTATTTTCCCATGCTATATGCACTGTTTAAACAAATTCTTTATCATCATGAAATTTAGGCCCTTGAAAATATTAATGATTAATAATATCATACAAATATTGTATTATGGAAAAGACGTGGTCAGAAAAATGGGAACATTTAACTCAAATTATTTTGAAACTTTTATTTTGTATCCTTCTTTTATATTATAAATCCATATTTTCATTTATAAAAGGAAATTCTAACAAAAAAGAGTATTTTGTATGTTTTGGAAAATTAGCATAAGCTATTTGGATGTCAATAGAGATTTTTCCATTTTTCTTAACAAGAAATCTGTTAAAGCGTTTGTTTTCCACAAAATGTTTTACTTCTGACAGTGCCATGTTTTCTACTGAAAATATATAGTCAAATAATGTTCATCTACCTCAAGTACAGACCTTACCCTTATATCCATTTCTGGTCCAATCAGTATGAGATTTGTTTACTTCATTTTAATTGAAAAGACAACATAGGGCATTTGTCATATTTCAAATTACTTTAGTAAACCAAGCAGACCCACTGCTTTACTGGTCTTTGCAGGATTATAGTCATCATTACATTATAATGTAAAACTTCTACAAGAGCTTTCACATTGGCGCTGTGCTGAATTGTCTTGGACAGGCTATGCCTGTACTGATTGCAGCCCTGATGCTGAGCACAAAATCACTAGTGCTTCACATATACTAAGTAATTCAGGAATCAGAATGTAATCCTATCCATAAAAGAGAGTGAGGGTCTCCCAGCACTTCATGATTTTGCTCATGTGAATAAATGTCCTCATGAATAACTGAATAGGCACTTAACATTCTAATGGTAGATGAATCTCCAGATCAGCAGCTTCCATAGACAACGCATCTTATCAGACTCACTAGCAAACAGTCAGAATTACTGAGCAGCAGGGGAACGCACACCATACTTAGCGCTGACCACCTAATGTACCTGCTCCATAAGCTGTTCAGTCTCCACAGACTCCTGCTGTTGTTTATGGAGAGAGGTCAGACCTCCCAGGCAGCACGTTTGAAGGCTGGACATCAGGGGCTCAGAATTCCCTGCTGTACAAACCTGCATTTTACCACTGACTGTAGAAAGTTTAGGATGATCTGTTAAAGTCATGAGCCCAAAGGTGAGGGGATAAATACACCTATATGGATTACCAGGTATCCTGTTGCAGAAGACCCTTACAGACTGAGAGTGTTGAGATTGCTAGTTTAGTTTTCAGATCCTTGCTAGTGGAAACAAAAGAGACAGAGTTATAATTGTGTTCTTTGTGTTTATTGTGTACCTCTACACTGTGGACTGCAATCTACATACAGAAGGGCACCCACAAACCAGCTCTAAAGTCTCTGTTTTTCCACTACAGCATATTTTTCTGCTAATTTAATCCATAAAGATCATTAGCTGTCATAATTTTTTTCCTCGCTTGTTTTCAAATTATGGTGCTTCTAAGAAAGTGAAGATGCAGGCTCTTGCTTAAGCATTCATGTAAGAAGAATCCCTTAAGCATTTTACAGGGGATTGGTTGTGTGAAGTAGGACAAGAAAGTGTCAAACACACCAAATGTATTCTGCTTCAGAAACGTATTATGTTTCTGAGGCACTAGGACTTCATTTGTGTGACAATGCTGGGTTCTCACTGTCTTCTCTAGAATCGCTTCTTATGGCTCCCTTAGGTACCATGCTAATGCCATGCTGGTTGTGACAAGGGGATGACTCCTTCAAGGAATGTTTTAGCATCTTTGTGGAAGAAAAGAAGTGATTGCATGTTAGTAGGCTCCATGGGCTCCATAGGCTGTAGTTTCAGTAGATTCTCTTAAAAATACACTAGACTTTTGGACCTTAAATTAAGGGTTCCTAGGTGGATTGATGTGAAATTTTCTGCCAAAGATGGATATTTAATGAAAGTTTGGCTGTTTCATGTCATAATATTGTTAGTAGTTTTTAAGTGTGACAAATTCTGATCTTAAAATGGATTAAATTTGTCTTATGGATGCCATAGATCAGAATTTGTTCCTCTTGGCTTAGAAGTATAACATTAGGGAGAGGATTTCATGTAAATCCTTACTTAGGGGTGTTAAAGATTAAAGTGAGTTCTGATTAGCATAAATTTTTCAGTCTCTTCTCCCTGGGCCCTCACAAGTTGCCCATAGGTACCATCTTTTAAGAAATAGCACAGAGAGATTTTATTAATACATCAGAGCTTGTTGGGACAGCCCACTGTGAAAAGAAAATGCAACATGACTTTAGGCTGAGTAGGAAATAATAATCATCATATATTTGCAAAGTGCCTGGGTAAGTCCTGTAACAACCATAACTTGTAAAATAATTCCAGTCTTTCCTCCTTTGTCTGATCATTCCCAATTCAGATAAACCTTTCTAATTTCATTATTTTAAAAGTTAATGCAAATTCAGGTTTCTAAATAAATAACCTAAATGTCATCCAGTGCTTTCATAAAAGTCAATAGAAGGTACAAGCACTTGGGGCTTTTGAAATGAAATTTTGTGTCATTGGAATTGGTAGCTAAAATGTAATTACCTTTAGTTGCACAGTGAATCCAGTCTAGATATTTAAATGTGCATTATAATAGAGCCTGGACACCAGCTGTTTGTGCGCCAGTTGTGCTCTGAAATTTTGGCCTTTGAGAATTTTTCTCAAATAGGAGAACAACCTACTAATTAAATATCCAAAAGTGAGTCTCCGTGTTAGTAGCCATCAGGTTTCAGTATTAAACCAATGCTAATGATACTGAAGTGCTGAAGAATATTCTTTTCATACCAGACAGTCACGTGTGGCATAGTCATGGAGATCTTATGGCGAGTTACTGCTACAATCTCATTTATGGCTGGTTTAAAATGAACATTTATTTCTTACTGTTAAGATCCCAAGGGTACACACACGCACACACTTGCTCACATATACACACACAAAAAGCAGCTGCTAGCATTCGTAAAAGTCTTGAAGTTTATTTTTAGTTGTAGACTAAAATATAACAATGTTTTCTCTTTTCTTCTGATCAAAATCAGCATCTCCATATTATACCAATTGTTCATTTTGCTGCTTATATGTGCTGATATGTATATGTTATGTACATATTGTATTATATATTGGGGGAAAAAAGATAAGACTTCAGGACTTATAGCTACCCTAAAATATGTTCCTAATGCTGCGGTTTTAGATCTTTCTGGTGTATCTAAAGTTTCCTCTCCACTTCTCACTTACACTGCTTAAAACATTCCTTGCTCCCCCAAACTGGCTTATGTTTACTGCTAGTGTTAATGCTGCTGCTGCTTTGAAAAAGAAGTCTTATAAAAAACTTAATCAGTGTTTGTATCCCCTTCACTGAGAGAGTTTTGGAGTAGATCTATCCACTGTGTTAAGGGAACATTATACATCCCAAACACAATTAAAATTTTGGATCAGGTCCTACGGTCTGTAGTAACAGACAGAAGACAACACATCTCCTTATCTACAGCATTTTTCATAGATGTCCTTTGTCCAGAACCAGGAGGCTTAATGTTAACTCTTTTATGGAGAAATGATCGAGGTCCAACCCACTGTATCTCAGAACTAATGTTGAACAATTTAGCTGTTAAATTACATTTAACTTTCCACAGAGACTTTGACAGAAATAATGAAGGCTTTTAAGACATTCCAGCCTGGTATATTACTTTAGTTCTGATCATTCCTGGGGTTATGAAGAAGAGAAAACAGGTTGCAGACTCACAAAAGCAGAAGGGAATTTTTTTTTTAATTGGAGTTCAGGCTTTTCAAATGAATTTGAGAACTGTGTGCTGTAAAGAGTTCTTTTAACTAGCTCTTAACAACAGAGGTTCTTAAATTATGTTTCCTTATCTGTAAGACATTTTAACTACACCAACTGATTTTTAAAAATAATAGTTTTAGGCTATGTCATTATGAATGGGTGGATAGATGAATATCTGTCATTTCATGTGACAGGCACCTAATCTTATGGAGCTGTCAGGATTGTGCTCTTAGTATTTTTGTTCCAAGACTGCTGTTGTTAGGAGACTTCCTACAGTGGAAGGCAGAAGAGAAGACATTTAAGTTCTCTTTTTCAACAAAGCTGAGGTTTCGTATGACAGAGTGCTAAGTAACAGTGCACATGAAGTACTGGACACAGTTTTTAATCTTAATTTTTGGAGAGGAATATTGAAGTGTTGAAAGCTTTGATGTTGCCATTGGCATTGCGTCTATGTTTCTATTGTGTTGTACTTTTTGTAGTAATTTGTGAAATTTTCATTCCAAGTCTGTGATAATTATTCTTGGTAGTTGCTGTGTGAAGTGATCGAGACTGTTCAAAGTGTAGGAAAAAGAAGAATCACTTATCTTGTTGATTGGAGGCTGCACGGTGTCCATAATTTACTTCCTCATTCTGGCAATACTGGGAACGTTGTTAGTATAGGGTTATTCAAACATGAAGTAATCCTTAAGGTAGAAATTTATACTTGGATTGTGATATTGTAATTCACTTTACAACTGAATGTCAGATATCAACAGCTATATCCTTAGCACAGCAGTTTTCTGTCAACTGTGTGAAGTCTCACTTTTAGGTAACGTACTGTCTTTTAATGACCACACGTGAGTAACACATACACTATGACAAAGGACAGTGGACAACAGATTACTGCAGTTTTAAATATTCAAATTACACCTGCACTTCCATAGTTCAAGGCAAAAATCTGTAGGGAGAGGTATCAAAATGAGGTGCACTTGTTCTGTGCTGATGGAATACTGTTCTGGCCCTGATATTCCAGTCATGCTGGTTTGGCTGAAGATACTTGGAGTTTCACCACTGATAGAAAAAAATTGTATCTAGGAGTTGTTTTTCTGTGCTTGACTACCTTTGTATCTCATTTCACAGCAGTGTGTTTATGCCTCCATGTGGGCCCTAGCCTGTCCTTCATGGATGAGGTCCATGGAATTACACGTATGAACCTCTGGAAGTGCTTAAAAAGCTTTATCAATTAAACGTCATATCTAAATGAGCCATCCAATCTGCAAAAAAACATGCTCAACTTAGTTAATATTTTTATTCAGTGGTTCTAAGTAAAACACTGACTATGTGTTATTCTAAAAGTAAAGGAAGAACATGAAAAAATCATCCTACAAAAATGAGAAAAAAGTTTTCAGTGAAAATCACACACAGAAAATTAATGTATATTAAACTTCTCTTTGATTTGTTTTTGTCATGAGAATGAAAGTTGGTGGCCATCATGAGTTAAGACTTGCTTCTTTTTGCAGAAGAGGAAAGTAACTAATATAGATTGGCCTGAAATTTTGAGTGACTTTATGTGAAATTCACTGCTGAAAAGCAAAAAATAATTTAAAAAAAGTAGTAGTATGCTGAAGAGAAAAGGCAGAATTCTTCATTCTCACATTATGGTGTGGAAACATTCTGCTAGAAAGTGGGAACTTTAAATCATGGCTTCTTCCCTGTACTGGTAAACAACCCTTCTGAAAACTGTACTTGTGGAAATTATGGTACTGAATCTTGTGATCAGCATTGACAGTGGATGCAAGGGATTTAGGATGAAGTCGGAGCTGTGAAGATGGAGTAGATGGACAGAGAAGTAAAAAAATAGAAGACAAACCTTTTCAGCAGTTATATGAAAATCTTGGCTTTGTTTTGGTTTTATTCTATGTAGAAATGAGTGAGAAAGTCACAGGGAAAGCATATGTGATTTCAATCTATCCATTACAAAAACACATGAAAGTTTTTCTATCATTAGCTAATTACAGCTAGAAATCATTTTAGTCATAACTAAGACCAGTTAAGAGATGTCAAATATTGAGTTTTGTTGTTAAAACTACAAAAATTAATGCCATGACATATGTGACTTTAAGATACAAACCTATGATGAAGATATTAAATATTTAATGAAATTATTGCTATGTATCATTATTTCAATTCTGAAACATCTCCTTAAAATGAAAAGGAAGAAGAAGAGCTTAATATTGGTACAGGGCACATTAATCCACATTAAATCAATATTCTGCACTGACAATAGCTGATGGTGATTATGTCAGTCAATCCAAGGCAGAAAGTCACTAGACTTCTTTAACGTTAAATCTGCATATCTTTGCATGCTCATCTTGTAAGATTTTTTTTTCTCTAATACAGTTGCCTACAGTGTTGCTGTAAATATTAGTGGAAAATACTGCTTTTAGCAATCTCAGTGCTGAGTCTGAGCAAAAGACTGGAAGTTTTTGTGTTCATTATCCTACATTCATATGAACAAATCTGGTTTTGGGTTTTTTTCTATTTTTTTTCCTGTTGCTTTTATATTTATTACATTAAGGATATTACAGAGTTTAAAGCTGAATCTGTAGGTTGCGCTATACTGTGGATTAGGGCATGTGGTGGGCATACTCCCTGCCCTCATAATGGTAATTTCAGATGCATTTCTCTACAGTTCCAGCTTGTGGTTGTTCTCTGTTACTCCAGTGTAATTTTATTGACACATTGGATGAGAGGAGTAAAGTTATTAGTTGCTGTATGTTTTAAGGATGTTTAGTATTGGTAACATACACTATAAATATGTGTTTGGTACAGCTTCTGTTTGAGCTCTCCAGATACACTGATGTTTTCCTAGTAGAAATGACTGGATTCATGGTATTTCCGTCTAATTCGGCAGAAAAATACTGTACAAATTTTAGAAAAATAAACTTGCTCTTTCTTCAATATCTAGTTCTACATTTTAGTAGTCATAGGAATGCACAGATAACATTTGTTTTTTTATCTAATTTATATTTTCATGAAGCTCTGCATTTTAAATATTTACTGATTAGGGTAATTTTCTTGTAAATCTTTAATTGCCAGAACCTCAACTGCCTTTAATGTTGTGTTGCTGCTCCAAATGAGAAACAAATCCCAGCTTCTTAATGATTTCTGGTTCCCAAGATTCCTTTTAGAGGCTTTCTGCAGGAGGATCTATAAACAAGGTCTCACCTGGAACTAGAAATGGGCAGCTAATATTAATATTTTGGTCCAATCCTAAAGGAGTGTTGTGGTTTTAACCCCAGACAGCAACTAGGACCATGCAGCTACTCTCCCCCAACCCTGTGGTCTGGGGGAGAGAATCAGAAGAGCAAAAGTGAAGTGAGAAAAATTCATTGGTTGAGATAAACACAGTTTAATATGTAAAGCAAACCCAACATGCACAAGCAAATCAGACCAAGGAATTAATGCAGTTCTTCCCATTGGCAGGTCATCTCCAGGAAAGCAGATCTCCAATACATGTAATGGTTACTTGGGAAGACAAATAACATCACTCCAAATGCCACCCCTTCCTCCTTCTTCCCCCAGATTTATTTGCTGAGCATGATATAAAGTATGGAATATCTCTTTGTTGATGGGAGATCATGGAATCAGATGCAGAGATCAATATGATCAGCAAATGTTCGATTTATTAAGCTTAACTATTCCTTTATATGCCCTATTTGGTTACATAACTGTGTGTCCAGGAGGGTGACTACAGTGTATTATTGGTTAAAGGTAGCTGTCCATAAAGCTATTACTAACATATTATTGGCTAAACTATTGCGCCTACCAAAAAACCAAGTTACTATGTTGACAGTTCTTTTCTATTGTTTTCCTTTCAGTTGGTACTTGTTTATCTTTCGGCTCTCTGCTTCAAGGTCTTGTTAAAGTTGTTCAGTATCAAGCAGTCTCACAGCATCCAGGCCTTCTCTGTAAAATGTTCCCATACCTCTTGGGGCCAGCTGTTCTGATTTTGTCCCCTTCCAATTTCATTTATAACCCCAGCCTACTTGCTGGTGGGGTGATGTGAGAAGCAGAAAGGTCCTTGACTCTGCGTCAGCACTGCTCAACAACAGTTAAAACCTCTCTCTGTTATCAACACTGTTTCCAGCACAAATCAAAAACATAGCCCCATACTAGTTAGCATGAAGAAAATTAACTCTATCCCAGATAAAACCAGCACATTCTCCAGCCCTGATTCCATACCACTTACATCATGCTCAAGTCCCACACTGTCCAAGGCCTTCTCATTATCCACCGCCACTTTTCCCATCTTTGTATAAAACACGGATGTCATTCCCCTAGTCTAAGAACCATGCTCTCAAATGTCTGTATAATGTCCATAAGTGTCCACAACTGTTCACATGGACTCATCCACAGGTGACAATATCTTTGACTTGAGTTCACACTGGAGTTTCAGTCTGTCTAGAACAGCTGCACAGAAAGAGCAGTGATGCTCTGGCCATTGCCAGCCCAGGCGCATTGCCACTACTGTTATTAAAATTTTCCTGGGCACAGCACACTCAAATGATAAGCAATACAGCAGCACAGCAAGCAGCGAAAGCAAAGAGCAGCCACTAACGAGCACTAGTCTCCAGTGTACAGCAAGGCAAGGAAACCCCATGGGGCAAGAATAGTAGCCTGCTGATGAATAGATAAACAGCAATAACAGCTATAAATTTGATCTAGCATATTCCAATCAAATCTCTTGTTATTTCAAATGCTTCAAGCCTCACTTTGGGCATCAAAATGGATTTTTTGGGTTTTAACCACAGCCAACAACTAGGATCATACAGCTGCTCTCTCATTGCCCTCAAACCTCCCCTTCCCCAGCTGTGGGACGGGGGAGAGAAACCTTGCAGGCTGAGACAGAATTTAATAAGTAAAGCAAAAGACTCTCTGTAAGAGTAAATTTAAGTGATGCTGCATATTTAAACAGTTAGTAAGTATGCAGAAGCATAATGTCAACTTTCATAATTTCTGTTCCTAGTGTCTTTCTTGGGCAATTTCCACTACACTCTAGAGTAAAAGTTATCAGCAGAGTAACATTGTTCATCAGAAGTATCAAAGAGTATCTGTGTGAGTTTGTTCATTTGTAGCAGAAATGGATTAAAAGATTTAAAAAAAAGAATATATGGTTTTATGCTATACTTGTCTATGGAGAGGTACAATGAGATATTTAAAGACAGTTGTTTTATGAAGCCTTAATATATCCATAGCGGCAGCTGCAGTTTACTTAGAACAGTGTAGCAGGAATATAAGAGCAGCGGTGCTGTATGTTTTGAAGGAGAAAATTTCATCATCTTCCAATATATGACCAAACTGTAGATTATAATAAATTGCATAGAAAATGTTAGGAAATACCATGATAGACATTCTTGCAAGGGCATAAATCAGATATCAGTAAAAGATGGCTCTAGTTTAGGATATCACATTCATTTAACAAGATTGCATTAAATCTAGCTTGCATCAGACCCTGTGTATTACCACGAAGACATTGTTTGAGAATCCTCTGAACCATGCAATCGAGCAGTTGAGATTTTTTTCATATGTTATTGTATTGACATTTCTGCTTGGTCTCCCATATCCCGAGCTATTTTCCTCCATTGTGCTATTCTAGCACTAGTTCTTGTGTCACTTTTGGTTTTCACTTTGAAGCTCCAGTTAGTCCTGATTACAAGATAAACAAGCACCTAGGACTATTAGTCTTGAAGAACTTTGTAAAAGTCGAGAAGACAGAATGTAGTACATCAGACTTGTGTTATGTATACCAGCTATAGCTAACAGTAAAGATAGAACTCCATAGGCTTTGCTTATTTTACTGAATTACAGATCTGAAGAATGCTGAGGAGGGGTGGTGAGGTAAATCCAGATTTACAGAAACATAGATTCTTACGTATGTCTTGTAATAGCGAGGCAGTAAATGCAAACACAGGGTGTGCATTATGGCAGGCTGACATTTCGGCTAAAGCATCAATAAAAATATGTTGGTACAATTATAGGCAGATACATTTTAGTTGCTGTTTTTACATCATGCTTTTCTTTGTAACTCAGAAATACTTGGTGATATAATTGTTTCAACCACCAGGTGGATGTGCAGCCGTCTGTCCGTTCTGCCAGCAGCCAGGCTGCTGCTTCAGAGCTGCCGAGAATAGTTTTCGATGAGCAGCCAATGCCTTTCCTCTTTCAAACTGTCCAGTCTGTTTCAGAAATCAGTTCTTTTTCATGTGACCATTTAATGAACGTGCAGTAGTTATTTTCCATTGTCAACTGAGCTTATTGGACAGGGCAAAGCTACTCCATCACAGACTGCTTTGATCTCAAGCAGAGATCTGCTTTTATCAGGTTCAGTAAGCTTTCCCTTTCCACTATGCTGCACTGCAGCATTTAAAAAAAAAATTTAAAAAAAGGAAAAAAAATGCAGAGTATAAAAGCTGGGTAGCATGAGATTTTCTCTTTCTTTCTGATATGCCACCTTCCCAGTTGCCATTTCCAGGAGTGGAATTGAGACAGCTATTTCTGTTTGGCTGTGTCGACAGTTCAACAGCTGCACTTACGTTTAGGGTAGTAGAAGTCTGAAAGCCTTTTGGCATCTCTTAGGCTGAGTTCAAGTTTGATTAGCTTTAGCACCTTTTTTTGTTGTTTCAGATGCTTAAGTTAGTAATAAACCACAAGATGTCATGCTGTAATACCAGTTAATTATTACGTTATCCATATGGGGAGGTAAAATAGATGTTACGTGTGTTTCAGCTCTACATTAATGTTCATTATGACACAGCTTATGCAGTGTCCCATCACAGTCTCTTATATAGCACCTGCATAGCATTGGTTAAAGCTCTGAATTTAAATGTCATAAAGGAAGATATGTTTTGATGTCATTTTAATCTACAACAAAGCAACATTAAAATATTTTTTCTACATAATGGAAATTCATAATATTTCAGTTTTAGTATTTAATTGCAAGGTTTTTGAAAAGGTATTTCAAATTATACCCTATAACTATTTTTAGTGTGTCCTGATATATGGAGAAGCAATAACAATCTAAATAGATTGTTACTTTAGATAACAATCTAAAGCAGCAAATATATAAATTCAAGTCTGAACAAAAATTAATATATATTTTAGCAGAACTTTAGTTTTTCTAAAAAGAGGTTTTGACAGGAGAAAATAACTCATTTCCATCTGAAGTAATGAATGAGCTGTTGTTGGAATCATACAGATCTAAAGTTTGCTGTTTTGGATCCTGGTGCCATTCTAACAGAACTTTTTAAAGTAAACCTAGCTTACTATGTTGCTGTACTGAGCTCTATAGCATCATAGTAGATCTCCTACCTAAATAATATGGTATTTGAGTGCTTCAGAATAACACTAAGCATTAATTCTGCTTTATGTCTTATAAATAAATTATAAAAATGTCACTACTCTGTTCATTTACATGTCAACAAATCATCAAAAATGGAGGTATGCAATTTCCTTTTTAATATTGCTTTGAAATGAAGATGACATATTATGTTTCCTTGTGACAATGACAAACCTTGATGTCTATCAAGGACACCATTTTTTGGGTTCAATCTGTAACTTAGGGAACACAAGTCTCTTAAGTGTGTTGGATCTATATTGTCCAGCTGTCTGGTATCAGGAGCAGATTTGGGAGCATACTGGGGCAAGAAACCTCTGTAACAATATGCTTTGCTGGAACCAACTTGACAAACAAGGTTTAGATTAACTAGCCTTCAGGCTTGCCTCAGCCTCCTGACATTGCAAACCCAATGAAGGGATACTTAAAGCATTTTCTCCCTCCATCTGCCTGAGTTGTTTCTTCTGAGGCAAAAAGCTGCAGCTTTGAGTAAATAACTGTCTGGATGGCCAGGTCTAAAGAGCTGAGGTGAATGGAGTTCAGATCAGCTGGTTATTGGTCACAGGTAGTGTTCACAAGGGCTCCGTGTTGAGGTTACTTCTATTTAATATTTTTTCTATTATCTGGATGAAAGGATCAAGTGCACCCTGAGGCAACATCAAGTTGCATGGGAATGTTGATCTGCTTGATGGTGGGAAGTCTCTACAGAGGGATCTGAACAGGCTGGGTCGATTGGCCAAGGTCAACTGTATGAGATTCATTCAAGTGTCAAGTTCTGCACCTGGGTCACAACAACCCCATGCAGTGCTTGAGTAAGAGGGACCTGTTAGTTCACAGCTGACTGAATATGAGCCAGCAGTGTGCCCAGCTGGCCAAGAAGGCCAACAGCATCCTGGCTTATATCAGAAATGGTGTGGCCAGCAGCAGGAAGGAAGTGAATTTTTGCTTTAATTGTACAAAAGTAAAGTTTATTTGATTTCCTGTCTTCTAACCACCTGCATATATACAATATACTACTGATTCATACATTGATTTAGAGAAGAATCTGCTCCAGTGCAGTAGACATTGAACAGATGGAAATTTCATGGAAACTGATACTGTGGGTGTTTGGCAATGATGAGGACATATGGACCCCAACATAACACTGTTAACTTGTTGCTTCAGTGGATGTGCTTTGTTTAGGGCTTCTTAATTATCTACTGTGTAATGTAATTTTTAAAGTATGGACACTTTCTGGCACCCTTTGGAAATCTTTGCTTTTCATCCCACAATCCAGATAAGATTTTTTTTTTCCTCAGAGAAAGTGAAGTGCTCATGAAGACTTTGCAGACCAGCCTAATGTTACATATAACATGTGTAATGAGAAAGGACGTGCAGCAAATTACCAGGTTGCTGCTCTGAGCTTAGGTACCCAACCAGTACTTGCTCTCCCTGCTGTGTGTGAACATGTAGAACGTGTAGGCACAAGCATGTGGTGCCACAGTGTTCACAGCATGGAAAAGCAGACAAGCAACTGCTGACAGGGCTTTGCTATTCAGCTAACATTTAGGAGTTATCCTATTACATGTTGACAGTGGTGACACAGAATTAGTGCACAATTTTTCATTGCTGGCTGTGGTTTAATATTCTGTTGGGAAGAGTGTTTCTAAGTGAATATTGTTCTAAAGAGTAAAACATTAAAGTAAAAAAAAATTGTCAGCCTTTTCATGGCATGAATTGTCTCCATCTTTGTGCAAGATACACTCCAGTACACTCTGAAACTGGTGGATTAGGCCCATGCTGCAAACAATGAAGAAAAAAAAGGAAAATATGTCTGTATGGTGTTTGGAAAGATGTATCTGAAAGATGAATGCCTTTAACACCCACTGATGACAGAAACCCTGCTACAGAAAATTATAATGACCCATGATTTACATTTAGACAGGGAAACAAATCTGTATGTGTATAAGTGGTTAATTTACAGGTATTCATATTCTATCTATATCAAATGAAATGAAGTTACAAAATTTCATCAGCCTGTTTTCCTTTCTGTACTTTCAGCTTATTGCAGAGGACTGAAGGGCATTTGCCTTGAATGGTAACTTCCATCTGCATATCAGGTTACCAACATGTACAAGCCACGTAAAACATCCAGGGTCTTGATTCCTTTTATTAATTTCAAGATCTTGCCCACAACAATGCGTATTTATTTAAGGCTGTAAAACCTACAGTCCCTCAAAATCTTTCAAGAATACTTTAAATCTACTTCCTCATTACCTTTTTGATATTAAATGCAATATGAGATTTTATTTTTACTTGTTACAGAACACGGAATTTTCAGTAAATAAAACTATTGACTGATTTCAAATTTGAGGACCTGGTCTAGATCCAGCCTTATTTTCCTCCTTAAGAACAGGTCATAGAAGTAGGGCACTACAGACTGAGCTCCCAGTGGGAAGAGGGAAAATGTGTCATGCCTTTTTTGGGGTGGAATGTAAGCATTGCCATCCGGTTCATTGAGTTAATTTCTGTAGCATCAGGCACAGTAGCAGGTGACCTGCCTCAAAGTTGTAAATTAAACCTTAATTAATTTTCAAGAGCAGAGAAGGTTCTGCATTTGAAAGTAGTCACCTAACATTTAGCTTCCTAACATCACTGCAACCAGCTCTGCTATAAAAGAAATCTCAGAGGAGATATAACTTCTTGGTGTTCAACATCTGACTTTTTCCCAAAGTGGGACATAGCTGTATCATCCCAAACTTGTCCCTTTAGTCTCTTACAAGTAGGATCTCAGCAACTGAGACGAAGTTCTTCGGATTCCTTTCTCCAGCTCTATCCATGTAGTTTTAAAACTTAGAACAAGCTCCAGTGCATATACTGCAAAGACAGAGAGGTATTTGTACTGGATAATTATTTGTTGGTAGCAATAATGCAATCAATATAATATAAGTAAATACTGCTGCTGAGCATTTTGATGTGTACATGACTCAGTGCCCAATTCAGGATTTTTATTTTGTTGTTAATTTAATGTGTTGAACTGATACCTTACAGGGTTCGGTTCCTGACATTCAGAGGAACATGTTGGGGACATGCAAGAGAGCAAGGTGGAAGAAGGCAAGCATAATTCACCTACTGTTCTTTATCTTCCCAAGCAGACGGGCTGGCATGCAAGCCAAAGTAAATGGCTATGTCTTTAAACTTATAACAGGGTTTCTGCAAAAATAATTACATTTAAATGGATTAAAAAAATACAAAAGTACATGAACCTTGGGGCATCAGTTTGAAAAGGTTTAAGCAACAATGACAACTCTGAACAAATGATTAATAATAACCATGATATTGATCTGTGTTTGGGCTGGAAATAGAAATCTGGCCTAAGAACTGGAAAAGCTTGTAAAAATAATAGCTATTAAAAATCACTGATGTACACCTGCTTTCTGAACCCTTCTGTCAGGTTCCAGGAAACAAATATCAATAACATTTTAGAGAAAATAATGTTCAGAGAGCTGCTGGCATTATTTTACTTGTTAGATAACTAAATAAAAGTGATCACAGAATCATGGAGAATGAATCTGATATACAGCTGCTCTTATTTCTAGGGCTGCACTGATTGCATTGAAGTTACTTCAGATTATGCAAGGATAAAATAATTCTTAATTTTTCCATCATTATCTGATTTGATTCTTAAAATGTCAAATGTTTTATGCCATTTGCAAGATGTAAGATTTGTATTTTCTAGGCTTAGAAAAAGCAGTTACATCTGGTAGGGCACACATTTGAACAGGGTTTTCTGTTGTACCCTTTGCCTATTCTGACCTCCTCTAGTTTTACTTTTTACTTCTGGAGAGTGGTGACAACTTTTCCTAACAATAAGCTCCAATATTGCAGTGTGGTGTCATGAACTACATAAGCTGAGGATTTTTGCCGTAGTTCTTCATGGCAAGTGTACCCTGGTTTAATCCATGAATTTTGAGAGGTTAGCATTGCTTCTGATTACAGTAAGGAAGGAAAAAAGCAAGGTATGTAGGGAGTTGATGCCAGATACACTCTTATTTAAATAACTTTGTTTTGAACAAATAGTGATTTCCAGAGTAAGGATGAGGATGTTTTAAATAAACCTATCAGTATGTCCACTCTATAACTGGAAAGTCTAACAACAGTATGGATGCGCATGTCCAAGCTAGCATTAAGCTAGCTCTGGTCACCATACCTGTGTACAGACTTCATCATGTGTTGAACAAATCTGTTTAGGGCAATGAATACTCCCTTGAGCAAATATTTGCACTGAAATGTACATTTCAGCTTTTCCCAGCCTCTTCTAAAAGGAGACATGGGAGGAGGAACAATGGAGGATTCTATTCCCTCAAGAATATTGCTTGGTGATGACTATGGAAACAAGCTATGAAATGGGGTTTTCATTTTTATAGCAGACATCAAGTTCTCAACCTTGTTGCTTCTTGGCTGCACCTACATTCTTGACTATGGTGTAGATACTTTCCATATCTATTTCCATATATATCTTAATATTTTTTTTCCAAATCTTTCTATAAATACACCAATAGTAAAAGGAGGACTAGGGAGAATATTCAGTCTTTATTGGATGCAATGGGAACANTGCGCATGATGTCCACCATAGCCTAGAA